>VYXD01015093.1:1062954-1118650 GCA_013397195.1 Hylia prasina | reverse complement strand
TTGAGTTATTTATACTTCACAGTTAGAATTTTCTACTTTTTCTAAGAATAAAATAGTTACATATTTCCATTATCTTGTACTCCCTTTTCATATTTGAGGACAGAATTCTGCTGCCACTGTCCCTCCAAGGGAGTTTTGGAGCACAAGGAAAAACCTTCATACAAAAATCAGATTTTTCTACTCACAGTTCTTCTAATGCCCCACATCATTCTGAATTAAAACTTAAAACTGTATAGGGTAAAAAAATTTCCAGTTTTTCAAGGGTTAACAACCTGGGCAAAATACAAAAGCTCACTGAGCAAGGTTATTGTTGAGCCAGTCTTTTTGATGCAATGTAATATTTGCCCTTACTACTGTGTTGATCACAGACAAAAAAAACCAAACAAAACCTCAAACCAAAACCACAAACAAAAATCAACTCCCCCCAAAAAACCAGTAACGAACAACACCAAAACCACCACCATCAACAAATACACAGATGTCTATGAGCAAATAACCATAAACCAATTTTACTTGGTAAGTAAAAAAAGATCATAGTCTTGGCTGATAATACAAGTATTTGAGGGTTTTAGCCACGATAGCTCCTCACAGGTTAAAATATTGAACACAAAATTAAACAGAAATGAAGATTTAAGATTAAAAATGCAGACAGTAAACTGAGAAGTCTATTTCTAGATGACAAAATCCTCTGCAATCATGAGAAATAGCTTCTTTTCTTAAATAGTCTACCCTCACTTAAAAAAAGAAAAAAAAAAGCAGCAGTGTTGTTAACAAGTATAAATTTCAGTTTGGAAACACAAACATGCAGCGCTAAAAGCTCAAAATACAAATGAAATAACTGTAGACCATCAAACTAAGAAAAAATATGCTTGCAGAATTTTTAAAGAAGTGTCAGTATTTTTAAACTAGTAAGGTTTGTGGGTCAAAGACAACCAGCTATCAAGCACAAACTGAACTCCCTACAAATATTCAGTAACTCTCTCCAATCTGTGTTTAGAAAGAGGCAAACAATTATTCATCATTCACAGATGCTTTCTGTTCTAGCAGATATTTGTAAAGATATTATTAGTAAAACAGCCAGTATTTTTCAATCTGAAGACTGGAAGTTTGTAAGAAACCCACAACCCTCTTAGGAACCCCCTTGCTGTTTTTTAGTTCGATTTCAGGCACTGACACATGGCTGCTAACAAGCTTTTTTTCCTTAAAAAACAACAAAAAAAAAGGCATGAAAACAGAACATAAGTCCACTTGCACACAGGAAAAATGCATTAGCTGTTACTTCTCAAAAACTAATGTAAATGTGGAACTATCATCTCAACCAAAGCATTTCTGGAAGCTCAGCAAGAACCTCATCAGTCCAAAATCATTCAACACACTTCTCAATGATCTGAGAGAAAATAAACTCAGAGCTTGCCAAATTTGCAGTCAGCGCAAAAACTGATGAAATGTTAAGTAATGACACGGACCTTGTCGGTGTTGCAGATTGATCTACACACTGTCTGAGCAGACCACGCTTGAACACAGACAAATACAAGTCCGTGTAAGAATACAAGAAGTGCTCATTATGTGAGACCACAGCCTTGCAAGCAGTCACTCTGAAACAAGACTGTTTCCATAACTGATAACAATTTGAACGACACGCAGTAGCTCAAAAGGGCAAACGCGATCTCTGCAAGCATGAGGAGGTGAATAGTAAGTAGAAGTGGGAAGATGAGATTGCCCTGCATATGGTGTTAATGAGACCGTTCCTGGAATATGGACACGTTGTGGTGCCTACAGTTCAGAGAGTTTGTCAGAAACTTTGAAAGGGTTTGGAAAAGAATTTTAAAAATAAAGAAAAATAAAATCAAGTAGAGCCTGGAAAGCCAGTTTAACAAGTGAGCCACCAAAATTACTTAAGTCTGTTAAACTAGTCTAAAAGACTATTGTAGTCTACCAAGGGAAGATATTTCTCTTTGATCTAGTAGAAAAAGGCAAGCAAGATTCAATATCTGGAAGCTGAAGTCTGATACATGGAGATAGAAATAAGGTAAATATTTTTAACCTTGTGAGTAATTTACCATGGAACAGTTTACTTATATATATATATATACATACACAATTTGGTCCTTATCAGCTAAACTCCCTTAAACAATGACTGAGTATTTTTCTGATGCCTGATTGGCAAATTACTGGGTGAGGTGTCTATTGTGCAAGCAGTCTGGCTTGTTGATCATAGGAGTTTCTTTGTATTTTAAGGATCTATGTAGATTTGGGAGAAAGAGAACAGGAAGGCGAAGGAGGCATTTAGCTGCATGGAACCCACTGAATTTATTAACTTAGAGAAAAAAAAAAACACACACCAAAAAAGACCCCACGCTAAAAAATTCGACAACAAACCCCAAAACAAAAAACCCAAACAACACAAAACCTCCTATTCAGAGCTGCTGAGCTTATCCACAAAGAGAAGGTTCGTACACTGTCTTTAATGGTTGTAAATAGAAAAAAAGTTTCAGGACAGCTTCCTTGAATGCTGAGGAATAAAAAATGGCAAGGAGGAGGATGGGAATTGCTTAATGCAAACCAACAGATGGGATTTTCGGTCAGAGGCTTGCTTTGTTTTCATAATGAACCATAATCTGTGTAACCTAAAACAGTTTTTATTTGCTGCAGTGAGACAAAGACTGCAGCTATGGAATGAATTATTTTCTCCACACTTTGTCCTTACAGAAGGTAACAATGCAGATGCACTGGACCTGGACTAATCAGCCAAAGTTTGGAAGGGTGCGTGGCAGTGTAGGTACGGCACTGTGCTTAGTCGGTTTGTCTGTCTTGGGTTTTTTTGGCTGTTTTTTTGTTTTCTTTAATTTAGCCTTCCACTGTGGCTATCTAATAAATTAGTGTAATTCTGTAAAGGATATTAACTAGCCTCTCGGTGTTATTAGCTAGTGTACATCCTACAATATTAAATCAACATCAGAAACATGTAGGGGCCTGGTGTGATGTTACTGGGATGGGTGAGGGGGCATCATTCCTTAAATCCTACTTCCCGGTCATGGTGCTGCAGGTGCTCCCAGTCCTGGCATTGTCCAGTGAGTCATCTCTGGCTGTGCAGCCCCTTGTGCCAGCTGTGGGAGCTGCAGGGAGGCAGCAGCACTGCAGAGAAGCAAGGTCTGTGTTCTGCTCTCAGCTCTGTACCCCAGATCTGTCCCTGCCAGCCAGGCAAAGCAGGGTCTACATACAGTACCCCTATATTACATCAGGCTACATTATACACTCTACCACAAAATGGACAGGTAAGCAATTCAATGTTAAGGCACAGAGCCAAGAACAACTCAAGCTACCTGGAAGCCTGGAGCTGCAAACAGTGGCTGCCACATATATTGCTTATTATTTTGCTGAAGTCCAAGATTTAGGTTTCTGAAACAGACATCTACTTGTGGCTTCTCAGCACACTCATATTCCCATAACATTTTTGCAATATAAAATATTCTATTCATACATATTTCCCCATGTTATCAAGTCCATCTCCATATTAAAAATAAATGAATTTAAAATGTAGGCAACTACATATATAAGCACTCTGCTTCCAAGACATACTTCATCTTTAAATAGCAGCAATCAATACATATGCTATATAACCTAAACAAATTTCTATTATGAATTCCTAATGGATGCATGCTTTGGTCATTTTTATTACTAATATATTATTGATTTACAGAATACATTACCACCTTAGGCATTGGGATTTGCTGAAGTCCTTACATTGTGTTTGTAGTTTTAGTCAAAATACGAGCCAAAAGTCAATACCCCATTTACCACCAGCATAGCCCCACTACAGAGTTAGATATTTAATTATGGTCTGACTCTCACAGTGGAATCATAGGTCTTACACTGGCACATATAAATCATAGTTATTAATGTAAAATTATCCATGAGCCCTGCCTGCTCGTCTTTCACTCTATTGCCAAAACACTTTGGTAGTCACAATTTGGACAAAATTTGCAAAAACACTGGCAGTCTAACCTTGCAGATCCCTTGCAGGGCAGAGTTTCTCTGAAATCAAAGCACCCACTTGGGCTCTTTTGCACTGAATCAATGAACAGTTTCTCTTTGTTGCCATTCACATCAGGGAGCAGTGATTGACTCTTGCAGTTGCCCAGGAGAAAGGGAACCAAACAGCTTTCTTTGATATGAATACTAACACCAGCAGACAGGGAGAAGACAGCATGCCAATCAGCCCCCCCACTACCTCCATACACAGGCTGCAGATAACACGTCAACTGCTACTCCATGAGGCCTCAGAAGTAGCCTGTAATAAGATGGGCACATCATAATATTGTTACACAAATCAAATTCAAAGTGTTTGTTTACTGCTGCAGGCAGGAATGAGGAGGAAAAAGGAGTTTGGGTTACTTTGGTGAAACGACCCCATGCTGTTGGCTTGCAGATCTACGTCACACAGGTGCAAGGACACACATGTCTTGCCAGAATATCATCACACCTTGGGCAAGTCAGGCTTTCTGTCAAAAGCCAAGCACAGAAATGGCAGATGCAGTATCACAAGCATCACTGGTTTTTCAGGTGCTGAATGACAACTCACCTGTAATCTCTAAGTTACTTCCAGGGAAAATCCAAAGTAACATTTTGCTTTTCTGGTTTAAATATCTTTTAAGAGATGGATGAGAATCCATCCCTTGGAGGAGAGCAGTCTACAAGGAGGGAACACTGCTTCTCTCCATTTCCTCTTTATCTTCTTTGTTTTGTTTTCATACTGATGCATGTGAGGACAAAGGAATAAAATACCTACAGAGTATGAGTGCTTTGCACCTTTTTTGCAGAAGAACAAACAACTGCAACAGAGACAACAGTAATCAAAAACACGCCTGAGAAAATAACAGCCGCAAAAAGCAAAAGTCATATCAATTGCTTAGGCCTCTCTGCACACAGAAGTTAAGTGAGGTGAAGCGAAAAGGTTTAATTCACTGAGCTGACTAGAATTAAACAAATAAGCCATCAAAAAAGTGGAAGATCAGCTCCTAAAAACCAGCCTGTAATGCACCCTGTCACACCAACAACTTTAAACTGTTTTTTCACCCACTGTCCCATTCTTTACCTAAAGGCAAGGTGTTCACCCCCTCCTCTTTCATTTCTTTCTCACACAGGGATTCTAGCCTTGCAGGGGACACCCAACGTGAGCCAAATTTAGAAATCAGAAAAGTATTAGTCTTTGCTCCAGCACCAAAGGGGACAGGAAAGCTTCAGCAGTGTGTTGAGAGGTCCCTGAACACAACACATCCATGAGGGGAAAACATCACATCAATCTTCCCTGCCTTGTCACCACCCAACCA
Organism: Hylia prasina; assembly: GCA_013397195.1. Classification (NCBI taxonomy): domain Eukaryota; kingdom Metazoa; phylum Chordata; class Aves; order Passeriformes; family Sylviidae; genus Hylia; species Hylia prasina. The sequence continues at coordinate 1,113,320 of VYXD01015093.1, read as the reverse complement.
TCTCTCGCTCTGCAGTGATAACTTTGAAGAGTTATCACCAAGCTACAGAACTATGCAAGAGACTGTCCTAGCAGACACAAAGCCTGACAGATTCAGAACACACCCAGCAGAGGCTCTTCCAGACTAGGGTAGGACTCTTGAGAGACAGGACATTTTGCAAAAAAAGCCCCACCTTTAGAGCAGTACAGGAAAAAGCCTCCAAAGGCTCAGCTGACAGACATGAGACATTTTATGAGCAGCCTTTTCTGCTTCCACCCTTATTCACCAGCGGCAACATGAAAACACGATCAAACATAAAATTATTCTGACTGATGCCTGTTGATGAATCTGTCACACATGCAGATAGCCCTGGAAATTATCCTTGCTTCATCTCCCTCAGGCAGGCCTTGTGTCCAGGACCCCTAGGTTATAGAGCAATTCCCATTTTTGTGAATGTTTACTGCATCACCATCCTTGTTCAACACATGCACATAAAGCATTGGTGAAGCTGGTAAATACTGAGAGTTTATTTCTATGTATCTTGTGCCAGGCAAGGACATGACAAAACATCGTATTTCTAAAATTAAACCGAATTTATTAGCAGAATTAAACAGAGAGGTGCTGCAATTTTACTAAACTTCAAAGCCACAGGCAGGAGTTTGTGGCAGTTGTTTCAATCAAATATGTTATTTATCCAGACTCACACTGAACAAAGCAGTTTGTAAGGCACACCAGAACTAGAAAGCAACATTCAAACAATACTCTCCCCTTCTCATTTTTAAACACACAGCCAACACTATCCCATTGAAATATCTTCCAAACAAAACAAATTTCTTACAAAGATCTTTTTTCTCTATATTTCTTTAAATGCAATTTAAAACAGATATACAAAATAAATAAAGACAACCTACAGGAAACCTTTCATTCCAGCCCAATGAAAAAGCTTAGTTGAATCCCACACAGTGGGGTTTGGGGGGCTTTTGGGTTGTTTCCCTCCCCTCCTTAATTGTTTCAGGAAAGGTACCAGAGCAGAGAGAGCAGGCAGGAAATTAGGAGGCTGGAGGCTGTCAGTGGTGGAGAGCTTGGCTCTGTGGTAAGCCTGCCCAAACTCTGCACTGTCCCCCCTCTAGGAATGTACAGACCTTGGTATTGCCCTTCCCAGTGATGATTTTCAGCAGCATCTTTGTGCTCCTGCTGCATGAATGCCATCATCTGAAAGCCCTTCCACCACAGGAGAGGACATTCAGGTACACTACAATACTTCCTGAAGTCAGGAAGCTGAGGGGCTCATCCAGATCAGCTTGATATAACCCAGAGCCATGGCTGGTTTTGTCACAAGTTAAACAGCTGTATTTTCTCCTTGGCAACAATAACAGCTCCTTTTCTGTATCATCCTTAATGGCCTTGGACTGGATCAACTCCTCAATTTGCTAAAAGGCTCTCTTGATGCTGTCAGCCACACACCAAGGATGGGGCAGTTCAAGGGATGTGATGATTTCTCTACCAACACCAGCAGTACTTTATCCTTCGGAAGCCACATAGGCATTGCACATATGGAGGAAGCAAGACAAAAGGTTTCTTTTTATTTTTATCCTTACATTGCCCTGTAGACACTCACATCCTTCAGTTGCATTCTCACATTACATTCAAATACTGGACAGGGCTCAGATATCTGCTCTGCCCCCCTGCTCCAGGGCTGTCCCAGGATTACACCCATGCCCTGCCACAAGTGATATTGCTGTCTGTCAGCTGCATGAACCTCCAGGCAAAAACCTCTCCAGTTGCATGGGCTTGGTGTCACAACATGCTTGCATTTGCCTGCAAGGCACAGAATGATTGCACTGTATCTCACCAAGGCTTGGTCATATTTCCCTAGGCTTGTATTTTCCACTTATCAGTGTGGCTGGGATTATACAGCAGCTGGCCTGGCAATCCAGAGCAAACTGAACAGGCTGTTGACTCACAGCATAGCTGTAAAATATGGCAGTGAAATGTTTGGCAATCTCCTCTAGCACTGCACACACAGGGAAAATAGGTCCCTACCTCCTGTGCTCTGGGTTCCTGCAGCCCAGGCCTACCTCTGCATGAGGTTTTCAGCCCTTCACTGGATGTTTCAATCAGCTTTCTCTCTACCCTCCCTCCCACTAACCTGCATGCATCATGTGGATTCAGTGCTAGGGAGCCTTTAACGTCCCCAGAAATTATAGGCTGGAGTCAGAATTGTCACTTCTCTAAGAGTCAACACAGCTTTCTCACAAACTTTGGCTCTGGGCAACAGGAGCAGTACTGCCCCGGGCAAACACACTCCCGAACCCCAGGCAGCCCTGGGCACTGTTTCCAGCAGCAGCTTCCCAGTCCTACCTTCAGTGTCACTGTTCTCCCAAAAGCTGGGAAGTAAATTTTACAGTTGTTTTCTTATCTTTATCCTCCAGGTTGGTCTGTGCACAAACTCACATCTTCCTTTCTCTATCACCCTGCTCCTGCAAGGGAATTTTGTTCAAAATTAGAGGGTTTTTGTGCTCTTGAAATCTTAAATACAGTTCTTTAATTTAGTTTGATGGTGAGAGTGGTGTTCTTTTTCTTCTCCTTTTTATTATACTCTCACTTGATGTACAACAGTTCTGATCTGAGGAGGATGTTGGACTAGAGATTCCAGAGGTCTCTTCAAACCAGCACAGATGTAATTCTTGCCCCTTGAGGATCTCCCTGGCACCACCACACACCGTGCTTCTTTTTCTCAAAAACAGCCCAAACTGAACTGTTCCTATTACTTCAGGAACAGAATTAGTAAATGTAAAGCTACAACTCCATCACACACCCAGGCCATTTTCACAAGCTGCCTCTCTCTTGCTTCTCTTAGCCTGGCTTCTTTCCTCCTCCTAGCAGGGAGGTTGCTATGGAGATTTCTTGAGAAACAAAGAGAAAAACGGATACAAGAAACACAAAGCATGGAGAAGGGCATGGAAGAGAAAACAAATGTATCTTGTGTGTTAATAAATCCATTTCCCTCACATCTTTACCTGCAAAGCCACAGATGAAGAGACCAGACTCTCAAACACTCCTGCTCCGCAGCACATCCCCCATCACATGGCAGAGGGATTTTGCAGTGGTGGCAGCCCCTGTGAATAGCACCCCAGCAACACAGGATGCTGAAGCAGAGTTATACTCATGTGTCACAAAACAAAGCAGTTACAACAACCAGTCAGAAAGGGCCCTAAGACCTTTTTCCTCCCTCTTAGAGTTGTTGAGAATTCCTTAAGTAATCAGTACAGGTTTTCAACACTTTCTCCAAGATGCCCAGGTGGCTCTCAAACCAAAGGATATGGGTAGGCAAGACAGAGGGAAGCAGACAAGTCAAGGAAAGAGAAGAAATAATAAAGAAAAAAAAAATCAGAAAATACAGTGGCAAATTACATCAGCTCCATTCATAGCAGTACTCAGGGTTGTTCAGTCATCCTGCTGTCATTTATCACCAACACCCTAACAGGATGAAGAGAAGCAAGGTCTGAAAGAGATTAGAAAACAGATATTTGTAACTATACTGATTGTTTCAGTTTTCCAGATTATGCCTTGCTTTACTCAAAAGAAATGCCAGAGCCTGGTTGCTGTTTGGTGTTTTCAATTTCTCTGGATACTGACCTTGGTATCTTGACTTATTTCCACCACCTATGCTGACAGGACTCTGTAAGGATCTTAACTAGGGCCTGAAGATAAATGCAGTCCTCAGTCAAGGCTATTTTGTACATTTATGCAGGCTCAGTTCCCACAGTGTTAGGGCACATCTCTAGTTGTTCTGCCTGCCATGCAATGAAAGACAGATCAGTGCTCCTGTCCACACTCTATAAAACCACAGTCTGAAGGGATTATGGGCCAGGTCCACAAGGAGTAGTCAGAAGAACCAGCATGACCTTTGATTCAAGGACTGACATGGGACTTCAGCCAAAACCCAATGCTCACTCTGGTGCTGCATCTTCCTTACAAGCCTCAGTTTGGCAATGCTGTCAGCACCTCTGGTTGCTTCACTGCTGCTACAGCAGCATGCAAGCACCTTGCTCCCACTCGTGTGCCATCTCAGGGGGCTTCTTGACACATGGAAATGAGCCCAAGCATCTCATCAATGGTCTTAAGGCAAGTCATGCAAAAGCAGGATCCCCAGCTTAGCCCTTTTTGCCAGCTGAGAGAGCTGGAAATGTTGATGGGGAAAAAAAGGACTGTTCTGCCTCTCCCCTTGCCTCCATGAGAGCCCTCAGGACTGGTGAGAGTGCACAGAGGCAGCATCCTGCTGCAAGGCATGCAGGTAAAGGAGCCCACAGACACAAAGCCCCATTATTAAGCAGCAACTTCAACTTGAAAAAGTCACAACAGAGAGAGAGAGAAGCTTACCATTACATAGCACTGGTAATAGTATGAGGAAGGAAATAGGAAATAATTGTTCAGTATTCTTCCTAATACCACAAATGAGGGAAGTCAATGAAATAGCTTCAGAGACAAGGGTCAAAAATGAGCATAGTGATGTATTTTTGCACACAGATTATAGTGTCTTTGGGAATTCGCTGTAGCAGGACAGCATAGAAGCCAGAGCCATTCAAAAAGAACTAGACAAATTCCCAGAGCACAGGGTCCATCAGTAGCTTTAACCTGACAGTCCAGATGTTATCTCCAGATTAGAAACTCTTTACATCAGAAGACTGCAGATGTGCCATTGTTCTCATACTACTTTTCCTTTCACCCCATCTGTTGCTAATTACTGCTGGAGACAAGACACTGGGTCAGCAAGTCTTCAGCCTGACCCAGTAGCAATTTCCCTAGGGATGTTCTCACTCCTTGGAACAGAGAAAGATGACAGGAGGTGTCTCCTATCATCTCCTGAACAAAAATGACTGATTGTGAGAAAGAAGGGGAAATTAGAGCTAATTAACCTAGGCTGACTTTTACCCATCTACTGTGCAGGAAAAAAATGGAGAAATACATATACTGTTGTTTTCTCCCCTGCACCCTACTGCTCTATTGAGTAAGATATCATTACATCAGTGTAAAAAGGTATTTCCTAAAAAATAGATTTGCAAGGATTCCACTGGCCTACCACACTTTCCCTGAACTCTGTGTTAGAACTCCTGTTGAGTTCAATGACAGCCCTGAAGAGAGGTAGTAATGACAACAGAGGAGAACACATCTCACATGCCAATCCTCCAACTAAAGCTAAAAATCACTAAGGGAAATATTCAACAGGAACCCTACACACATTACCTGCCTCTATCACTAATTCCTAATGATTCAACCAGAACAAAGCTCTTAAATACCAACATCCCAAAGCCAAGTACAATCACAGGGGAAGAGCCTGGCTTGTCATCCACCTGCAATCAGTGGGATCAGGGACGGGCTAAAGATCTCATCTCCAAGATATCCTTACACTCTGCTGTGTCATAGTCAGTCTTGCTGCATACAGGAACATGACTTGTATAATATTGTCACATACAGGTCTGTATTTCTGCATCCCATCAAGTCACTGCCCCTCAAGTCAAGGAAAAGAGACTAATGATTAACTTTCTAACTTGTTTGGTAAGAATAACAACGAGGCAAAAGAGAAAAACCCTATCAGCACAGAAGGAGCTTCAGTTTCAGCTCAGCCCACCCTAGACACCACAGCAATCCAGTATGCTCAGTATATCACACTTTACTAAGCTACCCTCTTCCAGCTCCTGCAGGTAGGTGCATATGGCAATGAGCAATGCCCAGTTAATCCAAAGTCTGTATTCAGATCTCAAGATACCCCACCACAACAGAAGAGCCAATCCCCATGAAAGTGAGCTCTTGCTCTGCTTCCCAGTCACTAAAATATCTTTCCCAGTCCATACCCTGCTTCCAACCCTGCAGTAACCAGCAACTTGCAAACCCTTTTTCTCGTGTATGTGGACCAGCACTGTAGGGGTTAATTATAAAATAAATATTGATAAAATCCCATCTATCCCACACCCAGCCAGATGGTACAGCTGTCAAGCAGCTCTGTCGCTGCATAAGAAGAATTAATTGTCCTAAGGGCCCAACCTTAAGCTCTCAGCAAAGTTACATTGTAACAGTCAAATTAATTTCCAGACTTCATTTTCTTCTTGCCATTTCAAATTACTATTAAATAAAAAGATACAATATTTCTGGAATATAATAAAACACTTTCCCGTGATCTTTAGCATGGTTCTATTAATACACATCACTTAGTTTTTACAGCTTCTCTCCGAAATCCTCATGTGAGATCTACACAATGATTCAGGAAAGGTTTGCCCTCACTTTCTCATAGGTACCACAGGCACTTTTCCACCAAATTTTAATCAAATCTGTAGGTTGCATAAAACTAACAAGATACTACTTTACATTGCCATTCAAGATTTGTCTACTAGAAGACAGGAAAGACACTTACAAAGTGGCAGAGATGTGTAAGGCCATTCTCTAAGTGTTTCAAATATTTGTAAATATATATATATACACACATTGAAAATAAAGACCTGTAGTGAAATACAAGGGCAGCCTAGACAGTCACAATAGCAATGAATTTCAAAAAGTAGTTAAAAAAGTCCTCAAATAACAAAGTCAATTCAGAACCACCTGAGGAAGAAAATCACTTAAACAATTATTTTCACTCACAATAAACAAGTAAGCCAAAGAAACCTCAGAAGAGTCAGTTTGCTTAGCAGAAGTTGCTAAAATCAAGTGATGCACATCAGCATCCAGCCGAAAATAATATCTAGGCCTAAATAACTGGTTACTTCATTACTCCTTCTTCCTATATCCTATCATAAAGAAAATGGAAATTGCAGGTTTCAGGCTGCTTGAAGTATAATTGTATTTCAGGGCACTGAAAAATATGTGCTTTCAAAAAAATAACAAATATTATCGCTGAAATTTAGTGCAGGGAGTGGAAATACAGATATTGAAAAATCACAGAAGATAAAACAAGAAGAGAACTGCTACCTTCAAGCCTGGTCCAGAACAGCATTTCCTAGTCTAAGCATCCCAAATTATGAGACCACTTCTGCCCGTATCTCCATTCAGGCAATGAAGTTTAGATGAACAACACTGCTTGTCTGCGGGACAACCACACAGAAGCTGTGTGAGGGTGAGGACCAAGTGACTCAGGCTAAAATTTTATCCATGAAGAAGCCAACTAAAGCTTTAGCAGCTTTCCCAAAGATGTTTCAGGCCAGTGAACTGCTGATCCACTGCTGAGATTGAGATTTGGAGAGTGCACAGGACCTTGCGGAACAAAACTGTACAAATTTAGAGAAGAGGGTTATTGTGTGCCGAGGCAAAGAGAAGTAACAACTGTTTGAAAAAAAACAGAGGTTTCTTCCTTCTGTTACTGTATGCTCACCACTTTACAGTGAGATTTAAAAGATGTAGAAATGGTGATAGAAGCCTGTCACGTTTCTACTGAAGTGAGAGGTGAACATCTGTGTGTGTGCCCGGTGGCACACAGGGGCAGTAGCCCCAAGGCTGACAAGAAGTCGCAGGTGGCTGTCGGAGACCACCTTGAACAGCTGGAGAGCCCAGCATGAGCTGAAAGCATCATCAGCTCCAGGAGCACCACTTTTTTTAGGATAGCCACTGCTGCCTGGCTTGGAAGTCCCCACCAAGAACAGGACCCAGTGAGCCAGGGCTGGAGGAAATCAGCTTTCCATTATATTTTTACCTGCAAAATGAGACACCATAGCTGAGGCCAAGACCTGGATCCAGCAGCCAACCAGAGACCTATGGGTTAATGCAACTGGATGTATTTCTGCTATCCTCACCTGTAACAGCTCTAGACCCGCCTAACAAGGGGTGTCTTCTTTGTAATGTGTTATACCTCTTTCTGAATGGGAGGGAAAAAAAGACAGGAAAAAGAAAGCAGCTTTTCTGAAAGAAGCATGAGTGTGCATTCTCCAAGGCCTGCCATGTGCACAAATGCTTCCCCCACAAAATAATTTGTTAATCATGCATATAGCATGTGCCTTCTATGCCAGACAACAAATACACCAACAAAAAGTGTGTTACTGTTTATTCAGACTTCATAATTTGTTTCACTCCAAAAAGAAGTGCAAAACAACTACCTGTTTTTACATGTAGTTTAAACCCAAAGCTCTGTGGTTTGTCACACAGTTACTTAGTAATACCAAGAAACTATAAACTCTACAATTTTATTCCAGCATTACATGCACCTGTTCTTATGCTTTACTTGACTCACGTGGATTAAGAAATTATGCTTCTCAGGTTGGTGTTGTTCACTCTGTACAGCCCCCAGAAGCACTGGCTGAGAATGTTCTGAAAAAACCTTGTTCTTTCATCAGAAAATGGTGATCTGTCAAAACTAAATCTGTTCATGAGAAGAAGGGAAATTCTGAGAAGTCTTTTTGGAAAAAGAAAAAGGCATGCAAAACAAAAACTTCAAATTGTCAGAATGCCCAATTTAAACATCTTTTAAATGAAGAGATTAAACTAATCCTGAATGCTTTTTCATTTTCAAGTATTTTTTTAAATCAACTTTGAAAAAAGTTCAAATTAAAATACAGTGCTTCCAATACTAGAGATCCAGTATTTTCACTGAGGAGTTCTCATGCCCTTTTCCCCACTCCCAAATTATACACTGATTATATTGGAGACACTAACATTCCAGTCAGGATGGGAAAATTTTCCTCTGTTTTCCCCTCAAAATTATTTTGGCATGATCAAAAAAGCCTCTGGCTTTTCTTAGCAGATAGGGAATCTGCACTGTCACAGTGATGCACACAGCCACACTCTACTGAGTTCCTTTAGGATTAGGATTTTATGGAACAAACCATCTCTAATGAATGTTAAAGATGAGAAATAGGAGATGGTGTAAGAAAAACAGCCATGTTTGTCATAAATTTCAATTTCTTAGAGAACATCAGGAAAAAAACCCACTGCCTACGGCAAAATCTTGCCACAAATCATACATTTTAGAACTCAGCTGAGGCACAGGAAGACAGAATCCAATTTCTGTTTCTGGTGAGTGTAACCTCTGACAACAATGGCAACAAAACAAAAATCTGGTCTCAGGTGAAGCCATTACAGCTACAAAACCTTTTTCCTCTGAGCTAAAATTACCACTGCCATTTTTACCCCATGCTCCTGACATTCAAGAGATCTGAAAAAAAAACCAGCTTCCTTTCCTGTCAAACACTGACTCAATAAGGGAAAATCTGAAATGCAAGCATCTACCTAGTCGTTCTCCATCAGAACCATATGGAGAAAAGACAGCATTACCAGGAGGTCTTGCAGAACTTTATTCTCTTACTTGAACATTTTTTTTCCATGTCAAATAGTTTAATATTATTAGGTCTCGCCTAGTTGGAGAGTTGTGAGATAGGGTATACCATAAAAATCACCATTGGAAAGGCTGCCAATTTGGGGAGCATGAGTTATCAGAACCATGGTGATCATCACAGCCTTTAAAGCCTGGCAACAGCTGAATTTACGACAGACACCGTAACAACTTACTGTCATTTTTAAAATGAGAAGGTGAGACATGGCAAAAGCAGAGCTGACAGGGAGTACCTGAAGACCAGATTCTGCAAGTGACCTTTGGGGTCACAGTGGGCTGTGACATGGGAGTTGGTCCCTGAGGGTGACAGCAGTGGGCAACTCCAGCAAGTCACAGCTGCTGAGCACCCAATTGTGCTTCGAAAACCTCAGTCCTGTTATTATTGTTACAGCTGATAAACTCCCCCCCAGCCATTACTGCTTTTATGATAGTTTTGAAGACATAGTCAGTGCTATTCATGTGATGAGCATCATGTTAAAGATGTTTTTAATAAATGCATGGCTTGATATTCTTGCTGGTTACCTCCTTTTTGGCTCAGCCACATCCCCTCCAGCTCTGGAACTACTGTGAATCTCCAACGCCAGCTGTGCGAAAATATTCAGTTTGAGCTGACTCCCCTACAGAGTCTCCCGCCTTCTGCAGGGAGAAAGTTTCAGTCTCATCTGGGAAATGAGATCACCCACTACCACAAGCTTTGCCTCATACTTTTGCAATGCCCTCACTGCTTTGCACTTGGCCTGGGGCTAAGTCCAGACTGTCAGCTGAGCATAGCGCAGAACAACTGAAAACTCCTGTTTTTATTAACAGCAACCTGTTAACTAATCAACACCATGAAATAAAAAAGCAAAGGGATTTCAATCTTTATTCAAGATCTACTTGGCACATAAAATTACCTGAAGCACAAATGTTAGTTTATAAAATGAGTACATCCTGGCTGCGACTTGTGGAAAGGTAGATAAGCCATAAAGGTCCCCTTAATGTCATTATCTCCAAAACCTGCATGTCTCCAGAGCCAGCTGCAATTTCAATTCTTTAACCAGTTTCATGCAATGGCTGCAGCAGAAGCCTGAAGTGTGATTCAACTCTGACAAGCAGCTTGGGGTTGTTTGTTTAAAAAAAATTAAGTGAAGAAAAAGAAAAGGCATGTCAGGGCTCCAATTTTATTGTCTCTGTAATTTCCTTATTAAATGTGCATGGCATATATATACACAGAGACCCCAGGTTTCCAGGGGTCTTTCACAAAATGAAAACAGAAAACAATGTCTCACTGCCAGTCCCCCCCAAAAATGAGCCTGTAATGTGAAAATCAGCCCAGGATACTTTTTATTTTGCATGTTATTGTAAGTAATAGTTCTTTAGGCAAATAAAGCACAGTTGCTGCTGTGCAATTTGAAGGCATTTACTTGAGCTGCACAAGTGTAACTAATTATCCACAAACAAAAACAATTACTAAGCCATGTTTTGTCCAATACAGAAGATAAATAACCACCTTTCTTTGTTCTCATTTACTAACAGGAATTTCTGAGGTATAAATATAGTAGTATTTTTGTCACCAGGAAGGTAAGGCTACAGCAGGTAAACCATCAAAGAGAGCATTTTTGTTCCACAAATTCCTGAGCAACCAAATTCTGTAGTCTGTTTAAAGCTGGGAAATGGGTGCAAAGAATGCATTTTCTTCCTTGCTACTCTGGAGGCAGAGCCCACCACCTCTGTCACTGATTGACTACTGAGCTTGAGGAAAACATCTACATGTACCTCTGCTCCACCCTGGCACCACAGCCAAATCCGAACCCATGCACAGTTTAAAGACAGTATTTTTTAAAGTTTATGCTCTGTTGAACAACAAACATAGATATCCACAAACATCTTACTTCCTATCTTCCCACAGATTTCAANGAACAACAAACATAGATATCCACACGTATATTCCCACAGATTTCAGTGTCAGCTGAAGTGCCTAATTACTTTTCTGGATCTAGTCGTAGCTCCCTAAAAATGCCTCCTGGGCAGGAGTTGTGTGCCTGATCAGTAGGCAGCGCATATTGCCTGTGTACAGCTCCCCTTGTGCTAAGGGACTGCAGCTGAAAAAACCTGATATATGCAGAGTCTACCTCCTTCCAGGCAATGTGCCCAGCATCCCTAAACACCCTCTCCAACAGTGCAAGCTCCACAGACAGAGCAATGCTGGCACACACATTAACATACACAGCAGGAAATATCTGAGCCCAGTAACTTTTCAACACGCTACCCCTTCTGTTGCCCCAAGCGCACCTATAAAATGTTACATTCCCAAGTTGAGCCCAAATGCCTACCCAATTAATGGAGCTGTCATTTATCTCAATGCTTTTGACATTAGTATGGCACTCCAGCATCCTGCCAATGATATAATGCCAATAGGATCAGATCTTGTTAGGCAGGGATGCAAGGAACACCGTTTCATGAGTTTTTTTAATGACCTTCAGTATTTCCCCCAATCCCCGCTGTTTCATCAAAACTATAAAAAAGACAAACTTTCAGCAAAGGCAGAGCTGTTCTTTTCACATTACTATCACTACAGCTGCATTGCCATAAACATCCACGGCACCTTCCCAAGCAAATAAAGGTGACACAGATTAATGTCCCAGAGATTTAATTCCTGACATATCTTGAGACAAAGAGCCACAGTTCAAGCATTTGAGGGCAAGGGGTCAGCCTGGAGACAAGGAAAGAAACTGACAGAAAAGGTAGAGAGAAAAAAGACACTATGCAGGGTTTTGGGTTTTTTTTTCACAAAGGCAGTTGGAAAGAGGAGGGGAGTAGGTAACGAAGAAGAAAGAAATATTTCAGTGACATATAAAGCAGGAGGAAATAAGAATCTCTACCAAAGCACAGGAAGAAAGAAAGATGGCGAAGAGACTGATGAGAAGAAGGAACTGTTGTGAACGTGGAGAGCATCCTCATGTGTCTTGCTCAAAATGTCAAGACAATCTCAGTGCATCCACAGCACATTTAACTCCTGGCACAGAGGGTTTGCTGCGACCTTGAGTGGAGACATCAGCTTAAAGGACCGTGAGTTTCTAACATTTAGAAAAGTCTTTTGGAAACAATACAGCCCAAGTCCACTGCATTCCCCTTCTGGTTGTTAACTCCAAGCCTCATTCCTGCAGCTCTTTCTTTACCAAATTATTTACTAAGTGCATTAACATAAATGGAACCGGAAGATTTATTTTTAATTAAAAAAAGAGGGAAAGAGACCTGAGCACACTGTTAATATTGCCAATACTTTTCATGACTCCATTAAAAAATAAATTTTAAGATTCACCTTTAGTAGCTATTGTAATAGAGCTATTTTTCATTGACTCAGTGAAATTCCTTTCACATTCCTTTTACTAGGAAAATTAAATGTAAAAGCACATCTAATTTTTTCTAAAGCAGATACTTCCTCCAATAAGGAAGCAAAACAACTAAATTATTTATCTGCCATGTATAGGAAGAATGAAAAGAAAATTAAATCATTAGCTTTCTCCAAAACAGGAAAAGAAAAATCTCTCATGCAATAGTTGCTTCTTCTGTTATGAACATTGCACTAATTTTAGTCCAAAGTATACAGCAAGTTTTTAGGAGAATAAGAGACATTTTCTGCACTTTCAGAATTGAATTTCTCTGTCTCCCAGGTCTTCTTGCACTGCCCAAGACCTCCCAACAACTAACATCTCTCCAGCCCTTGGAGAGCATCAAATCTCCAGGCTCCCTCGTCCTAGGGATGAGGTCAGAGCCAACCAACTGGTGAGTTCTCGCCAGGGATCTGACCCAGGTATTAAAGTCAAAAGACCCACACAGTATGCTAAGGAAGCTCAGATAGAGAGTACTAAAGAGATGCATTTTAACTCTCTCTTCCACTGTCTCCCTTCATTCCTTGTGACAGTCAAAAAAGGAGCAGCCAAGGTGGATGCACTGCAAAGCTAAAATAAACTGCAGGTTTCTGAAGTTGCTTCCCAGTAATCCAGGCTTCCCAACTCACCACGCATATAAACTGCTATTTACACCTATTCAGAGTGCCTCCATGTCCCAAAGTGCCAAACAATGAAGCCTAGCGCTTTGAGCTAATCCAACACTTGCTGTACAAAGGAGTACTGAACTGTAAGCAACTGCAAAAACCTAGGCAGAATAAACACCTATTTTCCCCCTGAAGGAAGACTTGAGTAGCAGAAACAAAAGGCTATTACACTTTCAGATAAATGTACAAGGGATTACATTTTTCTTATAAATATAAAACAGAGTGAAAACAATTTGTTTCAAGGACAATAATTCAAATGAGCAAATTTAGAAATTCTGTTTCATTTGATACCCACGTCTACATTTCACTGCAACCTATTAAGCACAGAAGGCCAAAACCTATTTTTCAAGGAAGTGAAGTGTGAAAACATCAGGTTACATTTCTTAAAAAAAACCCACTCTCACATTAGTGCCTTCATTTGTTTTGTGGTATCACCTACACTGTCCTCCTCACACAACAGCACCAGCAATTCAAACAGTGACCCGAGACCTTTTAAGAGCCCATTAGCAGGTGTGCCAACACAGAAGATGGCAGGAGCTGTGCCCCAGAGAGAGAGGCAGGATTTTGCTGGCAAACCCAAGGGGTGACAGGTCCCCACCCTCGTCAGAGAGTCTTTGGTTGGAGGGCTGCCAGTCAAGCCCAAGAGACACGACCCAGGCAACCAGTTGCTCTCCAGATCATCTTTCCTGACCTCCTTCGGGGATTTTGGTTCAGTGCCACTCGATGTAGTGTCACTTGTCACACCGAGGTCTCTGAACAGCTGTCAATCAACAGCTGCAGGGCACAGCTCACCCAGGCAGAGCGCAGCAGAGCAGGGCTGCTCCAGATACCACTGGTCATGCACGGGGTTGGAGTAAAACCCAAGTGTCTCCAGCCCTGAAATTACAGTTCTGCTAGTAAACTGAACAAGGCCAGGACACTGCCACAAAGACTAGCATGTGATTGTCCACATACAAACTAATATCCTCACTTGGGTTTCAGCAACAACTCCCTGCCAACATCTAGGCAAGCAGAGGGCTTAGGACAAACCAAGGGTTGTATCCTGTAAGTTAAATGGGGACAGACAGCCTATTTTGGAGAGTTATCTTCCTAAGAACAGCCTGGCCACACCATCCATCTGAGAGCTAGAGAAAGCACTAGTACAATCAAACAGGAGTAAGGGCTCCTGTCCTCACAGTGAGAAAAGTGTGCATCTGACTCACTGCAGACCCTGAAACATTGGCAAGCATTTGGACACTACCATGGTAAAGGTAATATAAGACCCTGAAGTACGCACAGTTTTGCTGTTCTCAGACTAGGGGTGACCTGATCACTCCTATCCAAAAGTGAAAAAGTAAGCAACTTCTACAAGTAAAGGGTATTAGAAGCTGAAGACAGCTCTCAGAGCAGGCAGACAAGCTAAAGCAGCCTTAAAGACTAGACCAGCCATGCACTCAGAGCATTTATATTCTGTTTATACAAAGGAACTATTTTCAGCAGGACTCATTATTTAAAATCCTTCACACACCCCTATGCAATGCAGCAAGAAAGGTTAAGGTTTCATTCCCCTGGTGAATTCTCAAGGGTAATTTGACAAGGGTAAAGCACTGTTCTTGTTCATCAGGTTAAATACAGACCCTGTCACATCACTGGAGGTGCTGCGGACATCAGGCTCTCCTACAGTCCACCACATGTTTTGACATTATGTCTCTGTGTGCTCATGTTTCTTACAAGTGATGTTTTGCAGCAGCTTTTATAAAATGGCAACAGAGCTAATATTTGTCTCTGCTTCCCCAAGCACAAACTATACCCACTTCCCTCATCACATGTAGATAACGTGACCCAGAGCAATACCTCGAAAATTTGGAATAATGGCTGTAATCCTCAGAGTTTGAAGAGGACTGAGACTCGAGCTGCCCAGAGGTCCCATAAAAGTAATCTAGCAATGAGACTACTCTGCTTCTGGCAAAGGATGCTTTATAGCACCTCAAAGGACTGAGGTGTACCAGGTGTATATTTCTTGTATCCGTAAGTCATGTCATCTGTCCTGTCTAAATCAGTAAACAAAATCAAATCAGACCAAATCATGCACTGCAAGTGTAACAGCCAAACAGAGCTCTTCATCTCACATAATGCAACAGCAGTGCATAAAAAGCAGGAGAGCCAGTGCAGCATTTTAAAATACATTTTCACCCTGTACAGAAGCCACAGGTTGGGAACACATCACCAAGGGCTCATTTCTGCAGATTTCTGCAGCATGCCATGATACCAGCAGGGAGAAAAATATGTATGATGGCCTGCTTGCTTCCTGTCACCCTATCTCCATGGGTGCCACACAGGTAAGCCTCCTGTGCAGCCCTGAAAAGCGCTGGAAAAAATGCCATCAAGGAGATCAAAGACCAGCACACAGTCAGATCCCTTCGTCCCAAGATTTCAGCTTCTCCTGACTGTCCCTTGCTCTTCTGAGTAGTCTGGTTGCACAGCAAAGCCCTTGTGAGTGTGCAGAAGAGGGGATGAGCCCTGCTCATGCAGGGTAAATCTCTCTGTACTTAAAGTGGGAGCAGCAAAAACAATAAATGCAGACATAAATAAGCAAGGCTGCATTTCTGAGATTTCCAAAATTAGAGGCGGAAAACAATTCTCATCAAAAACACATCAAGACCCAGATCAGCGTGTAATGGCAGCTTCAGTCTGGCAATTACCCTGGAAGAGCACAATGTCCAATCACCAAAACCACAAGATGTCACATCAGATGTCTGTCACAGTTCCTCTGTTCCCATAACTAGCTGACCCAACAGAGGTAAAGCTCAGCTGGGCCCTTCTACACACAGAGTTGACTGCGCTTCCCCAGAATTGCAGGCACACAATGACATCTGATTAGGTCCTGGGAAAACACAGAGACAGTGAGACAAGGGCTTCCACCCTGTTACTTAGTATTGGGAGATGCAAGCCATGTGTGTTTCTGAACAGTCATTCATATGTGATTTTCGTAACTGTGTATGACCTTCCACAATAATAGCCACAATCAGTGGTGGTGCTGATGTTAATTACTTAAGTTTAAATAGAAAACATAATGCTGTAATTCTGTTTTCAAACAGTTTTACCCTGAACATTAAACATTATTCAGCTTATTAAAAAAATCAGTTTAGCACAGTCATCTTAAGGGACTTGCATGTTTTAATCATCAGTTTTAATTAGGCTAAAAAGTTAAGTATAAATCAAGGTCCTTTTTGAGGCACTCTCAAAATGCATGAAAAAGGTTCCATTCTTTATTTGGCTGAAGTACACATTATGTTAAAGTGTTAATGAGGACATACAAGAGCAACTGAAATTAGTCTCCTGCTAATTTTCATAATTTGTAGTAGATCACTTTCCTAATTAATAATAGACTTCTAGAGACATCTATATTGACAAATACACACAGACTGCACTTTACCTTTCTGACATCTGTCCTTTGATGCTGATGTACAAGGCACTTCCACACCTTTTTTATCTACAAGCTGGTTAGCATTAAAAACCTGCATTTTTCCATGAGTCTTCTGATAGCATCTCATTGTCCCACTGTTTGTGAGCTACAATAAATACTTATCGTTTAAGACAGAGGAAGTTACTTATGTCAACACAATTCTACATTCAGATGCATGATGAAACAAATGTACTTTGCAGCCCGTTGTACAACAGAATTTGGGGGAAATAATACATTAAAAGAAAAAGGATATTGTAGGAATATAGTTTGGAAGCAAGACTCACAAGTACTGCTGAACTCATTACAGAAGTAAATGTGCTAGAGGGCTACAAGCCCTGACAAGTTGAAGCAGGACCCTGAAGAAAGAAGAGGTCAAGGTGTATGTGTGTATGTTTGTGTGCAAGACAGTACAGACCTGTACAAGTCTGTGCTAGCCCAGAGTTAAGCAATGTTGCCAACAGACAAGATACTGTTATTATGCTTGAAAGGTATATAATCCAGCAGTGTATTTAATAAAATTGGCTTCATAATGCAAACCATGGGGACCCCATCTCTTCAATCACCCAACATATTATTACTCAGATTTGGGGATTTTTCTGTCACTTAGACAGGTCTACATCTTAGATGTGCTGCTTACATGCCAAGGGCTGTCACTTGACGCAACAGTCCAAGTCACCCAAAGATACATCTACTGTATCATGTGGAAGGATGCATTTGGTGCCCAGGGACAGTGAATATTGATCATACACTGCAGACCATCAAACCCTTCAGCGCCTTCTCCTGCACTCCATCCATCCTTGTGGCTAAATCACTCTGGCCAAGTTTGTCTTACAATAGGCATAGAAGAACATTTAGAATTGAAGGGCAAATCACCTCATAAAATGTGAAACCCACAAAGATGAGGGGTCTGCATGCTTGTTTGCTGCCTCTTTGCAAGATACAAGCTGTTCTTGTGCTTGTAAAACCTGTCCTCCTGCACACAGCAGCCTAAGCAGTCAAGACTGAAAGAAAATCTGCCTAGTAAGCAAAAAAAGAAACAAAACAAAAAAACCCCAAACATTCCCATCTGCTCCTCAGGTATATATGATTTTAGCTACTGCACAGTTATAATCTATTTATTGTCTTCTATTGTGTAACTAGAGCTGCTGAAAGAGTTGCCCTACAATCACTACATTTGTATGTTCTGCTTGCCTTTGCTCTAGCTCCCCAAAACCTGCTGTACACTGGCAACAACAAATGGCATCAAACAGTAATAGTAAAGGTGTTCATTTATTAAACTACCCCATGATATCAAATCAACCGAATGCATTCGAGTGCTGCCCACAACAGCACAGGACTAAATTTTAAAGCATTTGCCTCACCCTCCTAAAACAGGCAATTTCATGTCATTTTAATTTCTTTCAAAATCTTGTCATCTCCTTCAAAGCTTGTCACTTTTCCTGGCTATTTCAGCCCCTTGACCACACTCACCTTCAAGAAGCAGCAAGAGTGACAAGCCAGCAAGAGGGAAAGGGGCTCACTGAAAAAGGATAAGAAGACAGCAATGCAGGAAAATGCAAGGAGCATGAAAAGTGACTGAAGGCTTAAGAATTTTGCACACAACAGCCCAGTCAAACCAGTTCAGTGAGGAAGATTTTCCTACTACTTAACTTCATTCACTATCAACCTCACTTGTCCTTTATAGCCTAATTCATTACTCAATATAACTCAGGTTAAAAAGGATGCAGGCAGTGCCTCCAAGGAAGTCTCTCTCCAGGGAACACAACCCTTCCCATGTAACCCTCATTGTCAGTCAATTAATGAGCAGCATGAAACTCACAAGAAGCAGAGGAAACCAAAACAACTGTGAGAGAACTTCATAGAACGTGCATGTTTGTAGTCAAAGTCAAATTCTCATTTGTCTTGGAGAGGCAGTAACTTTAAATCACGTCATCAAAAGGCTCCTTGCAGTAAATTTGAGGGCAATACAGATTTTTTTATTTTTAAACACAAGTTGACAGTCTAAGGTAATCACTTACTTCTATTTCTGAAAAGTGGGTCTTTTAAGAAAAACACTACATACCACAAGGCATACCACAAAATATCTCAAGACATAACAACGATGCAAATTCAGTGATGCAGGAGATGATTATTTTTCTGCCTAACACAGTAATTTATTGTTTGGGTTTTTTTAAAAAAAAGTCACCCAAAAGCACTCCTGAAGTAATTGAGTACCTTCTGGAAGCTTATTTTGAAATAATCCAGAAGAAAATTAGGCTAAACATTATTTAAAAACAAACAAAACTAAAAGGCAAAAATAAAACATTTCATTCATTTCATTTGGACTCACAATGCAATACAATTTAATCCAAGCTGGTTTTAGTCAAGAGTTTTCCTCTGATTAGAAGTGTCCCATTAGTTAGAAAATTGATCTCCCATCCCAAAATGACTGAAAAGAAATCATATTTTCTTCTTATATTGCTCAAATCTGGCCTGGCCATC
This sequence comes from Hylia prasina, assembly GCA_013397195.1. Taxonomy (NCBI): domain Eukaryota; kingdom Metazoa; phylum Chordata; class Aves; order Passeriformes; family Sylviidae; genus Hylia; species Hylia prasina. The sequence continues at coordinate 1,094,066 of VYXD01015093.1, read as the reverse complement.
AAACACTAAAACTCCATTTTTCATGTTCATTTGCTTTTTTCCATCCACCAAGGGTAAATGCAAGGTAAGAGGTTTCCAGGAGCCCTCACAATGCCAAAGAGTTTTCTTAACAAGCACATACTGAATGTCTCCACCAAAACTCAGACAACAGCTGGCTCTGATGGGAAAAGTCATGCTGCAGTAGGAGAAATGTCAAACCTCAAAACTGAGAGGGTTTTTAACTACTTTTCTTTTTATCAAAATCTTGAGTAAAGTGAATTATTCCTTGTGTGGAAGGTTCCAGGGTTTTTATAGTGTCTCTGACACCAAGAATTGCAGTAACTATTTGCATTTTAACAGGGATCTGTAAATACATACACTATTGCTGACAGTAATCCTGCCTATTACTAAATTAGCTGATTCAAAACTAGGGAAATACTTTATAAAAGCCCTTGTAGAGAAGAATTTACTTATATATTTTTCTCGGATTATTATCTTGAATAAACCAAAGAACACTCTCCACAGAGATGGAAAAAGAGCAAGGAATAGCCTTAGCAAGCACTAGGATGCTGTGAACAAGGTCAGGTTTAGAAGATTTTAGCTTAGGTCCTTGGGAAAGGGTATCTCCTGTACCATATGCCTCTCCCATCTCTAGTGATGCACACAGAGACCAGCTGTTGCTCCTATTTAGACACCACTCTATTCACCAGGCAAAAAAGTATCACCCAGAGCAAGGAAGGACGCCAGTAGCATGTTATTTTGAAAATGACAGCCTCTTCAATCTATCATCATCCAAGACCAGCCAGAACAAGTAGGCAGTCCATTTTGAAAATAAATGGATTAATTAACGAAAAAATAAATCCTCTGAGGCCAGGTGAAAAGAGAGAGAAATTGCCAGGGCATGAGAGTTTTGCAGTTTCTGTTCTTTGCCTTCTCCACTACCTGGAGTTTGACCCAGGAGAAAGCACCTCGTGCCAAGAAGGGTCCCACCCACATGAAGCACACCCTGATGGTTCAGAAATCAATCCTCATCATCTGGTGGACAGGGATGTGCAGAATCGCCAGGGGTAGATTTACAGCACTGCTGTGACAATTGTTTCCCTCCTGCAGCTAAGTAACCTTTGGGAGACACTGTAGCTGTAACCACAATTCTGAAAGTTGATCATACCACCACCACAGAGCAAATGGAATAGCAACACCTGACAGATAGGAATAGATATTGGCACTAGAAAGATTAAATGAAATGAAAAATGAAACGTACTAGAAACTACCCAGCCTGCCAAGATGTGCTAGATATTCCACAGTTATCCAGCTAGTTGTCTCTGGCTCTTAAGGCTTTAGAGTACAACTGTGATAAAGTTAGAGCACCTCAGCACTGTAAGTTATCTAATCAGATTCACCATGCCAAGGACACTTAGATTTTAATATTTCCCAATTTTTTCATTATAGCCTTTGCAGATTTAACCTTGTACTAGCAGCAGAATTAAAGGTGGAAGAAAATAAAAATAGCACAGGATACAAACACCAATAGTTACCTATCATATCCATAAGGTACACAGCAACCACATGTCTGCACTGTAAATCAGCATTGATACATTCTACATATGTGAAATTTAAGGCACTCAAGTTATGATCTGAAAGAATACAAAGGCAGTCTCAAAGAAAACACAAGAACTAAAGTATCGGCTTACTGCTAATTCACTGTGCTGCAAACTCCTGCCTAAATGCAAATAAACCCTGTGTCCTTCAGGTCAGGTAGATGAAAAGTCTTCTACCAATAAAAGGCATCTGTCAAATTTGCAGTATAGAGATGAAAAGCATTTGAAAGGTAAATCTGAAACCCCAGACTGAAACAACACTGTGCTTTCATTTAAACACATTACTCTTCGTGGTTACTATAAAGCTCTTCACTCACAGTGTAATTTAAGGACCATTTGGACATTCTGTTTGGAAAAAAGGTGTCAAATTAAGGAAAGCAGTGTCGAACCCAGAAACTTTGTGAAAATTAAGCCCCATCTGTAATAGCACCCTATAGGGTTTTATTTCAACAGCATTATTATATAATTGTAATGGTGCCATAGCATTTGCCTCAGAGATCCCCACCTCTATGAAAAGACTCCCACAGCATCCCTTTTCCTCTCAGCCACAAGTGCTGATGACAGATTCCATGCAATCAGTAGCTAATACTGTAACACAGCTCACGTAATGGTCACTTGAAGCACACGGCTGCATGAGGTCTCCAGACAGAACCTGCCTGGTTGCATGGACAGCCCCCATTTCCCTCACTGCTGACTTCTGACATTCAAGGACAGAGAAGGCTCTGGCCCCTACAGTTCTCCTCCTACAACCTCGCTAATGCAGAGAAAGTTGGGCCAGCAGATGCCATCCACACAAGGAAGCAGCAGGCAGTGACAAACCAACTGCGTAGCAGAAGGGATGGTTTTTGTTTGTCTTGTTCTCCAAGGGTATTGGAACTAATATGAGATCATGTAGATCAATCTCATAGATCATGTCTGCTGCACAGCATATCCTGCTAACCACTTTTAGCCTGTTGTTCCATTTGGAATCCCATCAGGCAAAAAAGGACAGAGAGCATAAATAATTCAATTTCTGCAAGTTTCATCGAAGTGAGGAGCCTGTCAGTGGAGGAGACACCCCACACACTACCTTCTACAATGAAGGAAAGAATCCAAAATACAAATCTGCCTCCCTTACTTCTTTTGCCCATGAAATGAGGTCTTTTCAAAATGATAACATTTATTTAACTAGTAACTTACTCAAAGGCCACAACAAAAATCTCTACTACTTTCTGCAAGTACAGAGACTGATAAATTTTTTTACATTGGACACAAGTATGCAAGGACATCCTGATGTCGATGTGTGATGTGAACTGAAGCTACAAGAAAAGAGTTAAGAGTCTTTCCTACGTCCCCTTCTTCCTGCTCAAGGGACAGATGCAAAGTGCCACACTAACAATCCCAGCCATCACATAACCTCCGAGTCAAGTAATAAATTATTTACTACAGTCCCCTATTTGAAAGGGAGTCAATTAGTTAACAGGCCATCAATTAATACTGAGCAAGGAACAATACGAAGAGAGGAACTGGTCTGAACAGCACAGCTCTTGAAACAAAGAGGGCATTTAAACCGGATACTTCTGTGTTCAAGCCAGTATCTTGCTTCACTGAACATCTATTTCAATACATAAGCGGCTACATTTGCTAGCAAGACATCCTGTTGACACCTATTCAGTCCTGCCCTACTTTGGCATGACAGTCCTGTGCGTTCTGCAGGGTTCAAGTGAGTGCTCAGATACATTCAAAAGATTATAATGCCATGTATTTGAGGGCATGAGGCAAAAGCTTTGTTTCCCAGAACAACGTCTGAAGGGCAGCATCCCCTCGAGGATGCTGCAAACAAAGTTACCCTGGAGACAGTCTCTGAGGAACAGTGACAATTCTCCCCAGACAAGATGATCTGTTGGGTTGCTATTTTAAGTCAGGGGATGGGGTGGTGAGTTCTCCACTCATCTGGGAAGCGGGAAGGGAAACAAAGGTGAGGGAAGGAAAAATAATGTTAGAAACTTATTCCAGGATCTTTATAATAAGAAATGCCCATCACTACCATACAATAGCATCATTTTATGGTCAGGAAGTAAATAGCTTTCTCAGTTTCTTGGCATGATTTTCTCTTAGACGTTGCTTTCAGCCCTGCAATCCAATAAAAGCAGAGCTCAATCAACCTCTCTGCTCAAGAACTGAGAACCCTGCATTTATGGTCTTCAATTCTGCCGAGCCTGACACCTCCGCTCTTCAGACAAGGAGTCCAACCAGGAGAAAGCACCACACACACAAAGCCATGAGAACTCACCAGAGGCATCACAGCAAACTGTCAAAATAGACTTTTTTTTTTTTTAATATTGTCAAAGCCAGGTATTCTACTTTATGAACAACACTCACTCAGGCTTCCCCAGGAAAAATACGTTTCATTACTACTATTTTTCAGCTCTACTTAGCTCTTTCCCACAGTTTTAGCTACTATTTCTATTGCTTTCTAGGTAGTATATCTGGTTACTAATCATTTCATATGTGTATTTGGCTTCACACATAATGCTCTAGAGGTTTAAGCAATAATAACCACCAATGTGGTTTAAGCATAACCACCAATGAAGGAAGGTATCTATAAAAACTAAGGAACATTTGACAGTTCTGCAGCTAGCACATCCACAAGATATTCAGATTGCCATATCCCAGTGCAAACTACCACAAAGAAAAATTATAAATAAATAAAACAAAAATAAGAACCACATACTGCAGTGAAACATATTAAAATGGACTTGGCCCCTAAACTGGTTGTGAGTCTAACTCTCAGAGAGGTTCATACCCCACAGCTCCCTTTGACTTCTGAGTTTCTCCTTTTTAACTCGCTGTATTTTCATGAGTGCTAGAGACTGATCTCATCTCCTTGTATCAACTTTTCTGTGCCTTAAGCTTCTACCATAATAGCGTTCCAGAGTGATATTGGATACACCAACCCTCCTCAAAAGTTATTCTTGATTGCATTTTGCCAACTGGCCAACAAGGGATAATGAAATTCAACGTGTAAGCACTCCCCCAAGAGCTGGAGAATTTCACATCTGTCATATATTTACTATCCAAAAAAGAAAGGCACTGTATCTGTGCAAGGGCTAGGGCTCTTAGAAACAGGGCTGTCACCAGATGTTCCACAGCTGAGAGTCTGCATAGCCTCAAGATGTGAGGCTAATCAGTGCAGGCCCTAAATAATTAAGTTACTATGCTTTGCAAGAACTGCTGGCAGTTTAGAGGAGAAAGACCACAATTCAACATCCTAGTGAGAGAAAGGCAGAAAGAGCTCATGCATTATATAGGTGAATGGGGGACAGCCAGCATTACCAGGGCAGAGCACACAGGATAAAGTGGGAATCCACATCAAGCCAGACATCAAAATAGAGCAGTCCCACCTTCTGGGGCCCACTAGGAAGATTTTGGCACCAGTGCCACAAATCACAGCAGAGAGCAAATAGTCTAAGCCATTTGGGTTTCTACTAAACAGCATTCCCGATCCTGTTTTTAATTAAGATTCCCCAAGGACACTGCACAGAGACTATAGGTTCATCCATTTTGTGCCTCATCTCCTCCATCTTTTTGTCTTCCAGCTCTTTAATCTTAGGCTCCTGTGAATTCAGGTATGCAATCTGAGACAAGGACTAGAGCTGTCAGGATGCAAGGATGTGCTTGCAGTGCCTCACGACAACTGCTCTGTGTCTGGAGAGGTGGCTCTGCTAAAGACACACAAAAACAGCTTCTTACAAGTAAGAGCTCTCAAAATTTAGGCCCAGACTCATTCTGTTATAAAGGTAAGCAACTTGGAGGGGTTTTTTAATTATTATTTTATGGCAGTCTGATATTGTTACACGACTTCCAAGCACTTTCATGACCAGGGCTCACAAACTCTAAAGGTGTCCACTGGTGATAGGAATTCATTATGTATTTGGCATTTGGCCAAGAGGCCATTTTTTTTTCAAATCAAATTAAGGAAAACAACTAAACATTATTAGATTTTTTAGTCCTCAGAATTCCCCCAGAGCAATATCTAATAGTAAGATTTTTAATTGCACATGCCTATAAGATTACAAATTGTGTTGACAGGTTGGATTTCAAGTCATGACAAAGATATGAAGGCATGTCAAATGTTCCTTGCATTATTCCAAGTTTAAACAGACTGGATCTCAATAGGCTCATTTATATATACAGTATGAAAATTACATTTAAAGTACATCAACATCCTCATATATATATATATATAAACACATATAGAAAAATAAAGTTGAGTGATCTGGATTTTCCTACAACTTTTACAAGTAAGCATTCTTCCTTGAAAACATACTACCAATTACACGTACACAGAATTGAGTAGTGATGCTGCCAATGTACAGTTTGAGGTGATAAACAGGACGTGGCCATGAGTCTGTCTTTCAGAATGGAGGAATAAAGAGGAGACCTGTTCCCAGGAACACCTGCCAGCCCTGGCACCGACTGCCCTGCTCCAGCAGAGGAGCAGACACATTAGAGGGAGGAAGAGGATACCTCTGGAGAAAGGCACAGCAACCAGCAATTACCAGGGTTTAGTACCAGCCCCTGGCTTTGTGGAGCACCACCTGGCTGTTCCCTGCCTGCAGAGACACAGCCACATGGGTTTGCTCATCCACACCCTTGGCTGGAAGGGCACTAAGCTCCCAGCTGCACTCCAACCTGACCCAAGCAGCACAGCCAGCCACACTGCCTTGCTCATAAGCCAACAGGCACATCTCCCCCTCCACCCCACTGCAGAGAGAAGTGCTGCATGAGACTGACATACCAAAGCCAGCTTCCTTCTTGTCATCTGCTCCCCTGATACTGAATCAACCCATACTGCAGCCTCCAGCATTTCAGTAATAGAAACAAGACACTGTGAATTAGAAGTTGGAGACAGATCTTCAGCAACAAGAGCTGAAGAGGAGGAAAAAACTAAAACAAATTCTCATTTAAATCAGCAGCACTGATGGATTTCTAATTGCTCCTGGAAGAACTTGAAGAGGATCAATCTATCAAGAGAATAAGGACCAAGCACAATGCTATAACTCTCAGGGCAGGGGAGCAGCCCACAGTCTAGTGAACTCACTGCAAACACTAAGATTTGAGAGATTAGCCCAGGGTACCTTCTACTCCACGTTATACTACAGCTTTCCCCAAAGTAACCCCTCTGGGCTGGGCAAACAGGATTCAGAGTGCACTTACATGGAATCACCAACTTGCCATGGGATTTGGGTCAGACCCCAGAAACATTTAGGGCATGGACTGGACTTTAGGGTATGGGTTGGACTCAATGATCTTGAAGGCTCTTCCAACCTAATGATTCTGTGATTCAATGAACTCAGTATTAAAATGCTACATTTATTTATGGCTCCACATTCCAGAGACTTAAGAACACGTGACAATTTGACTGAGCTTCTAAAATCCATCAGGCATCTCAGTTTCCTCAGATTATGGTATAGGAGAGAGTGACAGTAACAAAACTACACATTTATAGTCCTTACCTCTTCTTCTGCCCATTCTAATGCACAGACTGTCTTGAGAAGGATTTTTAGCACCTGTGAGTCTTACAGGAAACAAACTTACACCTCAAGATGTGTAACAAGGCACGCACCACTATCAAGCACTGCAGAAAGCAGCCCAACACAGCAAAACACAAGGGAATATATAGAAGTATATGCTCCTGTGATTATAATTCCTTGAGTTTATGGGATGCATTCAGTACTGCAGTGTAACTAAAAACCCACCAGCCCAGGCCCATGCTTGCTACAATGGGCAGATTGCAGCATCTGTGTGGTGTTGGCTAAAAACCCATTGCAAATCCCACAGCTTGGAGCAGAACTATGACAGAACAGGGATCATCCTGCCAGGCACTGGGAAAGACATTCCAGGGAGGCTGCCCCGCACAAAACTGTTTGATGAAATCAGGGAAATTCCAAGTGAGGAAAATCTACTGAAGTCTCTGACAAGCTTTTAATTTTTCCCACACCACAGCATCTTTCCCAGATGAGTTACTCATTGAGCAGCAGGAAATGTCTTCCAAATTCGAATAAAACCACATCACCAAACATATTCCATTCAAAAAAATCACGATCAATAAAGAAAACAACTGAACAACAGTGAATATGCCATGGGGTAATAAACATCAGATGGCTTTAAGATTCATTTAACATGAGTGGAGTTGATAAAATGGATGTTAGAGATATCTTCTGGGGAATCAGCAATTTCATTTGCAATAAAGAGCTCCTTCTTGCTGTTTTCTGATGGGCAAAGGGTGCTCTCCCTAACAGAAAAACAGCAGGTCTGCCCAGATCTCATGGTAGCAGGTTAGCAGCAACTGAGGAGGAGGTGCAAGAATGCAGGTGGTCATAATTCATTCCATCACTGTCATCTTTATTCTCATTTTAGCTTAGAGTACTTCAACACGCCCAACTTAAATGTATGACAGAACTAGGGCCAAAAAACTCTCAGAAGTATTTTTTTTTTCTATCCAACTCCAATGATTTAAACTTAGCTGAAGTTATTAGCAAAAGAAAAAAGAGAAATTACAACCCACGTGTGGGCAATCCTACAAATTTTCACATCCAGAAAAGAGGTGTTCCAGCTGCATGGAAAGGATGGGCACAGCAAGCTTTTGCACTTACAAAACCTGGCCATGGTTTCCACCTACACTGCTGGAAAGGATGGCCCTGCCCTAGCATTATGCAGCTGCTCTGTCTGTAAAAATGTCCTTTGGTCCTGCACTTCTCCATTCACTGGGGGAATGGATGCATGGCCTCACCCACCAAACCCCCTCAATCAGCCCAGAACATCAGGATCTCTCCAACCCAAAGAGCTTCATCTGGAAGCTTAGCATTGCCAAAGTAGACAGGAATCAGTAATTAGCCAAATTAAGGTAATGATGCAATAAGTGAAAACACATAGGCAATGGGTGGGAAGTTATCTCCCCTATTCATGAGGATAAGGAAAGGGAAGCTACTCACTTCTGCTGCTCTTTCTTTACTGCACCAGCCCCATTCGACCTCATCTTGTCCCAAAAACCAGCTCTTTTGGAGTATCTTGCATGTCCAGGAAGACCCAAGATGAAGTGTATTCTCATGTGTAGAAAGCTGCAGATGGGAAAATGTTCCTGGTGCTCCATGGTACCTCTGGGCATTGCCTAAGGGATGCCTGTACCCGTATTAGTCAGCTTTGACACACTACATTTTTCAGTCCTGGTTGCTTAGGACTATTGACTCCAAAAGGATGTATAGAGAGATCATTCTCATGTTTAATTGGAAAAGTCAGGCAAGCATTTTTGCTTGTTTTTTTGTTTTGATTTGGTTTTTTTTCAAGCATTAGCATCTAATGCCAAACCACAGTAATTGCATCACTTACATGGAAAATTACTGTGGTTTTTCATTGGGATGCTATTCTTAATACCAATATATCCATCAGAAGTGAAACAGCTTTGGCCCCATCAATATCCTGATGAGCTGTAAGTTGCTGAGAACATGAGTAAAATTCATTTAGAGAGTAACTGCCTTGAAAGTACCCACTTTTAATAGCAACCCCATATTTATTCTGTGCTTAGCTATGACAAGGACTAGTCATGAATAGGGCTATGTGACAGTACTTGCTAGCTAGGAACTACTACAAAAGAGACAGACCTGGATCAGGATGGTTGGGTAATTGCAACATCCTTCTGAATCCCAAGAGAAAGCCAGGCAATACCCCAGAGATCCTGTCATTTCAAGCACATGGCTGCTCTTAATTCTTTAAAAACAATTCATTGAGAAGAAGGTTTTACCCTGGTAACCTTGAAGCTCCCTTCTGCCCCCCAAACTGCACGAGCTTTGACTTTTCTCTTTAATTTAAGAAAAAAGAATGCTTAGGTTTTGTAGAAAGACAAAGGAAAAAGAAAATTAAGGAAGACTTTTAAGGCATCCATGGCCCTTTTGTTTTTTCTCTCTAGCACCACCCAAGCTGTTTTCAGGTTGGCTTATTTTTTCCCCAACGCATCAGTCTGGTCCCTCTCTGACATTCCTCCAAACCGCTGCCACCAAACCACTCCCAGTCTATTCGCTCAGCACGTGCTCACATCAAACCCAAATGCAGCAGACATTTCATTTGTATAGCCTGAACTGGGACAAGAGTGGAAGGCTCAAGAGACTGGCTGCAAGCTAAGCTTTCCACATCAAATCACGAGTAGGTCAGGAACAAAGAAACCTAATCATACTACTTAGCAACTGCCTGGCATCTGATACAAAATGAATACTTAAGAGTTAGGTCAGCTTTTTCGACAGCATATGTCTGCACCATGACACCTATTCATTACCTAGGGTTATTAACTACACAAATACAATTTTTCAGGATTTAACAAAACTCCTTATTGCAAAAAGCTATTTACACCTCTTTGTGAGAAGCTCAGCATTGCATTTTTCAATTCTGTTTTTTTAAAAGTGACTTTTCTTAAAGAAGTTCACTAATAAAAACATTTTTACAATCACAGTAAAATATAATAGGAATTAAATTATGGCACAATAATTCACACTTGACTGCACAGAGGCCATTTGGCCTTCATCTTTGTGTCTGAATGTGCTGGGTGGGAATTACTACACTGTAATTCACATTCTGTCACATCTTATGGCTTGGCTAACACTTGAAAAAATCAGAGCTCAGAGTTGGTCACTAGAGAACAGAAATCAGTCTTGTCAGGAAATTGTTACAAATGACAGAAGCATCAGATATTGCAGCCTGAAAGGTAACAGAGCTTACCCCCTCATGCTGCTGTGAGAGCAAGCCGTTTTCTGTTGCTGCAGCTCAGAAAGAAACCCACATGCCCTGCTGCCATACACCACACATGTTAAAAGCCATCAAATGTTTAGGATGGGAAGGGACTAAAGATCATCCAGTGCCAACCCCCCTGCCATGGGCAGGGACACCTCCCACTAGAACAGGTTGCTCACCCAACCCGGTCTTGAGCCCTTTCCAAGGATGGGATCTACAGCTTCACTGAGCAACGCTCTCCAGTGCCTTACCATCCCCACAGTGAAGACTTTCTTTGGCTTTGTGGATCATCATAACCTTCCTGTGGCCCCTTCTCTTGGGATGGCATTCCATCCTTCAGGCATGTCAATGCACCACAGAGCTTGGTGCAAAAAATTTGCTGAGGATGCACTTGAGCCCTTTATCTGTGCCACTCATGAAGACATTAAATAGCCCTAGTTCTGATATGGACTCCTGTGGGGTAAAAGGTCTTTTTTCCTCCCTATAGCAGGAAGATTTTACGAGCAGACACACTTGCCAAAAACTGAAGAAAAAAAACCCACATTATGAGAAAACCTGCTTATTATATCCCTCCTTATTTAGTGTGAAATTTAGACATGAAAGAAGTGGATCTACACACAGACTTCTGCACTGCAGGTTGGCTTAAACAAGAATTAAATAGTGGATAGTCTTAAAAAGGTTGAATTTCACCCTCTATCAGTTTATAGATTGATCTGTCATCAGATGGGGAACTTAATACTCTCAATTTTAGTGTAATGCTGCTAATGAAAGTGCTCTAGTTTATACAGAGAACAGCCATCCCCTTTTATCAGGAAAAGCCTTCCTCGATCACTTGTTCCACTATGGAAAAGGTGGCACGGCTGCAGGTAATACAAATTGCCAAGAATAGCAAACATTATAAATATTTCAAGGATGATTAATCTTTAAAACACTGAAGTTAGGCAGAAGCCTGGAAGTCAACTTGGCTATTTCACAACTAATAAAACATGTATCTTGTATTTCACTGTGACTGTATAAAGAGTATTGTAGTAAAAGGCAATTATCCACCATTCACTAGCTAACATAACACTTGTACAAGTATAAAAGAAACACAGTATGTATTTTAAGCAGTGACAATATTTTCACCGTATTAAAATAGTAGTGAGGCAAATGTTCAGCTCACATTAAACAGCACTCTGTCACCGAAGACCAGCCTGCTAGCATCATATATTCCCCCAAGATAGATAATGCTGCTTGCTTTAACAGAAGCATTGTCACCAGGCAACTACCAGTGCTGTTCAGTAATAAATATTTCCACTGTTCCCACAGAAACTGGCTCGGCATCTGGACCTGCTAATGCCTAGAGAGATCAGTCTGACCTTGGAGTGCCATCTTTTCACAAGGATGCAGCCCTTGCCACAGCTGTCTCCCAGAAGCATTGCAAAGATGGAGCAGAAGCTCAGGGGGCAGGAACAGGACAGCAGACAAGGCTCTCTTCCTTGCAGCTGCAATGACTTGAAAGGACTTCAAATTTCACTTCCTACTCTGCAAATGATAAATTAGTTCAGCCCCATCTCGCACTAATTCTCATATGGAGAGAAAATGGCATCTGTCCCTAAATGCAGGAAGGTCACTTTACAGCTACGCCACAAGACTGCATAAATGAATTCTTGGAGGCAACCAGGGGTTTTTTTTAAGTTTAGAACTGAGCCAGCAGCATCTCTAGTCCTGCCAGTTTGGTGCTGTCAAGTATCAGTATTAGGCCTTAAGCTTCATAACAATACCAGGCTCCAGGACTTGACAGGCTTTGTCTGAACTACAACCTATTTTAGCTTAAACTTAGCTCTAATCTCCAAAGTTATTTGAGAAACTCTGCTGCACTTGCAACTTCCCTTGGGATCAGGCAACTTTTGCCTAGTCCTAGCTGCCATGTCATATTGTCCTGGTTTTGGCTGGGACAGAGTTCATTTTTTCTTAGTAGTAGGTACAGTGCTGTGTTTTGGACTCAGTATGAAAACACCGACTCACATTCATATACGAAGCTGGTGGGAATTAAGCAAGCATCTGTGTGGTGCTTAATTGCTAGCTGGGCTTAAACCATGACACAGATAACTATTGTTTGTCCTGTAATTTCAGCCAGGTTTTGGTGACATTTTTGTTTAACGGGGTCTGACTTCAGTTTTGCTTAGTTATGGCCAAGTGTGTGGTTCTAACCCAAAAATCACATTGTACATCAAAGAAAATATTAAGGAATTTAAGCAATCATAGCAATGACTTACCAACCACAGGGATCATCAGGAGAGAACAGTGTTCTCTCAATCCATTAATAAATACAGGGTTAAAATATGTATAAAACGACCCAAGCAGCTGCAAGACCAGGAGGAACCAAACCCCAGAACTTGGTCCAAGAAGGATCCAAGATGCTGACAGCCAGCTGTCATGTCACAAGTGTAAGGCAAGAGCTTAGCAGCAGAAGAAACAGGTAGATAGCCATACCTGTTGATTTTATTGCATTGATAACAATCTATAACAGAAACTGGGCAATTGGGATTATTACTTAATTGGAAAAATAAGTAGTTGTCCCTTTCTGGATTATTAAAAGAAGCAGAGTAAGAACAATTAACTCATTCTTTGTTGCCCATCATGTAATTAGACATGAAGTACAATTCTTAAAAAATAATTTGCAAATAAATAATAAACCAGTCTGATGAGATGGTGAAGATCTTTGCATACAACAGGCCTTCAGTTCTCTTCCAGAGCCTAAAATAAGTTACTTGTTTGGAGACATGCAAAATTTCACCCCACAGCAATCACTGCGGTATCCTTCCTACCCTGCTCCTAACTGCATGCAGCTCTGAATCCCTTTATTTCTATTCTTATTTTTGTCCAGCAGTCTGAAAGTTTTAAATCTCAGCTCTGAGAGATTTAAACACACGCGCACGACAGCAATGTCACAGAGCAGGTGTACATCTCTCCAGGCTTGCAAACTGAGCTGCTGCCTGTCATGTCTATCTCATTTCAAGTGAACTTTTGACAGCATTCACTTGTGGGTGAAGAGAAATCTGCTTTGTTTGGGGTCAAGGGGAGGAAGGCTGAGGAAGAGAACAGCTGCTCATTCCAGAAAACGCCTCTTGGAAATCCACCTGCTACAGGGAAAGAGGATCAGTTTGCTCAGGTGTACATGGGGGGGAAACACAAACCAAGGAGCACTTTTTCCCAGGGTTTAGACCTTCACATGCTTTGGGAAAAGCTTCCAAAGAGGGGCAAAAAGAAGGCAGGGTTGCAAAAGTCCTGGCCCCTGCAAGAGCCATTGGAAAGGATGAAGAAGGCTTTGCTTTTATTGTTATTGCTGACAGTTTTATTTTATTCCTTGGTATTATTTCAGTCTATCTATCTTGTATAACTATCTGATTTTGTATAACAGGTTTAAGTTTTAGGCAACAAATGGATTTACAGGCTTTGCTGTAGCTTAGGAGAGGGGATAGCTTTTGGGGGGCTTCTACACTGCTCCAGGTTGTGCTGTAAGTTGTAAGCTGTTTTCCATTCAAGCCAAGAGTAACAGTAGAGAAAGCAGCCACTACACAAATCTATTATTATCTTAAGTATTCCACATGGCTTAATTTCTTGGTGAGCTATGATTCAAAGCAGTCTGAGCAAAACTAGACAGTGCTGTGCCTGTGCATTTCGGATACAGCAGTACAGCAGATTAACATCATCACTGAGGAAATGCAAGGACTCACGACCTTCTCCCCTTTTATGATTTCTACAGCTTATCAACAAGATGACATTGTACCATGGCAGTACTCTGGAAGATTACTTTTCATCTTGCAGATCACTGAAGTACACACCCTTTGACTCCATATCTGTCCTCACAGCCCAAGACATACAATCTACTCCAACAAATGAAATAGCTAAAACAAAAAAACTCAAGCCCCCTCAAAAAAACCCCAAAACATCAAAACTTCACCACCACCTCTCCAATTTATGAGATCACTGGTCCAAGAAATCTCTCTGTAATGCAACTACCACTTCAGATGAAGAGGCTGTGTCAGGGAACTCAAAAAGGGAATCAGATGGAGCAAGTTCAGTCTGAAAAAGTATTTCGTACCTCCAGCAATCACTACAGGACAGGAGTCATTCCAGATCATGGAAGAGGAACTCAAATGCTTGATCCCTGTTAAGCATAAATTCTGAATGCTTTCTGCATGCAGTGAAAAGGGATTACTAAAAGGGGGGGAAAAAAAGGCACAGGGCTTAACTAAGCTATTTTTATAAGGAAGGTGAGGTTGTGGCATGTGTTCAAACAGCATGCTACAGCTCTGAGATGCAAACTGCATCCAGGCCACTCAGAGATGAGAATAGGGAAAACCAAACGAAGTTCTTTGGCTCCAACCAAGGGTGTTCTCTCTCCCTTGTTCAAAGATGGCTATTACACTTTCACTAGCAACTGATTAGATAATGTGGGTGTTGGGTTGATGTGTGATGGTCAAATTTACCACCTACTGCCACAACCACCACAGCAAATAGCCTGTTCATTTAGTCTGGAGAGCCCCATAAAGGGTAGAAATATTTTCAGACATAGCTCCTGCACCTCTGGCATTTGCTCATGTGTAGTATAATACGACTCGTAGGATACTTGTGACATTTTCATTTACTGGGAGGCAGTACTTTCCAGCAGGACTTTCCAGCTACAGTGGCACTGACAATCTTAAACAAAACTGCCAGAGGCACATTTAAACTAATAATTGCATTCACTGTTATTACTACTTAATTTGAAAGATTTACAAAACATTTAGCATTTAACTTTTCTGGAGAGAATTGGAGAACACCTTTCTGAATAGCTCTTTCATTCCACCCTAATTGGTCAACTCAGTTTAAACACTCATTGTCATTTTCAAGTCAGTGAGGGGGAGCCTTGCTTGGAAAACAATAGTACTGATAGCCTTTGTCCCCAAAGGTGTTACATGACAAGACAGGTTGTGCTCTATAGCTATGTTCAGCCAATTAATTTTTTTTATTTATCACCTTCTTTTCTGTAATATTTTGCTCCAGTGTCTTAGCACATACACAAAGGATCATCTAGTAAAGCTCAAAAAGCCTGATGAATATTTTAAAAGCAGGGGCCCACAGCTTACATACAGGGACTCATGCCATTTACAGACATGCTTCTACTGGCCTTCAATTAAAATGAGTTCCTTGGTAGAGTTCACCTTCCATTTAAGCATCAGAACAATCAGGCAGCCAGATTTTCCAAAGCCCTGCCCTGCATTTAGTAACCATCACTCCTAATAGGAGCTCCTTAACCCTTCAGCATTTGTGAAACCTGGCAGCTTACTTCTAGAGCATACACTTAGGTTTCTCACATCAAAAGAACCCAAAATCTTATTTCAAAGAATTACATGTGTCACATTTCACTTAGGAGTTTCCTGCCTAATAAAAGAGATCAGATTTTTCTGCTACACCTCTGTACTGGATTTGCATGGCCGGGTTTTGGGGCTGGGGGGGAAGCTTGTTACAGGGATGGCTTCTGTGAGAAGGTGCTTGAAGCTTTCCCTATGTCTGACAGAGCCAATGCCAGCTGGCTCCAGGACAGACCCATCACTGGCCAAGGCTGAGCCCATCAGGGACTTTGGTAGTGCCTCTGAGATAACATATCCAAGAAAGGGGACAAAGCTGCTGCTCTGTGAGAGAAACAGCTCTGGAGACAAGGGCAGTGAAGGAAGAGGGGCAGGAGGTGCTCCACATGCCAGAGCTGAGACTGCCCTGCAGCCCTTGAGATGAAGCAGCTGTGCCCCTGCAGCCTTGCTGTGGCTCTGTGGAGAGAGAAGCCCACACTGGAGCAGGTTTGCTGGCAGGACGTGTGATCCCATGGGAGGGACCCATGCTGGAGCAGTGGAAGAATGTGAGGGCTCCTCCCTCTGAGGAAGAAGGAGAGCTAGAAACAAGATGTGATGAACTGAACACAACTCCCATTCCCTATGCCCCAGTACTGGTGCAGGGGAGGAGTAGAGACAATTAGGAGTAAGTCCACTTCAGGAAGAAGGGAGGTGGGGAGCAAAGGTGTTTTTATGATTTGCCTTTATTTCTCATTACCCTACTCTGATTTGGTTGGTAATAAATCCATTTTCCCCAAGAAAAAGTCTATCTAATGTAGCAGCTCAACTCAGAAAAAGAAACCTTAATGTGTCACCAGAGTTCTTTGTTTCAGTAGTTAAGTCCTAATATAACCTGGGAATTTCAAAGACCTGAGGTGCAAGCAGGGAGAGAAATCAACATCCTGTAAAAAACCCACACCATAAGGAAAAGACATAAACAACATCCTCGCTGTTTTCTCTTCTCTTCCCTTCCCACAGGCACACTTAGACCATCTCTCACTCACCATGAGCAAACGGTGTTAAGAGCATTGTGAAGAACAGCAGCTGTGATGACCACATGACTGTGAAGGAGAGCTTGAAAGTATCCCAGCAAACAAGGGTTCAAATAAAAAGGTGAGCGTCCTCCTGCACTTGCTTCCAACACTTCAACTGTTGTTGGCCTTCAATTCACATCCAAAAAGGGGGGGGAAAACCCAATAAAAATAATAATAATAATAAAAAAAATCCCACAGCCAGTATCCAGAGTCTGAGACCTACAAATGAGAAAGGAAAAAAAACTGCAGTTAGTAAAACAGTAAGATAGGTGTTTTCAATCAAGTCTTGTTGCGTTTCTTTGCTGCCAGCAGCTGTAAAGGCAAATGTGTCTTTCCCACTCCCTGGCCCTTCAGATGCATACACATTCCTACATAAAATAGGAATTAAAACTTATGCCTGTGCAGAGACCCAGTTACCAGTTGGTGGATAACCACTGCTCTGCTTCCTCTCTCAAAAGAGGGCCCCAGACAGCAGATTTGAACAAAAAAGCTAAGACCTTTCCCTCCCTTTTGCATTTCTGTCATGCCTCTGCTGTGGATGCTAACGGCAAGATACCAGGCCAGGCAGTGGGATTAGTAACATAGCTTGGGAGTATTTCCACTGATGAGATGCCAAACAGCCTCTCTTTGTTTGAGGCGACCTGTACGGCTTTTAATCACTGAATCTGGACCAGGCTTTGAACCCAAGCAGAGCCCAAAGTCACCCTTATCCTATAACCAGCTACTTTCTACTCACTGCCAGTCGAGCTCTGCAGTTATTTATTGTGGAATTAAAAATAATGGTCTTGTCCATCCCACATGCTTACAGGAAAGCGCGGGGAAATCTGAATCCATGCTTGAATAGAAACATTCGCTCATTTAACTGGAGAACGTATTCCAGCTTTCCATCATTTTAATCTCTCCAGAAGGGGCTACATGGCCACGGTGACTCAAACTTGGCAGGAAAAAAACAACTATACAGAGTTAAACTGCGGCAGCAGTTTGAAACTTAGCTCCCCACTGACTTTAAAATGATGAGGAAATATGAGGAATTGAAAAGTACTTTACATATCTGTTTTGAACTCCTTAGACTCTGCAGTCTTCACAGTACTGGTCTAATTAAAAATCTCTCCAAAAATCTCTGATCAACAGAAGTTATTCTTCTCTGAGCACAGAAGCTGTTTTTGCCAACTTTTGTTCTTACCCAAAACCAAGTCTGAGCCAAAAAGCTGTATGAAAAAACTGTGCTGCGTGCCATTGTGATGTGGGTATATTTCTGAAAGTCTGGCATGACAAAGTGGCCTTTGTTTTGCTTCCTATCGTTACTGATCAACTAAATAAAACCCCATATTGTTCAGAACCAAACTCTATAAAGAAGCTGCATTTTTTTTAATAAGTGTATCTTTCACTGCCAAGATTTTATTCTCTCACTTGACTCTTCTCCCCAGTCTGTCCCTGAAATTTGTTCACTCAAATGAAGCATTTAGTTTCCATACTTTTTTTCCCATCTCTGTATGTGAGGTTACTAAAAAATTCAAGGTCGATCTGCAGTCAAGTGGCTTCTTTATGGGCGTCCTTGAAATTAAAACTTT
The DNA here is from genome assembly GCA_013397195.1 of Hylia prasina. Taxonomy (NCBI): domain Eukaryota; kingdom Metazoa; phylum Chordata; class Aves; order Passeriformes; family Sylviidae; genus Hylia; species Hylia prasina. Next base: position 1,075,767 of record VYXD01015093.1, on the reverse strand, counting down.
GCTCGAGCTGGAACTAATCAAAATTATCACTGATAATATTAAAACTCTGTTTTTCAAACAGGGAAGAGCCTCAAATATTTTAAACTGTACATTCTAAACAGTGATCAAGTTTTCCATTTATATTTTAGTAGGCTACCACTGCACATCAAACTACAGCACTGCCATTATTTATGCATGCTTTTTCTATAGCATCCTCTGTAAAGTTTCAAAAGTGAGAAGCTTTTTGTGCTAGAAAATTTGAAAAGGCATACAGAGATGGGTGAAAGCCATCCAAGCACAGGTACACTTCCCTGAAGCAAAAGCTCAGTCAGGCAGTGAAGGAGCGAAGGTTTGTTTTTGATTTTTATTTGTTTAAACTGAATCAGTTCTGAATAATCTAAGCCTGTTAGAAAGAGATAACATTGTGGTGCAGTAAAAGGGTTTTGGGTATAACTGAAGAAGCCACAAATTAATTAGGCCCTCTGTCCCAGAGAAGGGATAATTGACAGCAAAATACTTACACAGAGCCCTTTAAAATTTTTTTATCTGTCTATACATTCCTGCAGGATAGGATTCCAGGAATTTTTTTTTCCCTGTCATCTCATGGGCTGAGGCTGAATGAGCAAAGCATTCACACACCCTCTGCAAAGTCCAAAAACCAATTTTTGAGAACTAATGTCTTGGAACCACAAGAGCCACAAATAAACATTTTATCCTCCTAGAAAGTACATTATTGAGTCACAAAGCTCCTGTGCAAAAGAGACAACAGGACTAGCTCATCATTATGCACCATTTACTCCAGTTGTAAATCTGTCCATATTCTCTGCTCTACCATCCTTCCTGCCAGAGGAGAACACACCAGAGCCCGTGGCCTGTCAGGTGGTGTTTGCACACCCTGGCTGGCACAACCTTGCCCTTAAAACTTGCTTCTGCAAAGCCCTCAACTCCTTCAGCTTAAGCTCACACAAAAATATTACCAAATACACAATGTCTGGAGACATGCCAGCTGTGTTTAACAACACCGGGCACCACTAGATCAACCAAATACACTGGAATGCTGCAAAATTCTGGGTGGGTTTGTATTTCATGAAATCAAATAACCACAGTGTGTTTGTGAACTGGATATCTGCAGGGAAACGGCTACATAGGAAATGAGGGGAACAACCCTTTTTCTTAATGGCCACTCAACCCCCGCAAGCAGCATTGTAAAACACATTGGAAAACAAAATTCATTTCATCGTTGGATTACCTCCAGGTAAAGCATAGCCAAAGAGAGAAAGGGAAAAAAAAAAAGTTCACTATCTGTGAACAACTGGGTGCAGAGTGTTACATTTATTGATGCAAGAAAGGGATACACTTTCACAGTGAAAAATTTAAGGGCTTGACTTAAGGGGTTTGGACTTTAACAACAAAGATGATGCAGCCTGCATTGATTTAAGAGAAAGTTCTTCTGCTCACTGACCTTTATGCCCAAAGGCATGCCCCTGACATCTTCACAGTCTGATCTGCTGCATCACCCAAACCAGAACTGCATGCTGGCAGTTCCCAAAAATCCAGCTCAAAGTGCTACTGACAGAATAGGAGAAAACTGAATAAAGGAAACTAAGGCCTTATAGTGAAGAGATGAGCAGTGAAGTATTCATCAAGGCGTTGTTCATAAAAGAGCATTATAGATACACTGACAAGCTCAACATCTACCCAAGTCTGTTCTTCAGCAGTTGATGTCAAGCAGCACATGGAGCATTTTCTGAGCTCATCTGTCGACAGTCTACAGGGAAGGCAAAAAAGAAAAGGAAACCAGTTCATGTGGTGAGTGAACAGATAGGCTGAATTCAAAGCAGAATTCAGAGCAGCGCAAGCCAAACCTGTCAGAACTCCATTTAATTACTGCCTCCTTCCAAACACAAGCATTTGCACCTGAACAAAGCTGTACACTACTCTTCTCACATGGCAAAAACTGCTTCAGGTATCCAGCATTTTCTAGGCAACCAAGGGAGGGGAGAGAGTATCTTACAAATGGGCCCATTAGTAAGAGCCAGATAGAAATGCTGGGGTTTTCTTATCTGGTTTTACTTGCAGCGATTTCCTCCCCACCCCTGAAAGTGTGCATATCAAAATCAGCTTAAACAAATCAAGGATGCAAGGATTGTTTTATATTTCTTAATAGAAAAGATTCCAGCATTTATTCTCCTCCTTTGGCAAAAGTCACCTACTAAGTAAGAAATAAGTGTGGTGTTTCAAACAAATACTGATTAAATTCACTATTTACGAGGGGAAAAGTTTGGAAGTAATTAAACTCCTTGAGGCTGATGGTCTAAGCTGGAACCATGGGTGTAATTCCCCATTCTCAGCATCTGCTACTTGAGATAATTTATTTCAGGCAACATATTCAGAATTTTGCTAAGAGAGGGAAGCGAAATAACCCAGCAAGAAAAAAACATGCAATCTCTGCAAAATTAAATTAACTGCAATTTAATGTTAGAAAATTTCTTTAAGTAAAAGAATGAGCTGTATTTCCACTCATTATGAATGGCTAAACAAAAGAATTTCTGCAAAACATTTGGCCATAGCTTGCTTGCAAAACAACTTCTTTGTTTATTTTTTGCAACATAATTAAAAAGGAAAGGTTTTGCTCCTCCAGTCTCTTTGCACCTTCATTCTATTTCAATTCATTTTCCCTGTCAGGTACTCAGGATGTAGCTCCCTGGTCACTTTGTGGTGGCAGCAACACAAGTCGCCGTGTAAAAGGTCATGCAGACATTACCAACTATATAACACACAGGGAGCAGGGCAGGAGCAAGCTGCACTCCTGGCATTTCCACATGCACTTTCACTCACAGCCACTCACTGAAGTTACTGCTACATTGTCATTGAGGGACAGACTCTTCTATGTGCATTTTTAAGTCAGGAATAAGTTTCTGAGACAAACAGAATTGTCTGTAAACTTCTGTCTCTGGCTGCATTCAGCCCAGGAGAATGTTCATCCTATACCACAAATACTTATGAAGTCAGAGCTCACACCGAGTTCAGAAAAAAACCACTTTTGTTTCTCAAAATAATGAGAGTTGTCCACGGCTTTTAGCTCTTCAAGTTTTAAGTTTGCCAGATGTGAGGAAGCACTGTGAGAGCCAGTGAGCCTTCTCAGGGTGACAGGACTCACCACCTTATGGTTCAAACTGCTCACACCTACGTCCCCTTTCTGTACTGCAGACCCTGCTCCTGCCCTCATGCCTCCACCGAGGCTGTGAACTCTGAAAGAAACACCTCAACCCTCTCACTCAGTATGTGCAAACTGACCCGGTATTTCTAAGTCACTTCTTCTGAAAAAGACTTAAAATGAGCATTTGCACCTCTATTGCACTTAATTGCCATTCCTGTACATTAATATTAATTTCATCCATATTGTTTGAAACCCCAAGACCATTCTGATTGTTATTTCCTCCCTTATATCTGATGTAGCACTCTGGAAAGTAACTTCAAAAAAACCTTAAAAACACACAACAATGACAACAAGGTCTAAAAAGTTTGTGTTTATCCTGGATTCTTGGGTATCCCTGCAGTGCTGCTTACGCTTCCCCTGAGGAGAGCGGCCAGGGCAGCAAGGAGCCACTCTCAGCTGAAACCAGGCTCATCAACCACCTGTTTAGGCTATAATTCAAAGTGACAAAGAGCTCTTTAGATGTTCTGCAGGATTTGCTGCAAAATAGCTCTCAAGTGTTAACTGAGTTAATTCATTTCAGATTAATCAAGCTTTTGATGAAAGCACACCCAAATACAGACCAGCTGAATATCGTAGGTTTGGGTTTGTTTTGGTTTTTTTCCTGTGTAGGTGAAATAGAGGCTTTTGTGCTGCTCCAGAGGTCAAAAGGGGAACTTGAGCTATCAGCTGCTTTTTGGTTTTCCCATTCAATCCAGAATCAAAGCAATTTCAGCAGAAAATGATAATTATACTAATAGTGAAGCCATTCATATATTTTGTGACTACACACAAAGGATGAGGGGAAGTAACAGAGAAAGAAAAGTTAAGAATCTTGAAAATACAGTCTAGAAGCTTAGAAAGTATGTACTGAATTGTACATCTGAATATCACAGCTACTGAATGTTCCAAGACTTTCTTTAAGTGCCTGCTGGTTATCCTTGGCAATATACTTCATCACAGATTTAAGAGGAAAGTACACCATTCACAAGGTCCTCGCGTGTGTGCAAATATATGATAACACATGCAAAATTTCAAAAGGTGCAGAGTATCATGTGAGGATGTGGTAAAATATGCAAATGTTTGTATTGCATTACCACCCCAAATCAACGGGCTTTCTGAAAACTGATTACAAAAAACTTGGTACTCTCACTGGTTAAGCACCACCTGCTAAAGCAGATCACAGCTGGCAAGAAGCATGTCAGTCCCTCCACTCCAAACCCATCAGGGCAAAAAAAACCCCAACCCTGTAAAGACTGGGAAAAACTATGCAGCTCTTCACAGAGGCTGTACATCACCATAAACTGCTGATCACCTGGAACAGTCCTATGTCATCAGCATATACAGCAATCAATGCAACAATGTTCTGAAAAATTTCAGTGTTAAGATCTTTCTCAAAAATGTATTATACTTACATAACACACCCATCTTCCTCAAATGTTTTAGTTGATAGCAGATCTTTATAGAAGGAAAATAATGCATAGGCAAGCTCTCTTCACAGTATTGCCAACAGTTATGATTTCATTGCAAAACTCAATATGTGGCAGCTCCTTGCAATAATAAAAATTTCAGCTTTCTTTTCAAGTGAATTTCTCCTTGCAGAGAGAAGCTTAAAAATAGGACCCAAATACAGCTCAGAGGCTCAGTAAACCAGTGATAAATAAACATAATTCAGCATATTTGATTTGAAATTCACATGACTTTTAATCAAATCTCTGGGTTTTTTTTTTCCTTTCCTGTGAATGATTCAGGATGTTGAAAGACTGGGTTCAACAATACTCTCGCAGTGTTTATTTGCATTCCACAGAGCCTTCGGCAATTCTTCTGTGACAAATAAAACATGTGTGGTGCGTGCACTGAAAATGCAGACAAGCTTATCACCAGGGTCAGCATAATTTTAATTTCCCTTTGCTATCATAAACTCAGCTTATATTTTGGGGCATCACCTCTCCCACACATCCTAGCCCCATTTCTTCAAGAGCCTTACCACGGCTATAATTGTGACAGCACAGATCCTGCACTGGGTCTTGCTTTAACATGAGGAAGTGACAACCTCCAAGGAGAAAATTAGCCAAAGGAAGTGACAGAAAATTCCATAACAGTTCAAACAGGGGAAGAGAAGCATGATATTGGGACCAGAGTAGGACTAGTCCTAAATGCCTCTGGATGCAGCCTTTAAAATACTTCTCAATATTCATTTATCCTCCCTATCATTCCCTTCCTGGCTCTGGCTCCTTCATACTACCTTTAATTTTCTTCCTTTTCTCTTCCTGGCAGGAAAGGACCTCTTTAACTTGCATTGCTCCAGAATGACCAGCAGTTGCAGATATATAGAGAGAAAGAGTTTAGTGACGTTTTACCTTCACTACAAGGATGGTATTTCTTGCTGAGGTGTGCAGGGGAAGAGCCCTTTCTCTTTTGCCCAAATCCATCAGGAGGCAGCCCACAGCTCATATTAGTGGCCTCCTTCCCTCTATGCATCAGCCAGGAACAGCTGTTTGCTCCCCCCAAAAGCAGCATTATGTCAGAGAAGTTTCTTGCTTACAAAGATGACAGTGGACTGCTTTTTGTCAGCCCTGCAATTCAGAAAAGGAGGAATGGGCTGACTTGTGTCCCCCCTGGGGCACCCTCCTTCACAGCCCAGCTGGCCCCACAGTTCTTTGGCTATGAAGGTTAAAGAGCACAGTTAAAGACATCAACAGCTACAGAGAACTGAGCACTGCTGAACTGAAGAACAAAGCCTGCCCCCACTTTGATGGCTTGTTTCATGGGACCTGGCAGATAGCAACACATGAACCAAAAATACCAGGATCATGACTGCATTTCCCATAGGAAGCAGTACTTCTGACAGTGCTGGGTTTCCTCAGCCTTTGACCCGCTCCAGCTCCAGTCACTACTTGCAAATATGACTATATGAAGTAGTAAAACAGAGAAAAAGGTACCACTTGACTAAGGAATTGCAATGAAAACAGCAAGAAGGCTGTAAACTATTTCCTATGTGTAAAATGCGCATCCAGTGCATTTTTTATCCTGCTCTTGCTTAGTATTCCCTTCTCAAATGGATAGTAGCAGATATTACTTGTTTCCCTCTAAGAAAGTGTAAATTTCCTTCACTTTTTGTGCTGATTAGGAAGCTAACAGGCAGTATAAGGACGGATAAAGCTTTCCCATTGAAAATGTACTGCTCTTGAAAAACGTCAAGTAACAACAAGAAACCATGTTACACACAACCCTATGCATACATGCACAGTATCAAGTGGAACAAAAATTGCTAGTAAATGAGATTAATGGCAAAAGCCAGGTGAATAACACATTTTAAAAGGAGAGTTATCTAGGAAAAAGGTAAGTTTAATTGTCTTTCAGATCTGTTATGATGTAATAAATGTCTATTAATGTTTAGCAGCAAATTGGCTTTTAATGATCATTGCTATTTTTAGCTGGTGGGTGACATGTAGTTTAAATATAAACCAGATTTATGTTTTGCACACCAAGATGACTTTCTCAGATGACTCTCCTTGATTTAACCTCTTCACACCCCACAAGACATTTAATATAATTTTATTTCTAATAGACTGTGAGCCAATAGGATTGTATTTGCTACTACTGATGTTTTCAATGAGAAATAAAAATCAATGAGGTTTATGCTGAAGATAAGTGTAAGTGATTAGTTAAGTGTAAGTGGCTTGGAAAATATTAGGAGGGCTACATTATTCAAGCAAATTATGCAAATTAAAAAAGACTCTGGACTGAAGTAAAATCTATTAAAAACTCCTGACCTTGCTGCGTTGGAAAAAATCTTAGCTAGAATTTGTTCTTTTGAGACTACCTCAAAAACGAACATTAGTAGCTGAGAGAGATTTTGTCACATTTTTCAACACAAACAGCCAACCTTAAACAGTCATACCTACAAGGGAAAAAAGAGAAAGAAAAATCTTCTTTTTAGACTAGAGACAAAGAGCAGCCCAGTAGGTTGCTAGGAGAAAAATAAACAGCACTTGATGTGGTATAAAAAGAGCGGGCAAGAGAAGCAAAGCCCTGCATACACTGTCTGGGAAAGCAAGACAGGAACAAAGAAGCAGCATTCTGCATCATAAAAAAAAAGAAAAAAAAAAAAAGGAGAGATATGCATACAGAAGAACAAGTGTTGCACCTCAACGTCTAGGTGTGGTATTCTCGAGTGAGCTGCATGCACAGAAACAATTGCAAAAGCAATAGGGCCAAATTACTGAACAAAAAGTATTTACAGTTCCCTAAAGCAAATGTCTGTGTAGTAATAACCAATTGCCTGTTTTTCCATATTTTACCATGCTAATGAATTCTGTTGTGCATTAATCAAGAGTCAAACCTCTTTGATCTTTGGAGGCGAAAATAAAAAGAAAGAGATTTAATTATTGCACTCATTTTCTGCACAGATATTTTTGTTATTACTTATATTCTACTAACAGAGGTCACCATCTCACCCAAAGCCTAGTTATGGAAGTTCTTGGGCATTCTCACAGTAAACCCCAGCTTTCTTCCTCCTTACCCCTTCCTCCCTCATATTATCCAATCAACAAAAAATGGCATGAAAACACTCCTTTGCAGAGAAAAGAGCTGTAGAGAGAGAGAGGCTGGGGATTTCTATGCGTGCCCTTCAACTCTGAAATCAAGCTTCAGACAGTAAGTGGACTATTTCCAGCCAACTTTGATAACCCGTCATAAATACTCAACATCTCCTTAACCCCTGCAGAAGCAGCTCATCAGAACAGCACCCAGTACAATCCCTAAGGAAAATACCCCTCAAACACTAGCTGAAAGACTGAAACTTTTTTTTGATCTCCTTCCTAATGAGGAGCATCACATCACTACACACAACAGCAACTTCAAATCTGAAAGGGCCACTGCGTTACAGCTGAGAGTCAACACTTCTCTTGGTACTACAAAGAAAACATTTTATATGAGAAGCTCTGCACAGATAAAATATTTATATAATACAGATCACACGCACTCTCTTCCCTTCTGAAGTCAAACTAAGGCCAGATATTTCCAGCTGAAACTACAAGAGGGATCTTAACTAAACAGAACATTGAAACCTGGATGGAATTCCACCAGGAGCTTCCAGCTAAAGCCTCTGCTCTCACATCCCAACTTGGCATCATCACAATATATATGGTAACCAGCTCTTCTCCAAAGTGACTAGCACCTTAACTCTTGCAAAAAGCACTTTTAAAAGCCAAATACTTGCAAAAAGAAAAGCAAGTTTTGCAGAAGAAAATCTTAGTCCAGTAAGCATGTGTGCTTTTTTAATGGGTACTATCAAGTTTTCAAACAGTAAAATACTTGGGTGAGTGAAAGGCTAAAATTAATTAAATTCCTTGAGTGCTTTCTAGCAGAAATTAATTGTAAGGACAATCAGGACAAACGTGCTTTTTAAGAGAATTATCTTGGGCGCTGAGTAAGGACTACAAGACACTTGTGCTCTTTTCATGCCTCATAGCTGAAGATCACTAGCAACCATCTAAAGAGAAAAATACACCTGTTGTGAAATTTGCCAATACAACATGTGCCTGTCTCTATAAGCATCAAAGACATTTCTTAATGACCTATTACATAGTAAAAACCACTGAGAGGTCCACCAGAAAACTGAAAGCAGGCTTTACCACAGAAGGTTATCTTAAGTCCCAGAAAATGATGCAGTGTCATGTAATGAATGGGAAAGGGGAAACCCCAAATTAAACCCAGAAAATTCTTCAATGCCTTTTTCTCCCCAGTTAAACTTGAGGGGAAACTTGGGAGTCCTATTTGACTCCCTCTGAAATCATGGGATTTCAACTTACCTTTTAGCTAAGCTACTGCAAGACAAGAGTGACTGCTTTTAATAACAACGCTCTCATTTGTAGTTTGTCCTACTGAAGAGACAAACTTCTAACATTTTACATTTTAAAGTATGCATTGAATTTAGAATAATCAAGAAAATACGGTAAACATTTAACTCAGTTACAGCTATCTGGAAAAATCAAATACCATCTAATATAGTCAGACTGGCTATACCACTAGAAACTCTGCTACGAACTTAATTATTCAGCTTCCATTATTTATAAGGAAACAGCAAATAACCTCATTTCCATATACCTGAGTATAACAGCTGTAAAATTTGCAATAACACCTTTATTTGTGGCATGCAAGTCCACTTCTAATTTTGCACTTAATGCCTTGCTTCCACCTAGATAAAAAGCGAGATGCCTCAGTAGTCGATGAGTAATATTTAATTGCAGGAGTCACATTCAATTCCAAAGAAGAAATTAAGCACCTCTGGCAACAAGAAGGCAAGATAATTAATCTGATGTATGGGCCTGTCTCTTGTGATATTTTGCAGGGGACTCTGTAAATACCAAAATGTAGCTATGTTTGATAGGCAACATGAATTTGGGGGGAAGACAGAGAATTTTGGTAACTCCTGAAATGTTCCCTGTGAAAGAAAGACCGTATTTCTCATTCCTCTGCAGGAGAAGGTTTCAAATGCACTGCTGCTATAATGCTAGCTCATCTGAGGTAACTGGTCTGCTGACTGTTGAAGGAAGATGTACAGTCAAGAGGGAGTTTTTGCAAACATCACCCTAAGCCTAGTGAGCAGCAAGTAAAACCTTCACTATTTAAGGCCATAGCTGGAAGTGAAACTGCAATAAAGTACTTCATTTGATTATCTGAAAGGCAATTCACTATAAACAACAAACAGCAACTCTTTACTACATCTTTACTTAGACTTACATTACTGTAAGTGGACTAAGCACTGTAGCTTATAAAACAAAGGGATAAATGACAGCGAGACATCAACCCTAAATATTTTGCTAAAGAAATCACTCTTCTGTTCATTTTGTTCTCCCTATAAGGGAGATTCACAAAGCTAAAGCAGAAACACTGGGCTTCAAAAGTAACCAAAATTGGCAAATTGTGCAGAAAGATAGATAGTGTCATTGTTTAGCACTTGGCATCAGCGTGGATCTGAGCAAGCAAGAACACAGATTGCCTGTGATGGGAAAATCTATCAAATGTAAGAGAGCCAACTGATGGCTACAATTCTAACATTAAGATCCTTTCATTCATTGCTTACCTTACATTTACATCCGTTTCATTTCCAAAGCAAAGGGACCCCAAAGAGGCAGTGTCTGAATTGAAAGAGAACTGTATTTCAGCTAAGAGCAAGATCAAGACCTTCTTACTAAGATCCAAACTTAACATCAAGGAAAAACCTCCATATCTGAAATTAATTTTCCCCGAAGTAACATTTTTTCCTTTTGAGCTTTGCCTATCCTATTTACAGAAATATGGAGAGAAGAATTTAATTTGTTTTCTGAGCAAGAAGGAGTAGGTTGCTCCCTGGCATCGGTGTCCCTCCTGACCACACAATCCAACAGTGCCTTTGCCCAAAGCTCACTTGCAGTGCAAACACAGCCAGTACAGTTCAGCAGTGCATCATACACAAGCCCACAGACCGAGGTCCCAGCCAGGGCTGCCTCATTATGGAAGAAAACAGAAATAGCATTCCTAAATTGGATGCGATCACCAGGAACAATTTAGCATCAAATGCTTCAGAATCTGCATGTAAAAAGCCAAGGCACTGCATTGCCAGTAGATTTCAGGCTGTAGATAGCCTTAGGGTGAGAGAGCAGGCAAGTGCAAACGGGACAGTTTGCTATCAGAAATTTACCACAGTTCACGAATTATTTCTTCCTCCTGCATCAGGAATGAAACCCACTGATGTGAGACTCAAAATGGCAAAGGAGGGAGGGATGACCCAAACAAGCACCTTGTCACAGTTTCAGTCACAGCTAGAGGGAGAAAGCAGTGTTTGGCAGAGCTCTACTCATGTCAGAGGTTGAGTCTTCACCCATGAGTCTTGTGTGCCACACTCACATACTGACAGCAGGAAACAAAAATGCCTTTTCATGTTAATCAGGTTGGGAAACTTCTAGGAGTTTCCCCCCATTCCACAACTGCCCTTGTTTTAAAAAGCTCCAATATTGAGACTAACACAGTCCACTCCAAACACAAGAAAACCAGGTGGTTTTACAAGCCTGAGGTCTTTACAAGTCCCATTACCTGAAGAGGAAGGAGTTAATCAACTCAGAGACAAGGAAATCATGCCGGGTTACCCAGCAGGAGAACTGAATTTCACTCTGAGGCATCAGAGGTCCCTGGCTCACATGACTGGGTATGTCAGAACTTCTCAACCAACCTGCACATATCAGGGAAACCATGGCAAAGTTACCTTTATCTCCTCCTTGAGAATTAAAATTATGTAAGCTCTCCCTTCAGAACACAAAAGATAGAGATTTGCTCTTACCTGAGCATTTCTGATCCAAGTGACTTTTTCTGAATTTTACATTTTCCTGAAAATAATTATCAGTTTCAATATTTTTTAAAAATTAGGTTTTCCTATTACCCAGTTAGAAATTACTTTTTTCTGATAATATTTCAATCCATGGCACTTCATTTTAAGAAACTAAGGTGCTCTTAACAGAAGATTTCAGTTGTGTTGAAACATTTTGGCTGATACATTATGTTGATTAAGAAAGTCAATTTGCTGGAGAAAATAGTATCCCTGGATTTTTTTTTCCCTCCTCGAAATTGCCAATAACTTAAAGCAATTTTCCCTCTACTCAGAGGAGAAGAATATGTGCAATGTGATGACTCAGATCACGGTTGCATAAAATGCTCGGACCACTGGGCAGCCTTCTATGAGCTGAGAGGAGAACCAGGAGAAACCACCATGCTCCTGAAAATGAAGGCTGCTTCTGGAAAGCTCTCCATGTCCCTGATTCCCCCACCATTTCTATTGTGCCTCCCTCAGCAAAAGGCCAAGTCCCTTCTTCCCCCATCTTCCGCCAATGCAAAATCCACACACGTTTTCAGGTCAACTTTTTCCTGCTTCCAAATGTACTTCAACCTGCATATGCTCCACCTTTTAAATACCTAGAACCTCCACCCCACAGGGCTCAGCCCCAAACCCACTGACTTTTCCCTCAGAAGCACTACCATGAGTTCAAGCCTTTCATTAGTGTAAAGCAAGACTGAGAGGAACTAACAGGTGGAGAATAGACACAGACCTCCCTAGAATTCTCTTTATAATTAAGTAGAAGTTAGCCACAATTAAACCCCCCAGACAGTGGGGCTGCTCCCTGGTAGCAAACTCACAGGTACCAAGAGTAAGGATGAACGCAACATCCTCTTTGGTCTTCCCCACCAACATCAGCATTCCTCATGCAAAAAAGGCACCAGCAGGGAAGAGAATCAAGGGAGTGGAGCATGTTCCAGCACTGCCATCCTCCAGTGCCACACAATTAGCTCAAACACTTTTCTCTGCAAGACTCTTACGTTTCAGCTCCCTCTACTTCAGTTCCCTACCTGCCTTGAAACACATTCACCAGCATTTAGCTTTCAGCCAAGTGAGGTGCCAGACTGGAGTCTTCTTTCACTCATCTTTCTCTGACCTAATCTGGGCCTTGCTATTCTCATCCACAAATGACTGGTACTTGAGAGGCAGAGTCAGAGTCTTCCCTACCACGCATGGCACCACTGGCCAAGCAAACACTATAGCTACAAAGCTCATGTCAGGAATAATTGGGAGTAAAGCTCAGGGCTGTCTTTAAAAAAAAAAA
>VYXD01015093.1:1032913-1060016 GCA_013397195.1 Hylia prasina | reverse complement strand
CAGCTTTAATTTGCTTATCAGCATTTCAATCCTTTCTTTTCATGTTGTAAAAGTCAGTGTAAGACCAACACACTGCTTAGGGCCACTAAGTCTCCCTCAGCACCCCTTGAGTTACTAGTTGGGATTAATTTAACAAGCAGTTTTACAGTCTCAAAAGGAGACACACGTTCCACGTGTGCGAGGCCTCTTCACTTCTACAAAACTTGGCTCACCAAAACCAGAGCAGCTACATCCTGCATTGTGACAGAAACACATCACTTGGGTACCTCTCCTAAAGCAAGGGGATCAGTCACAGTGTGCAAAGCAATTTGGGTAGCCTGGGTTCCTCCAGATGGGATCACGCGTCACCAGTAGTGTTACAATGCAGTAAATCAAAACATCTTGAAGAAATTTCCCCGTCCTACCTAAGCCAAGGAACTTGCTGCCCCAAGAGGTTGATGAACCAGTTCACAAACAGAGCAGATGTTTATATCCCAGTCCCTAATCCACAGGAGCTCACAAAATCCCTCTGACCAGGTTCTCCTGGAACTATTTATCAGACAATGTGGCAATCTCTGCTGCCCAGGATCTAAGGAAATGAGAGAAGTCAGTCACACACACAAGAACTCCCACATGTGTTGCAACAGCAAGTTGGCAACATGGAAGTAAATGGACTCTAACTACTTTTTGCCATCATCCCCTGAGAAACTTATGACAGAAGCCATCCAAGCAAGAGCACATCAGAGATGACTTCTATGTTAACAACTAACAATAAACAAATAAGCTTTTATTTATCTCTTCTCCCTCAATTTCCATCCAATCACCTACCAACATTCTTGCTTAATTAGTTCCAGATTTATTTTTTTTTAACATCCTTCCTGCTATCTAAAGCAAAAGCAACTTTCAAAACCTTTTTTCTTCATGAAGATGCAGCGGGTTCAAGGAACAGCACATCCCATATCAGTCTCTGGAACACCCTGGCTAAACTCAAAAGCTTCAAGAAAAATTCTTTAATAAACATCCCCAGTGCCCCCTCTGCATGAGAGCAGGTGTCTTCTAGTGGCATGGTTTAATCCCAGACAACAACCAAGCCCCACACAACTGCTCATTTACTTTCTCCCAGGTGGGAAGGGGGAGAGAATTGGACGGGTAAAAGTGAGAAAATTTGTGAGTTGAGATACAGACACTTTAATAGGAAAAACAAAAGCTGTGCACATAAGCAAAGCAAAACAAGGCATTCACTCCCTGCTTCCCATGGGCAGACAACTGTTCAGCCCTACACAGGTAAGCAGGACACCATCATGCACAATGGTTACCCAGGAATACAAACACTCTCACTCTAAAAAGTGTCCCCCCTTCCTTCTCCCCCCAGTTCTATAAGCTGGGCAAGATGCCATATGGGATGAAATATCCCTCAGGTCACTCGAGGTCAGCTGTGCTGGCTGTGTCCCCTCTCAGCTCTTCATGCACCCTCAGCCTCCTCATTGGCAGGGTGGGGTGAGAGGCAGAAGAGGCCTTGGTGCTGTGCAAATGCTGCTCAGCAGTGACCAAAATATCCCTGAATTATCCACACTTTCTCCAGCAGTGTGGATACCATACCATACCAGCTACTATGAAGAAAACTACCTCCACCCCAGTCAAAAGCAGCACCCATACCCAAAAGATCCTAACTATGGAGGACAATTTCCCTCAGAACCAGTTTTATCTTTCGCAGAGCATTTGACACTGCTGCAACAGCAGGTACCTCCTGGACTCTGAAGCCCTGCAGAGCTTTGTTTATGAAGCACCACCATATTCTGCATGAACAGGGGCCAGTTTCAGGGCTGGATCATGGCAGTGGCTGAGGAGGGAATGGTCCCATGAAACACAGCAACACATTTCACGGGGGATTGCCTTTTTACTCTCTGCCTACAAACTCTGTGCCATATGGAGAGCTGGCGAAAGGGAGAGGACAGATGTCTGGAGACATTATAGTTATTATGTTAACTGCCTGCGAGTTTATTTATCAGAAGGTGATCACCCTTTGTCTGGTAAGAATTTAACTTTCTCTGCAGCTTTGAGAAGTTGACAGCAAATCACTATTACACAGTTCTCAAAAAGCACCAGGTGATTTGCAGGCTTGATTAAAAGGCAGAGTTCTTGACCTAAAATACCAAACATCAGGCAAAACCTACAAAAGCAGAAGAACTAAGAGGTTACAGCAGCAGAAAAGGAGATGAATTGAAGGCCCTCTCAGCAGCCATGCAGGCACTGTGCACATTTGCACACTCACGTAGAACACTAGACCAAGCTGAATGTTAAGTGGTGCACAGTTATATGAGCAAAAAAGTGCTGCTACACCAAGGGAAGCTTCTTTTTTCTGCATTGAAACAAATGGAAAATTTAAAGCACTTCAACAGATACCACAAAAACACTCCCTCTTTTTAAAACAGGGATTTGGATGTGCATTCTATAATGAGAAAACAAAAAATCCACCACAGAAACTATTTACTTTTCATCAGTGTTTCACAGAGACTGAGCTCCCATAAGATGTCGTTTGAGTCAACCTGGAGTTCATTTCCGGTGGACTAGGAAGAGCATTAAGTGTCCATGTGGTTCTTGGAAGTAAGAGAACAGAATCATTTAGAAAATCCTTTCCAACATTAAATCTGCTTCTGGAGTTTGCATCCTGAAAGCAGCGCTCCCTGTGAAGGAGTAGCCATTAGCAGTCCAAACCTGCAGTCTCACAAGCTGAAGATGGAGGAGAATGAGAATTCAAGTGAGAATTCAGCTCACAGATGGGCACAAAGCCCAAAACTTATCACACTGTTTGGAGGCACATAAGAGAGAAAAAAATGAAGTCACCTTCACACACCATGAAGCTGATGGGAAGCTACCCCAGTATCATCTTCACCTGAGCACTGGATGGACTGCAATAGTGAAATCATAGATGTTTGATCTACGGGGGAAGGGAGAAGTCAACTATTCCTTTTCCCTGGAAGGCAGGTTCCAGACAGAACTGTGCAACAAGCACTTAACAAACAGGGAAGTCTCAGAAAATAGATGATAGAGTAGGTTGGCAAAAGAGGAGGGAGCTGGTAGCATGTCCCTCAGATTGGCTACCAACATACCTACAATTTAGACAAGCTGAATTGATGGGACACAGCCAGCTGTATGGTGTTCAAAAAGAGCAAGTGCCAGGTATTGCACTTGAGTCACAACAACCCATTGTAGCTCTACAGGCTGGGGGGGAGAGGCTGGAGAGCTGCCTCAGTGGAAAAGGACCCACAGGGTATTGGTCCACAGCAGCTGATTATGAGCCAGCTGTGCCTAGGTGGCCAAGAAGGCCAATGGCATCCTGGCCTGGATCAGCAACAGCGTGGCCAGCAGGAGCAGGGGGGTCATTCTTCCTTTGTAAGTGGCATTGATGAGGCCCCAGCTTGAGTGCTGTGTTCAATTCTGGGTCCCTCACTACAGGAAACTACTGGGGCCACATCTGTTTAATATTTTTATTGATGAAATTGATGAGGGTATTCAATCTTTCATTACTAAGTTTGCAGATGACACTAAGCTGGGAGTATGTGTCAATCTGATGGAAAGAAGAAGGGCTCTGCAGAGAGACCTGGAGCAATTGGATGGATGGGTGGAATCCAATGGGATGAAGTTTAATAAGTCCAAGTGTCAAGTCCTGCATTTTTGCTACAATAACCCCCTGCAACATTATAGCCTGGGCACAGTGTGGCTGGNAAGGTGGCTGTACTCAGGTGGGGGTTGGTCTCTTTCTCCAGGCAGCCACTGACAGAACTAGGAGACACTGTGTTAAACTACACCAGGGGAAATATAGGTTGGATAGTAGAAAAAAAGTTTTTTACAGAAGGGATAATGAAGTACTGGGATAGTTTACCTGGGGAGGTGGTGGATTCACCACCTCTGGATGTATTTAAAAATAGGATAGATGTGACACTTGGTGCCATGGTTTAGTTGAGGTTAGGGTTGGGTTGGACTTGATGACCCTGGAGGTCTCTTCCAACCTAATGATTCTGTGAAACATATTGAGGTGCTGGAGCATGTCCAGAGAAGGGCAACAAGGCTGATGCAGGGTCTAGAGGGCAAGTCCTATGAGGAGCAGCTGAGGGAGCTGGGGTGGTTTACCCTGGGGAAAAGCAGGCTGAGGAGAGACCCAACTACTCTGCAAGTCCCTGAAAGGAGGTCGTAGCCAGGTGGGGGTTGGTTTCTCCTCCCAGGTAAGAAACGACAGGATGACAGGAAATAGCTTCAAGCTGCATCAGGGACGTTTTAGAGCAGATATTTGGAATAATTTCTTCACCGAAATGGTTGTTGAGGATTAGAACAGACTGCCCAGGGAAGTGAAGGAGCCACCATTCCTTGAGGTGTTTAAAAAGGTGTGTATATGTAGAACACAGTTTAGTAGTGGACTTGGAAGTGCTAGGCTTATGGCTGAACTCCACCTTATATATTTCCAACCTGCTTCCATGACTCTATACAAAGAGGCTTCTCTTCAGCACAGGACACCTACCCACTACTTCTCCCCAGCTGCTGTTAAAGAGCTATCAACTTTTACCCAGTCCATGGCTGTGGAAGACAGTGCAACAAAAAGGCTGCCTCTGTAGAAACAGCCTTCATTAAGTCAGACAGGTAGGAGGATGCCAAAAAAAGATATGTCAGACAGGTAGGAAGGCATACAGGCACACAAAAAAGAAAAAAAGATGAAACAGTCATTCTTTATGTAAGCACCAATGTGTCCTGGCACTTAGTACAATGTAGAAATGATTGCTTCCCTCCTTGGAAGAATTTATCATTTACAGTGGAAGGGAAAAACAACTTTAAACCATGTTCAGGGAAATGAGAGCTGTACAGTTTAAAAGATAAAAATCATTTGCCAGTCTATCATCTATTTCTTCTGGCACTTGATGAAATCTCACCTGCCTGCCTGTTTTGTTTGGGCTTTTTTACCAAAATTCAGGTCAGTCACTCTCCCTTATTCACAGTCCCACAGCCACTGTGAATACACACATCAAAGCATCAGCTGAAAAAAGTGAGCTGCCAGACACCCCTGCACCACAGGTCAGGCACACCAACATTTTTCTGCCTGTGTAAAAGGCCATGCTTATTCCCCCCAGAACACAAATCCCAGCCACCTGCAAGGTGACAGAGAGAGCAGGCAACGTAAGGATGCCATTCCCGTGGTGTTACCAGTGCTGTCCCTGACACAGAGCCGGGGAACAACAGGTCACCTCGTGCAGGAGCTCCCTCTAACAGGTGGCAAGGATGGCACACACCCCCTGCTCTCCCCTCCCGACTGCCAGCACGCACAGCCCAAAACACTCCGGATCTTCCCAAGGCCCTTCACACAAGAGGTTCGTTAAATAGGTGATTCCCTGAAGGACAGAACTTGGGAGCAAAACAGAGACTATGATAACGAAATAACTGTTCACAAGGGCTTTATCTCCGCAGGGGAGGGATTTGTTGGTTTTAAATTCTCAGCCAGTGGATGATGAAACACCTCTCCCGGGGGGTTGCTGACCGACAGTAAACAGTGTGCATGTATGCCTGCATATATTTTTTTTTTAAGTTCCTCTTACTTTAACACAGGTTTAAAAGAAGACAACATAGACTGCCCTTTAATGCAGAAACACCAGAGTAACAAATGAAAGGCCAAACTTCATGATTTTCTTTCTTGCTGCAAATCCTCCACTCACCAGCTTATAATACATGCACAGAGAAGCATGAACACGGCACAGGAACACAAAAAAATCTGCAATACCAGAAGGCAGGTTGCAAGAGCTGGAACCTCCATGCTTGACACTGAGCCAAAATAAAAAAAACAGAAGTAAGGCAAATGCTGCCCATGTTACTACCTTGATTCTCTGTGCTTTCTCCACAGTGCTGTCATCCCCTAATGCACCTGAATTGCTTGTTTTGCAGACCATTGCTCTCTAATATTACTGTCCTTTGCCTGAAAAACTATATTTTTTTAAGGGAGAAAAAATGCATTCTCACCCCCTTTAAGGACTGACTGGATTATTTTTTTACCCTTTAGGTTTTTCAAGTGTGGGGGAAGGGGAGATGCCTCCTCTTACCAGAACACTGATTTTTTTTTTTTTTTTCCTCATTAAACTGTGCTTAAGGCCAAAACAGTCAGTACACCCAAGTACCTTAGACAGACAAGGATTTAGCCTCAGCAGACATTCTTTCATCATTTTCAAGTGCTGTGTTATGGTCTCATCCAAACTGCACTCAGCCACAACAGAGAAGTACTCGTGGATATTAATAAATGAGGAACTGAGCTGCAAACACAAAACATTATCTTGGACATCATAGGTTTCCTTCATTAGAATAATAAATTTTATCATAAAAAGCCCTATTTGCGGAGACCAAATTACTTCTACTGTGATTGAAGAAAAACTGTGGAAATCAGGCCAAAGCAGAAATGGCCTGCAAGCAGAAGAGCAATGCTGCCTGTGGCACCAGCTTGCTCATAAACCCAGCATTAGAACTTGACATGTCCCAAAAACCCTGCTCTGAAACAAGACACCAGATTCCTTGGTGAATCTGTACACACACCTAATTCCATAGTAAGCATTTGTTCCCCTTGTGAGATCTATCTCAACCTGCTCCTGCAGGACAACAGCAAACGTGTGCCACAAACCACAGTGTGCCAGCACAGGTTCTCACAGTAATCTGCCCATGAATGGGACAGATCAATCTAGCTGCAGGTACAGCCTTCATGAGAAACCACACTTTAAATTTCTGAATCAAGAACTGCAACCAGCAAGGTGGTACAAGATCCTAAACCAGTACCCCCCTGGAACACTGTTTCCTTCCCTGGCTTATTTCAGTTGCCTCAAAGAAAAGCAGACAGCTCTTCTTCATCTGGCCATCAGTCAGTTTCAGTCTCTGTGTATTGCTACTAACAAAAGTGCTTTGTACAAATATTATCATTTCACAAGCATAAAAAGCCCTAAACTGCAAAATAACAAGCACACAATTTTATTCTTAGTGAAAAAAATAAAAAATAAAAATAAATTTTAAAAAATAATAAAAAAGTATAATATCACATTTCAAAGCCATCTGGGAGAGAAATTGAGCATTCAAAGCAGGCACACACTGCTGCCCTATGTCCTGTGGATCCAAAAGGTTTGCATTTTGCTTCGAGTAACCACAGGACCAAAAGCAGCCCTGGGCAACCAATGGACAACACACCTTCACTACAGCAGTTTCAGCACCAAAGATGAGGGGAGGTAAAAAAACAAACCAACCCAAAGAAACAAGCAGCCAACCAACAAACCTCCAGAAAACACAAGATTATCTGTAGGAAGCACAGGGATAAGAGCCAGAGAAGCAAGACCCCAGCACTGCCCAGCCTCAGAAATGCTCCTGGCACATGGACTGTTGTAAGCCTAATGATAATGGGAGGAGGAGGAAAGGATTCCTTGGCAGGGTTCTGTCCAAATACATGTAAGAGTTATAACAACATATTCTTGAGCACAAGGAAGGGTAGGAATAACAGCAATGCTTATGGACTGCCTAAAACCCAAGCTACAGGAATCCAGAGAGAAGCAGCTTGGAAAAATAAAAGAATTATGATGTGCTAGAGGCTAAAACAAAAAAAAGAGCCCACCCTAGACTCTGCCAGCTGTTAAAACCAGTAATAGCCAAATCCAAAATGCCAGACAAATAATTTTTCATTAATTACATATTATAAAACAAGACACCAAGGCACCCAATGGTTTTGAAGGTGGAAACATAGAAAAAGTTAAGGGACTGGCGGCAGACAACAGAGGCAATCACTAGCTATCAACTAATCCACTAGATTACAGCTCCTCTTACTCTACAGATATCTTGCTTTGAGTTCATTCCTTGTTCAGATTACTTTCCAAAATTTCTGCTCCATTTTTAAGCCCCCCACAAGACACACACTGCCAAGAGCCTATTGATTTCAACAAAATGGTATGTAAAGCAAGAGAGGAAGGTCAGTGCTGCCAGAGCCTCCTCAGCTTTGGGAACCTTCCAGGTGGAAGCACAGCCATATCAAATTTCTTCCTGGTTGTGTTGGTCAGGTTGCTAAAAGCACTGTGTTTGTACCATGTCATAAGGCCCCTCTGAGAGCGGGAAACAGATCAACAGGATTGTTTAATGTGGACTCAACAGCTAGAGAAGAGAGCAACCCTGCTGGAAATGGGCCATTGTTGGGAGCTGAGTTACAGTCACCATTATTTCAGTCCCCAGAGAGCTCGGCAGGCCAGAATACAAATTGAAAGATTAAAAATAGCACCAAGCAAGGGGCTTTGTTACCATGTCTGAGGCAGCACAGTGCTGACCTGCATTTAGGTTTCACCACAAATCTGAAACTCAGCTCAAGCCCCCAAGAAAAGTTCAGGGAAGTGTCAGCACCACCCCAATAATGGTCATGACTTGGGAAAATCTGCTTGTTTTACTCTCATGGTGCCAGCAGAGTATTTATAACTTCAACTTGAAGCCAGATGTAAATGGATGATTTTGTACAGCCTTAAATCCTGACGTTCACAGAAAGCATTCAGAGCAGCAAATCTGAGTTCTCCAAGGGAAGAAAGAGGGCACAGAATTCCAAATCCATAAGCATGTTCAAGCTCTCTTTCTCCAATTTAAGTTCTACATCCAATTGAAGTGCTTAAAATATCCCACCAAAAGTAGAGCTTTCTTCCTACTCTGCTTGGTGATGAGAAGTTGCATGGAATGGGAAGGGCAAGGCAAGAAGCTGGAATTTGGGAGCCTCTGGTCTCCTTATGCCTCTACAACTCATCTGTGATACGCCGTCCTTGTCCAGCCTCCCTGACATACTTGTGCTCAAGCTTGTGTTTTGTTTAGTGTCACTTATCCAAAAAAAAAAGAGTATGTTCTAGTTTACTTATAAGCCTCAAATTGATTTCTTGATCCTTAAGAAAAGTACTTGGGACCATCAGGTACTTGGGACATTGTTGACTGTGATTGAAAGAACTTATTTTTAGGTTTTCCAGTTGCAAACCAAAATGTTTTCCCTGAAATAATTTTAGCTGAATGAAGATTTCAATCTTGGATCTGTGCCCCACTGCCCTAGGTGGTATATCATCAAGTAGCCAGAATCCTCAACCTCAAAGAGTTCAGAATTTCCATATAAAACAGCTGATGGCAGGACACCAAATAAACTTCAGTGACTAATCCAGCCTTCACATGAGCACAGGTCATCAGAATAATGGATCATTTTCATGACTGAGCTCTTCACAGTCCTGACTCATTTCAAGTATGACAAGCATCGGTATAGTAGCTTTGAATTTATGGTCATGAACCCACCAGTTTCCAGAGAGAGCAAGATGTCTAAAGCCTTATCAGTTTTAAGGTAAGACAAATGCTAAAAACAGACCTCTTAATGTCATGCTTTCCAGATCAGAGTGGAAAGTTTCTGCTTTTGATATGTGCCTCCAGAGTTTTTTCAGAGGATCTGTGAAAAGTGACTGGTTTGAACAAAAGAATCCTTCACAATTATCTAGACGCCTTTAGAAAAGGCTGATGTTAAATGTCACATTTTATGCTGCTATCTCATAGGCCTCAAGGAAGAACAGAGCTTATGTCAGAGTCGGTATTTGTTTTTCCTTCTGCAGAGATGCACACTTCAGTGGGAAAGCTTCTCCCAGAAAGATATATTTCTTAGGCGAGATAGCAACATGAAAAGAAGGATGCTTTGAAGATCCCTCTCCCCCTTTTAATTACAGAGTTTCAATATATCACTTGGGGTAATAAAACCAGATTATTCCACCAATATTCAAGCTGATTTTAGTACTCAATTGCTTTCCCCAAAACCCGCAGGATTCAGGAAAATCAAGCTGCTGAATGCAAGCAATGGCTGCAGAACCTGGCTCAAAGTGAATCTGCAGAAATAGCAGCCTCTCACCTCTGTAGAAATCATTTGATGATAACACACATCACCATCACTGTCCTGCTCAAAATGGCCGATCTGCTTAATAACGCCGATGCTCTGGGAGACACCTCTACTGAGCAAGGATTAAAAATCTCCCAGTTCTCTGGTGCTGCCAACTCTCCTTCCTCACCACCTCCAAGGAATCTGCATTACTCCACACACCTGGCTCTGAACCTGCCCTCTCCTACTGCTGCCTTTCCACCTAGGCTGCTGATGTCTGTCTAACCTTGCTGACAGGACATGTGACTAATCCACTGGTTTGCAAACACAACCAGACTTGCAGCTCTTCCCACAGGCATTTACTAGTGTATTTTAGGAAATGGTTTGCACAGATGGCAGCAGGTTGCTGGAAAACCATTTAATCCTCCTCCATGTGCTTTGGAGACAGCATTATTCTTACAGCTAGCAACACTGTCTTGATCTGTTGTACCAAACTACAGATGTATCAGCCATGGTATTATTAGACAGTGGCAGTTTGCTCCAAGGGGAGGGAAAAAATCAACCCCAAACCAAAAACCCTACAACAAATCAGTGCCAAGGCACTTTAACTAAGCATTGGTCAGTACGAGCACGCACCTCCCAGCAGGAATGCTGGAAAAGCCCTGGGATGAGCAGGGCTGGGGTTACACCACAGTGGCAAGGGTTGGTCTGCAGTGATTCCTTCCAGACACATTTCCATAGACAGCAAGGAACAGAAATTATGCTCGAGGAACAGTGGTCATATGGCTGCAACCCATGACTGCTCCTGCAGTAAACTGTTACTGCTCATTTAGGGACAAACCCCCTTCTGCCATCACCCCAGTTGGCTTGGGGACAAGGTAAGCTTCCTCTCCTCCCCAAACCACCCAAAAATCCACGTGAAGGTCATCAGGTGGACATCTGTAAGGCACTGGACCCCACCCTGCAGCATGAGCATGCCCTGATTCCCAAAGCCCAATTATTTTCTTTGGCTCAGACAACATGTCACAACATGGTTTGTGATATTTTTCCTCCCTAGGGATGTGTCTTTGTACTCCAAACCAGCAGGAGCTAACAGGAAAGTACTGATGCCCATTCAAAACTACACTGGAGTTCTTTTTCCCATCGGGATTCACTACCATTGTCCAAATCTACAAAATGGCCCATAACCAAACCAAAAAAAAAAAACAATATATCTCCTTCCAAGGAAGACATTCACCTGGCAAAGCCTCCTTCAACATCCTGAATTCAGAGACATAGAGGAAGTATTGGCGATATTTCAAAT
Organism: Hylia prasina; assembly: GCA_013397195.1. NCBI lineage: Eukaryota > Metazoa > Chordata > Aves > Passeriformes > Sylviidae > Hylia > Hylia prasina. The sequence continues at coordinate 1,048,860 of VYXD01015093.1, read as the reverse complement.
TCACTTAACCCACTTTGAAGAAGTACAGCCTGTTCAACACTGCAAAAAAACATTTCTTTCAAGAGGATCCTCAAGTCATCTGTCTGAGATGCTACACCTGGGCCAAGCCACCTGCAGCAGTGTGCCATGAAAAGATGAAAGGATCAGAAATCAACAGCATAAGGAAGCACTTATGACAGAACAAAATGTCATGGTACAAACCCTGGACATATCTTAACTGCCATCTAGAAACAGCTCTTTTTTTTGGTTAATTATTATTATTATTTTAATTTAACTGAACAGCTCTCCTGCCATAAAAGCCAGAGAGTCCAGCCTAGACAAAGACAGGCACTGGGCACTCAGATGGCGCACACCCTCTAGCTAGAGAAATACCTGTGTATGAGAGCACATCCAGCTGAGCTTCTTTCTTACAGACTGCAGACAAAAAAATTTCTCAAGTTTCAATGAAATTACAGAAAAAATATTTCCCACAAAGAAAACAGGGGGAAACGGACCAAAGGCGACATTAAAAGCATCGTACTAGAAGACAGGCTTTTTGTCTCCACTCAGACTTGTCCTAGTCAGTATTCATATCTGGTGGAGCATCCAGTGATGGCAGAGGATTTAGAATAGGGCCTATATATTGGAGTGATTTTGTCAGCTTTTAAAGTGAAAAAAATATGCATACAACTTGTTTCAATTCCTAGGCTTTAAATAAGATAAACTCCATACTTCCAAAAATGCAGGAGCCTCAAGGCACAGACATATTTCTGTCAGAGGTACAACTAACACACGTCTGCATACCTGCAGGATGCTCAAATCAACCTGACTCAAGTGCCAGGAATTGTGACAAGGGAGTCCTGTCCCACCATAGCTTCACTGCTGTTGCTGCCATGATAGACTTGATTGAAAGTAGGTCTCACACTACAATTATAATTACAATTGACAGTACTACTATGTTTGTACTTCACAGACTTTCAATATGCTTAGCTGGTACAGAATCAACCTTCCTAACTAATCCCACCTTTAAAGGTGTTTAAGTGATGGAGAAACCTCATTTTCAACTATTTTTAGTGGAGCTACCAGCCCTGACAGGCATGCAGCCACAAACTGAAAGCGTGAGTGGCTCTGTCAGCTCTGAAGGCAGGGACATCAGATTCTCTCCTCAAGTGCCTACAAGCCACTGCCATTTTCTGCTCAAAGCTCACCTTCATGTATTGGTCCAAGAGCTACAGTGCCCCTGGGACTGGCTTGCTGGCAGAGCTGGCAACCCCAGCCAGTGCCACCAAAGAGATAAAGAGAGTGAGATCTTCTTTATAACCCATACAACCCACAAAAATTAATGTTTAAAAAAGAGAAGAAATAAAAACCCTCAGGCTGGTTCCTAGATTACCTAGGCAGCATCCAGCAAGCCACTTCAAGTACCTTAGTGATACATCACTGGGAGCTAATTATCTTCTGCAATTTCCTGCCTTCTTAGCATCAAAAAGCATTCCACTTTGGGCTAAAAATGTGACATTGTACTGTAGATGTCAATCTCCTTGCTGTACAGTTAGCAGTGACAAATCTTACAGTACACCACCTTGTACCCCAGCTCTCACACAGTACCTCAGGCTCATTTCTTCTGCTGCACCACCTATTTTTTAATGGAAGATTCTTGCATTTTTCTGTTGTCAGTATTTGATACACAGCCAGGTCACAAAGATTAATCTGATCATTTGATTTTCATGATTAACTACCTCCTGATAAGCAGCTTTTTCCTCCACCTTTTATGAGAGCAGTTATTGCCCAGCCCTACCCTTAATTCATCACATCAAATTTGATCTTTTTTGGCCAAACTCTGACAAGTTGAGAGTAAAGTCAGAAATGAGCACTGCCTTGCTGCACACCAGCTAAGCTTGGGGGACAGCAGAAATGGAGAACTGACAGTCTGTCTTGAAATTAGCTCCAGAATCAGCCCATACCCACAGAAAGACATCTCGTGCTACAAAAGAGAGAAGCTCATGTTAGTTGGTTGACCTGAGTCCCTTCCCATGGCACTGGTGAAAGGGTGATGAGAAGAAACAAATGCAAACACCTGCTCTCTAAAAAGAGAAAGTCCTCCTCTTTCTCTTTCCACCTCCCTGCTCCAGAGCCTAAAGGGATGCTGCTTCCAATACCACCTCGCTGTGCTGTGCCTTCAAAGTGCCAGCGAACCCTCGCTCTGGTGACAAAAGAAGAAATTGCCAGCAGGGATTATAGCGCAGACAGCAGTGGCCACAAACAACCTAATTTTCCCCAGAGGCAGGCTGTGTATGCTTTTTGTTGTTCTGAGCCATCTGCAAGAAACTGGATATTTGCAAATAAAAGGAGATTAGGACAAGACATTAATCCAGCATCTGCTGCTCATTCATGCTGTCCCCTGAAAGAGAGCCCAGATACAACATTTAAGTCATAACACTCAGTTCTGAGCTGCTGGCAAATTAAAAAAAAAAAAAAAAAGGAAATTAATAGGCACACAAAGTTGTGATATTACTTTCTATACCAGCTAAGCCCTAGGAGGGCAGAAACACGTGGAGCTGCTAAGAAAACAAAATTAGATTCCTTTTGGGGAAAGACAATTTTCCTTTGGCTGTGCCCACCCATGCACCAAGCCTGAGCAGAGAAGACTCAATTGTCCAGGAACAGGGTAGAAGCAGAAACAGCAACAGCTTGTTCAGAAACCCCTGTTCTGTAGAAAGGCCTCATTTCTTGAAGCTCTCAGAACAGCACAACAGGGCTGCTGTTCCCAGAGTTGGACGGCAAAGACTCCTGCTATCCTTGGGAATTGTGTCCACTGTTGGATGGAAGGGTGCAGCAGAAAATCATCTACAGCCTTTACAAAAAGCTCTGCTCTGTGCACCACTACACAAGAGCAAGGGCAGCAACCCAGCAAGCTTGCTTCTACTTTGTGTTTTCTTCATATTCACAGTAACTATGTGGCTGTCAGTGCTGCTTTTCTGAGAGAGAAAAAGAAAAAAAAGAAGACAAGAAATAATTTAAGCTGGGGGAAAACATCCAGTTCAGAAACAGAGATGAAAAGCATTTCATCTCTGTATATTGTCTGTTTTTCTACCAGCAGCCACTTTTCACAGAGGATTTTGCCTGACAGAGCTGATAACCACTCACCACTGCTCAGATTTTGAGTTTGATACCTTTCAGATGTAGCTGGCGCATTTGGCGTTCAAAGGCAGTGCACACATGGCACCACCTGCATCCTATGCCTTGGGAATCGAGAGCACATTTCACATTACAAACACTGACTGTCTACCACTGCCATCTGATGCTTTCTATTCAGCTTTTTTTCCAGCTTAATTTCATTTACTTTAAGATGGAAAAGAGATGGCTCATTAGAGGCACTTCCCACAGCCTCCTTAAAAGCACTGATGAGCTGACACATATTTTCAGAGGTTCAGATTTCATTGCTTTACCTCAAGTTGCAGCTTTTTAGCAGATAGAAACAAGCCAGCCCAGTAAGACCTGCCTTAAAATGCCTATCCCTATCACCCTAACCCTAGCACCTCTGCAACCTAGAGTATTTCTGCCTTACTAGTTCAGGAGTATCCTGTGCTCAGCAAGCCAAAACTTCTTGCCACCTGCATTCATTTCAGTTACATCTGGAAAAAAAATCAATTTTGTTTTCAAGAGAAAAATTCAGATCCCATTTCAGACAAGAGACCAGGACAGTTAGGAAAGACACTCAGGCAGTACACTCAGAAGAAACAATCCTTAGTAATTTCTGGAAGAGACCTGAAGGAGTTTTAAGAACATGAGTTTCACATACAGGGAAGAGCTGATAGCTCTTCAGTCCCACCACTGCACACCAGTTCGGGGAAGGGCACAGAGACACAGCCTAATGAGGTGGCCAGCTGCTGACACACAGTGGGGAGACGTGCAGGATAGCCATGGGAACAGCTTGGGAGCAGGAGGCAGCTTACTCCAACCTCACATGCCTGCCTCCTCCGAGATGACTACTAAGTGAGTTGGCTGCAATTCCTGGAAGAACTGCCCTCCACGACCCACAATCACTTCCAACCTCCCTCTCCCAGTTCTGTGAAACCAGCCTAAGCATCACTCCCACCCAAGCAACCTTTTGGCATCCAAATGACATTAAAGCCACCCTTGCGTTGTCATGACATTAGTTTAAATCAGCGTTACAACCAGTTCCCTGATCAATGAAATGCAGAAACATGACTGCAGGAAGGAATTAGCAGCTGTAATCCCATGATTACATAAATCCCTTTGGTCAATCAGTTATTAATGGCTGTTATATTTATTGGGGTTTATAGCAGACCTACAAACCTGAGCCATTAGAAGAAGACACCAAAAAGGACACTGTAAAAAAGCTGCTTGATTACTGACTCCTCACAGCAAGTGCTGACAGAATACAAATCTGGCTCACTCTCCCTCCTGTTAGCGAGTCTGCTAATGAGCTTGCCAATTAAGAGCCAATCTGAAGACCTTGGAGGGGAAGCTGTCAAGAACATGAACTCCCCTGCCTCTGAGGAGCATCTGCAGGACTCGTGTGGAGGGCCATCTTCAGCACTTCTTGTTGATATCACCCACTGATGCCTTTATCTCCCACAACTCATCCCCCTCACCCAGGAAATACAAACACTTGTCACACATGCATACTATGGCTTCTAAGGCTGGACATTGAAAACAAACACATGCTAAAGAGTAAAAAAATCCTCCTTTGCTCCTGATCATTGCAGCGGTTTTACTAGGTCAAACCTAGTAAAACCTAGCTAGAACTACTATGAAAGTAACAAAAGCTTTAAAATAATAAAAGTTAGAAGAGTCACTAATTACACATCATAATGTCTAATTATATTGGGATGCATTTTGTATTTCTATTTAAGGAATCAAGGACAGCTTGAGCAAGAGAATTTGGGCTCTTAGCTCCCTTTGGACATTTCTGTGCAAGTTCCTCCCCTCATAAGCAATTAACTTAATACAGTTAATGAAAGGAAAGTCAAAAGTGTAGATCCTACACCAGTCCAAAATCTCTGGAAACAAAACTTTATGACTTTCAGTGCCAGGGACACATGATCCACTTCAGTCACAGCAACGCAACAGGACAGGGTGCAAGCATCTCACACATCAGTCAAATCTTTATTTCCACTACACTCATTTGGCCTGCCATACCTTGGCCTGCCACTTAAGCAGACAATCTCATTTCAGAACCACTTAATGCTGCATTTCTTTCTACTTTTCTTCCTGCCCAGTCCTTGAGAGTGGGTAAATTAACAGTGGCATTTCCAACAGAGAGCTGCAAGGAACACACTTCCCCCCTGAAGTAACCCCTGGTGACTGCTCACAGAGGGTAAATTTTATTGCAATGTTCATGTTCAAGGGACTGTCAGGAAGCAAACAGCAGCAGGACTCCTGGCCCCATTTTTCTTCTGGATTTTTCCATCCTCCATTTAATTCATCACACCACATGATGAGGAACCCTCTAGGAAATCACCTTTAGCAGAAAGCTCTGATACCTAAATAAAGAAATGCCATAGTTTCTCTGAAATGGTATCATTCTATTGAAACTAATTACGAGAAAGCTGGTGCTTAATGAAAGTTTGCTTTCATATGACTTACACTATTCATAAGTTTGCTTTGGACAGCATCCAGTTTTTTTTAAATTAAATATTAGCAGTCTGTTAGCCTATCAAACAAACCTAAGCATGTCAAGTTAGTATTTTAATAGTGTTTTTTCTTCTCCTTCCAGCCTAGGTTTGGCTTCCTAATTGACTTGCTGCTTTAAAGTCAGTAAATTCAAAAGTCTGAGAAGAAGATGTCACACTTTAATGGTTTAGGAGTGCAAGCTTTGTCTGAGTGATTGATGGATCAAATGTGTGCTGAGGAATGCAGCAACATTTCTTTCATCATTTCTGCTTCTCATGAGGCTGCAAACTGGACGATCACTAAACTTCTTTGCTGCTAGAAACAACAATAAAATTCTCATTCATTATAAATGTAAAATCCACCTTGGCATCCTGAAAGGCTGTTATTGAGCTGACATTACTGTGTGAGCACCGACCAAGATGTACATGAGAATTTATCACCTAGGATGCAGCAGAATCTCCACACCAGGCTGCTGGGCTCTCTCTGGCTCATTACACTCCTTTCCTGGTTATTGCCAGCCCCAACCTGTTTGGTGAATGAGAGATGGAAGAGCTGTGAAGACATGGCAGCGAAAGGTCCTTCAGAAACACAGGCAATAAATGGGGTAACATTCACAGGTGACTGGTAAAGAAAGACCGAGGTGTTAATCGAGGGTTGCGCATCTGACAAAAGGCACAAATGTGGATGGAGAGCCCTTATTAAAGCAATATTAACTAATTTTCAGAGTGCTTTTCAACTGCAATCATTTACTTTCAGTCCTGCCTAATCAAGTAAAGGACTGCAGCATTTCTGATCTCAAGATGAGGGCTGAGAGGTAGAAAAGGCTTCCAAATAATGTGGGTACTCTCCAAAGTGACTACCACAGACTACACACATATTCACACACCTCTATCAAATTTTCTAGTGCAAGAACAAGTATTTCTGACTGCAGGCCCTGCCAGTGGGATGTGAAAGTCAGGCAAGTTCTGTAAAGCGCTGACATCACACTTATTAAACGTTTTACATATAAAGCTTAGTTAACAAATCCGCTGACGGCGCACAAGCCGGAATAAAAGCCTGTTCCCTCTCCAGAGCAGGGCAGCTCTCCCAGATTAAAGGAGAGCAGAAAGGTATTGAAACTCACTGAGGTCAGGTAAGGGAGCTGGCACAAATGTGGGTACCATTAGAGCAAATCTGCCAGAGCGTCCCCGAACGATGACTCCAAGAAGTCTCTTGCCATGCAGAGTCCAATGCGCTCAAGCATAAGGAGCAGTCAGAGGAAGAACGGGGCAGGAAGGATCAAGAGCACTGCCAATACCCTCAAGCCCTGAAATAGTAGAGGATTTGTTAAATCCCAGAAAGCAGCCCTGGCTGTATTTGGCAAAGAAGGATAAAGCAAAGCCCTGGAAGTGCTGGCAAGTCTAGAGAGGGTCGTAGTCCCCTTCCTCTCCCCACATGTGGGAAACACAACACAAGGTGACACAGGGCTGAGCAGTCAGGTACCCCAAGATTTTTGAGCTCTCTCAAGAAGCCACAGGCCTACCCACAGCTGAGGCACCAGGGGTTTCACAGCAAGACCCAACTTGCACCTCAGTCCCTCCACAGCCTCTGTTTCTCATGTTGGTCAGGCATTTGTCTTCACTCCTCATCCCCACAGCTCCTTCAAAGTCCCTTGCAAGCTTAAATGGGGTTGCTGGTTACTTCATCAATAAAATCCTTCCTGCCCTGACTCAAATGAACATGTTTCATTGCAGTAGCTATATCTTTTTCCATTTTTTTCTCCCTGTGCTATCCATGAATAAAGAAAGTGCTGTGCTTTATCCAGTCTTGTGCTGACTGCATTACATACCAGCAGTAAGGTGGACTCACAGGCACCAGCTGTGATTTCTCCTCTACTCTCCACACTTCTAACTTGCACCAACACTCTTGCATATCTCTGCATTTTAGGCATACCTCTGAAACTGCTCATTTATCTAGAAATCATCCTCACCATAATGACAAGCCAGGAATGCCATTTTTCCTCCCTTGCTCTATAGAGAAGCAGTGAAAACGAAGCCATGGCAACACTGAATAGGCAGGGACATGCCTCAACTTGGCCTTAGGAAGGGTCAAGCCTGGGGCCACCCAAAAGCACAGTCCCCCCTCTCATCTGGGGGCTGTGGAGATCAATCCCACCTGCGTCCACACTGCAGCACTGATGACATTTCACTCGACCACCTGCAAGTACAGCAGGGATTCAGACACATCCAGGGAGAGGATGCTGCCTGGCCACGCTCAGGGCCATTTGCAGGACAGTTGCGCTTTCCTTTGTTCCCCATCTCTTTTCTTCAAGCCTTCCTGGCGTTGCCTTGCTTGCCCCTCCCATGCTCTGGCAGGGGTGCTGAATGCTGATGAGACAATACTTGATACATCTTCAAGCACTTATTTTCGGGCAATTAACTTGGCATCATAGAAGCACTTAAGAAACCTGGCTTTCCGGAGTGGGAGACAACTGACTAAAAAGCTAAGCAAANGGGGGGAAGAAACCAACACTTTGATCGAAAACACTTGCTGCTGTCAAGCCAAATCTGCGATCTGACAAAAAAAAAGCCAATCTGACAGTTTCAGCAACCATTAGTGTGAGTCCAATACTGGCCACTATCAATTGTGTCTAAAACAATTGAGTTTTGTCATTCAAGGCTGGATGCTTTCTTTTCTGACATCTCCTGATTGTATGTCATCAATTCATCCTTGGAAAAATTAGCCCAGGCAAAGCATATCTATCTATTTAGATAGAGCACATTACTCTAATGTTCCAAAGGCTTAACAATCACCATGTGGTCCTTCATCACTAACTGTGCCTGCTATAATAATTCTTTTCTACATTCAGAAGCAGTAATTTACCCATTATCAACATTTTACTTATTTACCTGATCTTGAATTCAATTCACAGGGGGCAGAACCACAAACCATTAATTCAATTTTTCATAAACCAGAAATTTCCAAGTTTTCCTTTGTGGTGTTATTTTCCTGTCCCCAAAATGACACTTCGAAGATGCATTTGCCTTTCATCCCTTAGATGCCATCATCAGGAATGGGGCATGAAAAAAGGCAGCCTGGCACTGCCTGAGCAGTCCCTCTGCTGGGCACCTGAGTGTTCCCTCACATTCCCTCCTACCTGGCTTTGGGACCACTGGGGATTTTTTTGTAGATCAGAAGCATGTTGATTTTGCAGACACAGCTTCAGGTTTAAAGTGAATAGATAAATATCAGTCTTCCCATGCATCGTTTACAGCTACCTTCTACATTTTTCAACGGCTCTCACTGCAGACCCCTACAGCTAAAAGAAGCCTACAGACACCTGCATAATAAGTTGTCCTTTAAGGAAAAAAACACCAAAATTTCCACTTGTAATTTATCCTGGCTATTCTAGCTATCTCCCCACCCTGTATGCGTACTGCTGCTGCCAGTGAGCAATACCCTGGAGCTGAAACTCCAGTGGAACACACTGCTCTGCAGGCATAGGGGCTGGGGATGTTTTCAGGAACTAATGGGAAGAATGTAGAGACAGGCAGAGAGAGCAGTAAATTCCCCTATTCACCATGCTTTCAAAACCCAAATTAAAAATATTTCCTTTTTCCTCACTAAATTGATATAATGATGTAAAACAGCAGCATATGAAAATCCACAATGTGCATGCAGAAAAACCTGACCTGCCACCCTTCTATCTAATTAAAAACACAAAGAAGCAGAGATCTCAGACACCCAGACTTACTTCCATTAAGTATTCAGTGTTATAAATCAAGCCCTCCCACCTTTTATAAACACATCACAGCTCTCGCACAATAACATCCTGCTTGCATACATTTACATTATTCCCTCAAATGAAAAAAAAATTATTCCATGAAACATTATCTGTGCAATCCTCTTACAAGAGTTTAAAGGAAAGAAACAGAACCTAAAATAAAGGCAGACAATATCCTTAAGAGGAAATACCTTTAAGGCAGATAGTTCAGATGGGACATATAGCACTTCTAGGGCTCAGGGGCAAATTTGAAGTCACAACCCTCTATGTAACAGCAAACAAACCCAACAACAAACAAACAAACTCAAAATCAGGTCATGCAAGAGATGGAGACCAAGCCAAACAGCTCTTCTTTCCCAACCTGGTTATTTCTTTCTACAAATAAACACTCTACTACCACCTGCTATTGAGCTGGTGTCACCGCCGAGACACAACAGGGAGGGAAAAAAAAAAAAGTAAAGTACCTGGCTTAATGTTTTCACCAAGAAATTAATTTTATGGGTAAACATGAACACTTGAATTATCAGCTGCACACTAAGCAGATGAACAGCATTCAGGAGGCACTAGTACACCCTTCTCCTTCCTCTTGCAGCTAGAGCACTATCATATACACCTGGGTGCACTGTGCTCCATGAGCACCAAACCGTGACATGGACCACTGCAGTCCTGCTTCCCAGGGCATTCAACACACCAATTCTGCTGCTGTGAAAAACTTAACTACAAGAGGTTGGTTAGGTTTTATCCATCAGTTTTACATGCCGCAAAATAAAAATTACTTGCTCTCCTGGACTTCCCTCACACTTGTGGGCATGTTCTCATATTTTTGTTTAACTGGGAACACCAGACATTTCAGCCTCAAGAGCATCAAGGGGAAACCACAAGCTACTTTTAGGCATCTATTATCTCTTGATTCACATAGCTATCCTAGGCTTGACATGCCATTGTTTTCAAACACCACCTGCAGTGGATGTCTAGCCCAGAGCACCAGGATAGGACAACCATTTAGCCATAGCCCTCCATGTGTTTTCCCACACTCAAGCAATCCAGAGACTTGAAATTAAGCAAAGCAGAGTCTACATGGAGGTCTTTCCAAAACTAACTGTCTTCATTAGCACCAATCCAGCTGCAAAAATATTAGTGAAGGCTGCAGTAATGCCAAATGGGCCCTGCAAGCACACAGGTTTTGTTAAGAGAACCTTAGATGCTTGAAAGGTGGGGTGGGCTCTTCTCTCTGATGCTCTGGTTTTCCTGGCCTTCCCATCCTCCCCTCTAAGTTCAAAAACTGGCAGCAATTTACAGCAAATTACTGTGTAGAAGGTATGCACATACATATGTGCGCACACACACACGAGCCGACAACTCAGTAAGTTTCTCTTAGGGAAAGAATCCCACTCCAAGGGGCTGGACTCCAGTCCCTGATGGTCAAAATGGGGCATTTGCTAATTACAGTCTTAGGCAAAAGATTACAACCAGGTTTCTCCAAAAAGAACACAGGAACCATTACATTCCAAAAGAGAATCAACTTCGGAGATGCTTTAATCTCCCAGTCCTGGCAGCCCAGATAGCACCAGCCTGTAGACTGAAACCCTTCTGTGTCAAAATGCTACCTTGTCATTGCCCCAGGCAGGGGAAGAGGGATTTTAGGCCTGGTCTCTAGCACTTCAGGTCTTTAGAACAAGCATCCTTCAGCAAAGGTGTGCAAGAGAGCTTCCCTCTTGATATTTACACCGCTCAGGTATGCAATCACCCTACAAACTGCCCTGGCTACACGTGCCCAATAGGACAGCACTCTCAACTTTTCATCTTGGGTTTGCCATAGCACTCAGCAAGCATATATTTCTTTATTGCCTTTCTTCAAGTCCAACAGACAATATTAAGCCACACATTTCTCTCTTCTCTGCTCACACGTATGCCATGCAGCTGGATGAACCAGCAACATGTGCTGACACATATGATGCTGAAACTTGTTACACAGATAAGAGACACACATTAATTTCATTAATTCAGGGCTTCTACCTGCTCAGAGAGATGCATTTTGTCAAAGCCCAAGCTTAAGTCACTCAATCTACAGTACGAAAGACTACTGAGAATAAAAAACTCTTTGCTGGCAAAAGCAAACGAAATGGAATGGAGAAGGACGCGAATCCACAAAGCCTCAGAGCAGGATGAAAAACACCACTTGCCATCCCCACAGGCTTTGTAACCCGCATGAGCCTGAGAGGGATGGATTTCAGTATGCTAAGATCCTATGAGAATACTGCAAGAAATGGCATGCTGCAGGTGGTTATATGATCTTCTGGTTTACCAGAGAATTCTGCCAACTCCCCCAAGCCTTTCATGGCAGCTCAGTGAAGATTATTATGGATAGCCATACTTTGCTAGAGATTTTCAGGTCTCTCAATCAGCAAAGACAAGCTCATGGGCTTTACAAGTACTGGCGACTGGCCTGTCTACCAGTTGTATTTCATGAACCCTGAAATGAACAAATAACTCATGGAGAACATAAAACAATTTTGTTAGAGGAGTTTGTCAGCTCAGAAAACTAAGAACACAAAAGGCTCAAGGTGTATTTTAATTTCCCCGGGAGGTGTCACCCATGGGGTTTACAAGGTTCATCAATCAATCCAGATGCACACACATCTTGTAGTATCAAATTCGCTCAGGTTAGGAAGATCCCACCATAATCAGAACAGAGGTCCAAATCTGCAAAAACTTACATCAGCAACAGCGAAAAAACGGAAAACTATCACATACATTCCTTCTGTAATGCCAGGGAACCTCAAGCTCACTGAAGTACATACTGAGAGCCAAAAGATAAGGCCTTTGACTTCTCTTTAAATGCTGATGCAAAAAGAGAAAAAATTGCAACCCAGCACTTTGCAAACTGGCACCCAACCCTGAAAGAAGTCTCCATGCACTCCTGCTCAATGAGAAAAACAGCAGCAGATTGATGTACACTTGAACAGGGCCTTTGTGAATATTAAAGAATTCATCCAAAAGTCTTTTCTGAAAATGCGTCAAGCCCTTCATCAGCACAGCATTCTCCTTTTCCCAAGCTTTTTCTTGGTCAAGACAGAAACAGGTCATACCTCCAAAGGAAAAAAAAACCTCTAATCCCACCTCCTTCCTCTAGGAATTGGTCTGGAGAGGAAAAGAAATGCAAAAAAAATAAAAAGAAATCATTTATATTCCAATTCATGGTTTTCCTGAAAAGTTTTAATAACTTCCTCCAGCTTGTCCACTCTGTATATCTTACTCAGAGTACCCAAATGAAATTTCCAAAAGTTCAGCAGACTTCTAATTGCATCGCTTAAAATGGCTCCCTGTCAAGGGCCCATGCCAAAAGCAGGTTAGAGACTTTTAGATCAAGGCTATTTCATGGGCAGACAGAAATTTAGATACAAAAAGCCAAAGCAAGAGAGCACACAGAACTTTTACATACTGTGGCTACTCAATGTCTATTAAATTAACACTTTGGTGCAACACAGGGTGTAGTTTTTAACATCCTCGCTGTCTTGCTTCTCAGAAGTGTTCAAACATTGCTCATTATACATCTTTGGGGAAGAGGCAGACTGGGGTTCTTCACATCTCTGTGAACACGCACATTTCAACAGACCACGAGTCTGCACAGCACAGAGGTGTCAAACGAAGAAAGAAATAGACTGCTTCCCAATGAAGTTCAAATAAGGAAAGCATTTAATTATGCATACTTCTCCAATGCTTTGGAAACTGCTTTTAAAGGAGAAGAAGTGTCATAACTCAAAGGTATTTACTCTAATGAAAAACTACGATTGTTCAGGCTGTTTCCAATATATTCAAATAAAAGAAGATAGGTTGAGATTTTTTTTTTCCCTTCAAGGAGAACACTCAGGAAATTACATCCCATCCAACCCTTCCCCCTCATCTTTTTGTCAGCAAATCCTATAAACCCACAAAATGCCCAGAATTAAATGCTAAGGTTGGCAATCTGTCATTGACATATGTTCCTGCCTTTTTTTCCCCCACCAAGTCATGAGATAAAGCTGCAGTTTCAGCCTTAGCATGGAATTTCTCAGCACCAGTTAGTATTTGGCGGCTTCAGTTCTCCTCCTTCCCTCTTCTCATCAGTGTAATTTACTCTTCTGTCCCACAAACCAATTTTTCAAGAGTCATAACCCAGCTTCCAGATACTTGGAGGCATTCTGCACAACAGCCTGCTCCAAAGCAACACCATCAGCTTCCAAGCATGACACTGGACAGCCCCACGATACACTGCTACAACAAAATAATTCCTTCCCTTTGGGAAGCCCTCAGCACAAGCTGTCCAAACATTATTTACAATTTCAAGTGTTGCCTTATTTATGGCTGAAATTCTCCCTTTTCAGAAGAGAGAGAAACTGAGTAACTTATTAGGAATGTTCCTAGGGAATGGGGGAAAGTGGGAAATGAGATCAGTCATAACTCCAGAAACAGCTTTTATGCAAAATTTAAAATTGGAGCATTATCAAAAAAACCCCAAAAAAACTCTAACCCAACCCAAACAACCTTAATCTGGTAGTTTGCCAAGCTACAGGTGGGTTTTATAAGGAGGGAGAGGATTCCAGCTTTCTTGTTTGGAGAAGAAAGGCAAGCATAACTCCTGGGAAGATTAAATACTTGAAGTGGATATATTTACACAATATGTGGGAAGTGTGAACAGATGCTACATAGGAGGCCTTTCTCATGACAGCATCTCCAGAACACAAGACAGTTTTTCATTTGGATTCTGTTTGTGTGGTATGGTGGTTTCTTTGTAGGACACAAAAATAATTTTTTACAGAGTGTTTTGCCATTGGGAATACTGGCTTCTAAGGCCTCCCAAATTAATCTATTAATAGCATTTTTGGTAGTTAATAGAAATAATTATTGCTGTCTTCCTACCCGCAGATTCTATTACAGACTGACCGTGTGAATATTGAACTTAAAACCAACACATGTCATGTTCAGCAGTGGTAAACACAACTGTTCCTACTGACATCTCTCATGGCTACAGATGCTCCACACAGCTGCAAACTCAGCCTAGACCATCACCCTCCCAAAGTGCTGGCCTGCAATTCTGCTTGCAGCAGAGGTTTTCAAATCAATGGCAGGGAAATTGTTTCTGGCAAAGATGCCTTGGAATAGGAAAGGCAAAACAAAGCTCACCTGAGTCCAGATGGGGAAAGAAATCAATGGACAAATTAGGAAGAGCAAACAGGCCACACACCACCAGAACTTTTTGTGTTTAGTTGGTGTTTATAAAGCAGGACCCACAACAATAATGAGAAAAGAATGATATCATTATTTGTTTGGGTACAGCTACAGACAGCATCATGTTATGAAGAGCTGGCAGCTCCAAAGCTTCCAGACAGTTCAGTTAAACATAACCCTACTGCCCGAGCCACAAATAAAATCTATTCCATTTGATGTGATTTCAGCTAAATCTGAAGAGTTAACAGCCAAAGAGCTACATATTGATTATGCCACTTCCATTCTGATGAAAATGACTTTGAAACAGCACGAGATCTCCAATATTTTCCTTAAGTTTCCTTAATTTTCCTTAAGTTCCACTACCAAAGGCTTTCTATTTACTTTCATTATAAAGTTCCCTATTCACAGGTATTCCTTCAGGTTCCAGGTCAACCCAGGCATTTACTGGCCCATACAACAAATACACACATACAAACATATCCCTATGTACACGAACAATTCTTCTTCCTCATATGCTCCCCTTTCAATATCTTCAGGGTAGAAAAAATATAAAGGAGACTGAATTTGTTTCAGTGGCTCAAACTCACAAGGAAATTGTGCCTGCTATATTGTTTTCAGGCTGTCAGCTAGGCAAGAGTTAATCAGGGCTGCTGATGTGAATATAGTCATTCATGCTGCTTTGTAAGAAAACAGAGAAATTAAAATAAAAAAAGTGACGTGCACATGCATGAATACTGTTTACACCAGAGAAAATGCCTAGTTAGATAACCTCTTCTAATGCTTCACAGTGATTTAGCTCTCTACCCTGAGAGTTCACAGGTAGATAGTTTTAACATTCTCCTCTAGCTCATTGAAAATATCAGTCGGGGGGGGTCTCTCTTCTGAAGCTGGCTGGAACATGATCTACGTTTAAGAAATCAAAACTACTTCCCACTGAGGTCCACGTGGTGCCTGTCCTTGTGCACAGTTGTAACTAACTCTTAAAAATGGAAAGATATTTTATTCCATCTGTCACTGCAGAAAAGCTGAGAAGGGGAGGAAATATCCCAAGATGGTCATAAATTAGACTTATTTGCTGTACTTATATCTTTAACTAATCTCATTAAAAAAAATAACCCTCATAAGTAACACGCTGTTCTTCTGGATACCATAAACTGACTATGGGTATCATATGCATATAAGGCTGAGCTATGGAAAGGGTAAAAAAGAAACACTGAAGAAAACCACACAGCAAATTGACAATTGAGGATCATGGTTTAATTTCTGAGCTGTAGTAGAAGATTTTGATAAGTGATTTTTTTCTTGTACTTGATAGGGCTCCTCAGCCTAACAAGCAGCAAAGGCAAAACCAAAAAAA
>VYXD01015093.1:945227-1032879 GCA_013397195.1 Hylia prasina | reverse complement strand
AAAAAAAAAAAAAAAAATCAAAGAAACCTTTTATTATGCTCATGAAAATAGCTAAGGGGTAATGGCTCATAAATACAGTCCTGCCCACTTCTTTCATCAAACTGTCAACCAGGAGATGCCCTGAATGTTTGCTCACTGTTTGCCCTGTCAGGGGATTTCAGCTCCACCAAATTCAGACCGAGAACCACACTCATGACAAAATAATACAACTACAAAAAAAAAAAAACAATCCAGCAAATCCCCTTAGGTATGAGACAGTACCTAGACAGCTGCAGATGAGAAAGCCAATGACCCACCTCCATATGAAGATGAACAGCCTTCTCCCTGAAGAAGGTTTGAGCCCAAGAGACAGCTAAACCCTCTTTTAGTATGTCCTCTGCACTGCCGCATCATCTTCCAATGACAGAAGGAGAAAGCAAGTGTGGTAACATTTATTACCTTTTTAATCCAGTTTCAATATCAAGAGAAATCCAACTGTAACATAACTCTTCACAAACACCTTTGCCAGGAGAGCACTACTTCACTTCTTGTAAGGAGCTGCAGAAGTTCTCATGCAAACTTTAGTAGCATATTCTAAATTTTTCAGATTTTCTCCTATAGGAAGCTACTTGCTCCAGTAACAATATGAAGCCAATTTGCGTTTTCTGTTCACTTGGCTGTATTTTCGAGTCCTCCTACCACATTTGGAGAATGGGCATATGTGGAAGGAAGAAGCTGTGCAGTGCCATCATTTTTGACTGGTTCATCAGCCTGACAGCAAGTTGCACAAGTAGAGTTGCCTAAAATGGTGGCATCTAGTTAAAAAAAGAAGTCATGATTTAGTGCCAAATTAGTATGCAAGCAGCTAAGCATGACTAATGACGGGCTCAAGCATAATATTCCTGTCTTCATGAGCCCACAAGCTGCCCTAACCCTTCCATACAAAGAACTGTCAGGAGAGGCACCATCAACACAAACCAAGTGTATAAATCCTGCAAATCACACAAGAAAGGAAAAATGAGCTGCAAGAAAAACAGCATTGAATGTATCATATGTTAACCATTCGAAGTACGAACAAAACCCCAGTAATTATGTGTTAGCCAGAAAGGCTGATCTCAAGATGGACCTAATCACCAGCAAGAGCTTCACTGGGGCCAGATGTCCCAGAATTATCCCAGCCCCCACCATCCCCTTTGCACACAAAGTAAGCTGGGGTCTTGGAAATATAAAAATAAAAGCACAGCCCTCTTCTACACCTATCATCTTCCTCCTCTGCTCCACATGGAAAGCCTTTCCCTTCTGTGCTCTACCACTTATCAGGTAAAAAAAAAAAAGTCAAAACAATTTTTCTTTCATTTTCTAATAATTTTTCTAATTTTTCTCTGTACAAGCTAGAGACATGGAACAGCACCTACCTACAGCTGAGAACTAAAATGCTTAATGCAACATTCAAAGCTACCCCAGACAGAGTCCCAAGCAAAACTTTGAAAAAGCCAGGGGGAAAAACTGCTATGAGAAAAATCCCTCCTCCCTCTTAGTCTGATCCAACAAAGCAGAGCAGCACTACTTCCTCCAGAAATAGCCCTCAATTCAGCAGTTCAAGACATCAGTACTTTGGCCAAATTTTCAGCTCTGTGCTGTGCATACTGTGCTCCCTGTAATGCAAGGCCTCAGGTGTATGGCATAAGTCAAAGCTTAGAGTACAATTAGCTGGACAAGAGCAACAAGCAATCAATCACTGAATGCAGCTTATTCTTTAACAAGTGTTTTCTTAAAAAAAGAAATTTCTGGAACCCACACGGCTTTTAACTTTGGTTTGGCACACAGCAGCTTAGCTTCTGGTCACTTAAGCAATGTGTTCCTAAGATCCAGGGTCGCTCCCAACATCATGTTGTCTCAGTTTCTCAGTTCACACGACTTCAATTCAATAAGCAGCTCCAACCCTCAGCAAACAGATGCCACGGGCTGGGGATTGATCTCAGCTTGCATCCAACCCCAGGATCCTCTCTGGGGACATGCCACAAGGAAAGCTGAGTGGGTGTGAGGGAATGGCATACCTGAGTTACCAGGATCAACATCTGGCTCATAATTCTGTACCACACTTTTGCTTTTTAATGCTTTGATTTAAAAAGTACCTATTTAGGGATCCTTAAAGATTTTAAAGCATGGAAGAAGGGGAGGGATGGGACGAAACACTACTTGTAGCATTTTAAGAACTAGCACGTTTCCTCCATAACCATTCCCTCAACTTCAGGGGGACCAGGCTTTAAAGACAAACACAGGCTCATTATAATTCACTGGGAAAGCCTCTAAGAGAAACAACATTAAAGATACACATTAACTCAGAAATAAAACATTGACCTGTTCTGTGTGGGCAGACCAGACACAAACTGCAGGAGAAGGTCCAGAAAGAAGGTGGCACCTTCAGTGGCCACAGTTCAGTGAAGATAAATGAAGATAAGGCAAGGAATAGCATCAGCTAGACAGAACTGTACACAGCACCACTGAGAGGATAACAATGTCTGTCCTGTGCTGAATTAAGCTTCCCTGGCCTTTAAAACAATTGACCCTTCATTTTATGAATTAACATTACCAATGTTAGAGCTTCTGCCCATGGCCATAAACCAGATTTTGTCTGACCTCAGAAACTGAGCTGACCTAGGTTTGGCTCCTGCTTGGGTGGAAAAATAAATTGGGATCCTGAGCACCAAAGGCAGAAACCGTTGTTGGTCAACTTATGTGTGTTCAGCTATGAAAAGGGTGGGCAGAATCAAACAGAGAGCTTTTAGCAGCACACAAAGACTGGATGAGAAATGGTAGTGCAAACACCATTAGTCTCCAGGTCTTTATTACAGCAGGGTCACTCCTTAAGTGCCTGATGTCATTAGAGTTATGCCAGCACCAAACCACCACAAAAAGAAAAGAGACAGGCTCATAAACTTTGAGTTTCATCTGTGAATTTCTGAGTTTTAGAACTTCTGAGTTTGCCTCACCATGAAGCTGCCATTTGAGAGACATAATGCCACAGTGCATGAATGCTGGGCACCAGCTCAATTCCAAGCATGACTTTAGATTCCCTAAGCTGGTCTCTTGTTAAATAAATCACACACAGACTCATGCTGAGTTGCCTCCCTGCTTCAGAGCCTAAGACAAGATATCAATTTGCTTAATGTGCAAAAATTAAGCCATTCTGAAATTAATTATAAACATTTGCCTCACTTAGCTGAAATTTATTTGACACAGCAGTCAGAAGTCAGATTAAAACTCCAGCCTGTCCAGCTAAATTTCTCTGACTTAAGAAGATAATACCTTGTCATAATACAGGTGACATGCTTGCCTCATTCCACTTTGCATAGCATTAACTACTGATTTTCTTCAGTGCTTTAGTTGGAAACAAAACGACCTACATACACGTTTGGTATGGACAGAACCATGCAGAAACCAAACCCAAACATCCTCATACAGAAGAGAGGTGGTAAGACTTTTCTTATATATATATCTGTCTGTGTGTGTATGAATATATACACACACGCAGAGTAGTATGCTGGCAGAATGTTTCATCTTATTTTTGGAAATACTTGGCCTGGCCTCTTACGTACCAGGAACATAAGCTAAAGAATGTTCTTGGAGCTTTCCCTTAGAGAAATAAGGTAAGTTTCACTCCTGTATTCCACTGTGTTTCTCCAAACGGGATTACACTTGTAAGTCCACAAAACAAGGGATCTTTGCTTTCCCTTTCTGTCTCAGTAGACCTGTCAAATAAGGGTAATTCTTTTCTCCCACCTTTTGTCCATCTTGCCTACCTACAGCTGTATATTTTTCAAGATGGAAATTGTTTATAACCAAGAGCCTCTCACCTTCAACCTCATACATAAATAAGCACTAGGTGCTCAGCTTACATTTTAAATTACAAAAAACTTTTCATGAAAATTTACAAAGAATTAAAATATTCCACTAAAGGCAGTACCATTGCATAATGGGTTTGGGGAAAGGAAAGTGGAGTTCATTGAGGGCTCATCTATATTGGAAAATAACATTCTGTTAAACATGATGCTTAATGAGTGCCATTAACAGCTGGTGTCATCTGGCACTGTTCCTATAATTTTTTTCCAATAATACTTGCACAGATTTGCACCAGGCACAGGCCTCCTTCTCAGTCTATAAGGGAACAGCTGGCTGAATCACAAATGCCCTCTGAGGGTAAAATATTTTAGGACCGTTCAAACAGAACTGACCTAAACATGTTCCCTCTGAAAAAAAAAAAACATAAAATATTTCAAAGTGCTTTTCCAGACCTAAAGTTTATTCCAGCTAAAGCAACACCAAGCTAGGAAGAACCTGTCCTATGCCTGCAGACGCACTGGATTTTCAAAACAAAACCACTACAGAAAAAAAAAAAAAAAAAAAAATCAAGCTGACACAAGGTTTACACTCAGTGGCTTATATATACAGAGCATGCAGGGTGGCAGCACCTGAAGAGCGACCCATTCTGCCACGTGCTAACTTAGGGTATAGGATTTCTGTCTGTATAAAAATCATATAAATATCATCCTACCTCCTTCCCAACAGTTCAAGATCAAGCAAGTGGGGAGAGAGGGACAAAGCACAGTCACCACCTTTGCAACTCTTGTAACATTAAACAAAGTGTTGTTCTTGTGCTAGTCTGCGAAGACAAATGAAAATAGCACGATGTTTCTTGGTTTGGTTCCCCTTTCCCCCCCCGTTTTGTCTCTAATAAGCTAGATCAGGAGCTTGACTGCAAGCAGTTTTGTCGGAAAAAAAAATTTGAGTATTTCTATTTTCAAAAACATGTTTATCTGCTCCTAGCAAGTGGTGCAAACAGGTCACAACATAATACTTCAGCTTGGGGCCCAAAAAAAAAGGTCAGGGAAGGTCTGATGCATGCTATTCACAACCACAAGAGCTACAGGATTTCCCTCCTCCTCCACTGAAACCCAGCCTACATTTTCCCATACCTTGTGAGTCAAAATCACTTTCTCCACATAACAGAAATAAATTCTCCCTGAGCAAGGAAAGCTCTGCTACGTGCAGAAGAACAACCACCATGGATGTTTAGGTTACTTAAGACAGGCATGTTTTTCTTTTCCCTGTGGCAAAATTGTATAAATGCATATGAAACAGTAGATTGATTGTTGTAGGAAAAAAAATGACTGCTCCTTTTTCTTTCCTTGCACTAACTTACAAGTCATAAAAAATAATAAATTCAGACTTATGTCCTGATAAACAAAACCGCAGCAGAGCATGGCATAATTTCTCCTCTTTTGCTGCTGCCTAACTCAGCTTTCTTAATTCAGGCCATATTTAATCTATGTGTAGGAAATCCACATTTGTTTCTAATAAGAGAAGGAAAGTAATGAGATGTCAAGGAACAGTTTCCTTAGGCCAGACAGACTTCAAAGGTGAGTCTGGCAGCTTGTCCTGCATTTACTGTTTGCGTCAAGCTTAAGATTTTCTAAAGAGCAACTGCCCATTTAAAATAATTATAAGCTGCAACTTAAACCCCAACAGCACATGAACGTATGATAAAACACTTACACCATGGTCCAAATTTCGACATCAGCCCTATATCAGAGAACACATAGCTCCAGATGCTGGACTAAAACAATAAGTGCAAGCTGAAAATGAGCATATAATTCTTTCAGCTAATGCAGAAGCGTCATGCTGCTTAATGCAAAAGCACTAAATGAAGCTATGGACTACATTGCCTCAACATATGAGCTGCAACCACAGACACTTCTGGTGTGCCTATCAGCTATATCCGTCCTGAAGCAAGAGGCAGAGCCCCCTCCCCCAAGAAAGTATTTCCACTGAGGGATATTTTTGCCTCCTGAGAATTATTTTTGCCAAACTTCTCAGTTATGGTAGAGCTGAAAAAAAACCAAGAACATACAACAAAAAAGAAAAAAGGACACTATGCTTACTGCTTATCCCACAGAACTGTACTGCTCATTCATGTTGAGTCTTGCTGCTCCCAAAGCCAGGGCAGAGGCTTGTGCAGGAAGGGGGAGCCCTTAAAATGAGGGCCACAGCAGCACAGAATAAGCATCAGGATACAAGTTTAATACTAAATATCAAAATTAAAAGGGCTTACCTCTGCACCAATAAATGCAAAACAAAAAACTCTGCAAGGTCCACAGCACACAAGCATTGAGGCAGGCAAAATTATAAAATAGGCAGTCAATCTGTTTATCACAGGCAGCACTGCTAAACACAAAGCATACCTTCTAATTGATTCCATTTTCTAATGTGTGTCAGTGTGCATGTATTTATGAACACATACACACTTTATTGTTTATCATCTCTCAGCACACACTCTGAGTCAGCAGATAGAAGGAAATATGTTTGAGCAGTGTTTAAAATGACACCCTTTACAAATGAAACCATCTAAATCCGGTGTTAGAGAATTAATGAGCTTCTCATGTAAATCACACATAATTTACAGTGGAATTTGTTCTTGTGCCAACAGCCACTTGCACTGCATAATAATGAAGGCAGGGTTTCAGAGACACACAGAGCTCCCTGCAGCCTATTTGTGTCCTGCCTCTGCTTTTCCCTGAGAAACCAGCACACCATAAACCCTTTCAAAGTGCAATAATATGAGGCTTCAAATAACACAGCAGCCTTCATCTTTCACTTCTTCTTTACACTTCTGGCTGAGAAATGTTGCCACCACCAGAAATACTCATTTTAAGAGCTCTAAATTCACATTTAAAAAATTGTTAGGTTTGAGCATAGCCTCATGTTGGGTTGAATACCTGAGACAAACATTAAGCCTTTGTAACACTGTGTGAGGCACTACCTGTATTTTAGGCAAGAGGAGCAGTACCAGCATCAGGGAGTGGAATGGACCAGAGAGAACCACTACACACCACTACAGAGATGCAGCCAGTGGACATAGACTCAGTGCCTCATTGCAAATCCACCAATTTAATTTGACCTAAATCCCATTTCTGTTGATCAAGAAAGCCTCAAAGACCTCACAAAACCAGCCCTGAAAAAAACCATTCCTCTTTCTGCTAATAAGAATTATCAAATAATCGAATGCCTGATGCACTCACCGACACCTCCAGCAGCCTCCTCTCGCTGTGACCAAGCAGGAGCACTCCAACAAGCTGTTACAAAACAGCATCTCCTCCAGCACCCAACATGGGAGGCACCTGGAAGGAGAAGAGCTAAATACCTTCTCCCCAGGCACAGCTGAGAGCCATAATGCCTCATTCCCGACTAACAAGGCACGGCTTGGAGCCCAAATTCAGCAGTGATGAGCAGTGAAACTTCCCCGCTGTTTCCCTGAAGGTGTGGCACCAAAGCAAAACAACTTCTTGGTCACAGTAATTTTCTTTTTTTTTTGAGGACTTACATGCTGTGTGGGTTCAAGGGGTGCTTGGAGACCCAGCAAGATTCCCAGGATGCAGGAATGAAAGCAGCAGTGAGGGGCGTGCATGGAAACACCTAATTGTTCTTCCCTCCCAAAGCCACAGATATAAACCTGCATCTATATCACCTCCACAGTCTCTTCTAAATGTATTTACAAGGGCTCCCCTGTCTGTTCCTTTCTGTTATTACAAAGCACTTGCATTTGATGCCTGGGCAATACAAAAGGACATTCCCCTATACTTTCCCACCCCTCTGCCCAGCAGCCACACAGAGGAGTTCATTAATAACATCACTCTCCCCGTAAGCCCTGGCAAAGGGAGCTCATATTATAAAACCCGGAGGGATCACACTGTCACATTGTGTGAGGCTGTGCAGGATGAAGCAATAAAAGCAGGATTTTTTTTTTTTTCCCCCCAAAAACAAAGGACACATTCTGCTTGAGGATGCTGAAGGCTCCCTGTGGCAGCAACCACTGCTGTCAACAAAAATATAACAGGAGCAGGTCGGGAAATATGCCTGGTAGTATAACTTCTGTATCTGGGGTGTCAACAGTCCAGTCCCAACAGCTAGAAGAGCATTTTCAGGTGCTGCATATTCCCCCTCACTTTTGTTTTTGCTGCTGAAGGTCCAGCCACAAGTGCTGGTTGGGGCATTTCTCACTCTTGGACAAAGCAACTGGTTTTACTGGTGTCATATGTGGAGTTCTCCACCCTTCTGCCCTCACTGCTAATGGCACTGCCTGTCCAATCCCATCCGGTTGTCTTCACTCTTCTGAGATTTCTCTGCCTGCTTTGCTCATTCCAAGCCTTCTCTGCCATCTTGATTGGTCAATAACTTTTATTAGTACCAGTCATTAAACATCCAGCTTTGAGACGAGACCAGGTGCCCTGTGAAACCAATAAAACTCAATGTAGGGAGTATAATGTATGTCTTAAGAGACACGTAAATGATGAAGTACCCCCACCTTCAAGTGGAGCCAAGATTTTACCTTAGCTCCCTGCTTCTCAGCTTAATTATTGAAATAAATTAGCATTTCTTTTTTCACTGTGAGTTTGAAAATCTGATGTCCAACAGACATGAGAGTACACCTCTTTTGTCACCACCTTGTCTACTTCTTAGTTTTTCTCACTGAGTTGGCCCAGCAAAACCCCTGGAGGTTTACAATGGTGAACTCCACTCTGTGAGAGTGCATACATGATGTTCTGTGGCTCATTTTGCACAGCAAATTTGGCATAAAAAGAAGTACACCTGAAATTTCATTTCCGTTGACCTGAAGTACATCAACACCAAAGCTTGTGCCAAGTCCTCCTGGAAATCCTACCACCCTATCCCAGCTGAGCAGCAACTGAACAAACTTCTTCCAGCCACCACACAGATACTCGTTTGAAATACTCATTAAATAAAACTATAGTAATATTGACCTCTTTGTCTGTGGGTGGTCAGGAAATAATGAATTAAAGCTCTAAGCAGCCCTGACTTCTCATTTGCTTATCTCAGTGGTCATTAATTGGTCATTACTGGTGGAGACAGAGACCCCTAATGCATCCCTGTAATGCAACATTGGCTGCATACTTCCACATTGTCCTACCCTTAGGAGGGACTCATGGCAGACAATGAAAGTGTAATCTCATGCCATATATTCATAGATATCCCCCCCATAAAATAAAAACAAATAGGAAGCTAACCCCTGTGAAATAGCACTTCATGAACAGAGCTGGTAAAGGGGGAACAAGCATCCCTTTCACTCCCTCTCTTTGCAGCCTTTCCTCAGGACCCATCCGCTCTTCATTACACATAAGTAAAATTAATTCCTGCTCTTGTATTCCTACTAATGAAGCTTCTCAGAGCAGCCCAGAATTACAAACATTTACATAATGACTTAATTTTTAGAATCAATTAGGAATTTTTAAGGAGTCTTTCCACCACCAAAGCTCTGCACCAAGCCAGGTGTTTTGCACGCCTTCCTTTCAACTGGAAGTGAGTTTCCTTTGACTTGCAGAAGGCAGGCAGCACTCATTTGGCTTTAAAATCCATCAGATTACAAATATGACTGCATAAGCGAATTCNGGGGGGGGGGGGGGGGAGGGACACCCAAAAGACAATCCATAAAAACCAGCCCACAGCAATGGTGACATTTGTTTAAAATAAAAAGCACTTTTTCTCAAGCTCCCCCAGATTTTGGAGTGCAACCTTTTTTTGCCTTTTTCCTAAGGAAGTGAGAGCAATGCAACCACTCTTTTTTGGGTCTCTTTTAATTGCCTTCACTCCCTCTCCTTTGCCTCTGAATCCAGGGGCTCTTTTCAATCATTTTTGAAAAAAGGGCAGAAAGATAAATTGGGGTTTTTTTATGATTTGTGGACACTGGCAGCTGGACAGAAGAAGAGGTGCCACTCAAACTGCTGCCTAGGGAAAGCCATGTAAAATTCTGCTGTTGGACATACTTGAAAGTGGATGGGTGACTAATTAGTAGAAGTAAGTAAAAAAAAATTAAAAGCTAATGTTTAGCAGAAACAAAAACAACAGGATGAAACAGAACAGGAACTACGACACACTGCACACGAAGTCTCATGTTAAAATCAGCTTGAGTGCCATAACCCAACTCAGAAAATCAGGCTCCCTGCAGCTCCAGCTGGTGCTGTTCTGTGCTGGGAAGCCTGGCCACGAAGCTCTTCCTCCTTCCAGGAAGGTTTTATTACAAAACCATGTATCAGTATGCAAGAAACAGCCGAGACAACATTTTCTTCCCCTCCCTGCTTCTTCCTGCTCCCATTTTATCTTCCCCCTTCTACTCCCCAGGACACTGCTGGACTTCTCACTGTGCTCCTGCTTACACCCTGCTGTGATTCTGCTTTAAGCATGGCCCCAGCAGGTTATTTAAGCTCAGCAAAAGGGTGCACCTGGATTCCTACGGCTGTGCTTTCCATACACGTTTTCCCTGTGGCACCCAAGAAGGGGTTGTTATGGAGCTCACAGCTCCACAGAATGTTTCATCCCTTCCCTTCCAAGGACTCACGTTTTAGTTGCTGCAACATCCTCTCTTGTGGCCTTGCAGAAAATCATCCTGACACATTTGTTTTCTTTCAAAACGCTGCCATGAAGTTCCTTTCTGCACCTTGTTGCTTTGACCACATCCCACTTCCATGTTTTTCTTATGCGGTTAACTCTGTTTCACACATCCAGAATAAACACTGTGCTTTTAGCTCCAGGGTTTTTTCATGGCTTACCTCCAACTTGAACATCACCTCTACTGCTACCAAGATATACTTCTACTCTGCCATGGCACCTTTTCCCCTCTGAACCTGTATATCTGAAAACCAAACAAACACCAGCATGCAGAGAAGAGACACATTCATTGCTGGAAAACTCTCTCAGGTCCTTCCCTAAACCCTTCCCCATGCTGCAATGCTGAAGACAGACCCCAGATCTGTTTTCAGAGAGTCAAAAAAACCCACTCCTGGCCTTGTGAGTGTCACTAAAATCAACACATGCATCTCCACTTGCATTTATTTGGTGGATTTTTAAATAGACTTTGCTTTCTGGCATGCTGAGGCTGACATGTAGATCACTGATGCAGATCTCTCTGGCCCACAGGCTCCTTACACCCCATCGATGATGCCTTACAATGAGGGGGCTCTGGGGCAGGTGTCCCTCTCTGCTCTGCAGTCATGAAGCACAGGGCACATCTGGTTGCAATCCATGTCTGGGCTTCCCAGATGTTACAGGAACCAGCTAATATTTGAATAATAACAATAACATGCCCTGCTGTTGGTTTTACAGCACCTTTGTGGTCGTCAGCATGCCTTACGTGTTACTTCAATTTGCTCCTTGCTATCTCTACGTGGCAGTCTTGCAAGAGTCCTAGAAAGCCTGATTTCCCTTAAAATCATTGAGAAACCAGGGGGAAAACTTGAGGAGGGCTGGTTGGCGTTCCTAGCAGCTCTCCTCCAACACAGTTTTATATCCTTGCCCTTCCCCAGCTGGCTCACCTCCTGCCCTGTTTATTTTCAGCAGAAGGCAGGAGGAGCCCAAATTAATAGCAAACAGGGAGATTTCTGGCTTTCATCAAAATCCACAGAGTTCTGACCAGCATGGACAGAAGAAATCGCTTGACAAGGGGTTTGCAGGACAGCAAAGGAAAGTCACAGGGATGTTTCCAGGAGTGAGCCCAGGAGACCGAAGTGCTGCTACAGCAAGGGCAGCATCCCTGCATCCTCAGGGAGCAAGTATCCCAGGGAGAGGAAAACTGGTTTTATGTACTTCTGAGTTCCTCAAGCTCCTCTGAAAGCAACGTAAGGAAGTAATTTTGGGAAAGGAAAAAAAAAGACAAAAAAACCCACCCCACAGACAGCTAGACAATAAAGATTATTTTCTCTCTACACACTGTATATCTTGATGAGCTATTTGGCATTGCAAGCCTTGTGTCTGCAAAGAGAATAAAGGAAGACAAAATGTTCTGCAAATGCAAATATACAACTCTACATTAAGCTGAGTATCCCCTGATATCTCTATATAAAATGAAAGCAGTGCTTAAATTCTAGTTCTGGAGTACCTGAACTACACAGAGGAAAAGCAGTTCTTAAAAAGATCTATTATTGAGCAGTCTGCAGGATGACACATCTGCTTATTAATATACAGTAGGCTGGGAAGGCTGTGGCTGTGAGTGATGGATTCTGAAGTACGGCCTATGTACATCAAATCAGATCGCTTTTTGTCAAAGGAAAAACAGGTTGGGGAAACTGAGAATGGGAGAGAGAAGTTTTCACAACAAAAATATAAGAGTAATAATTATTAGCTTCCACTGTTTCTGCAGACAAAAGGGCAATCACTTTAATTCTTCTGCATCTTGGCAAGCCTCTTATTTCTTAACTCTAACAATCAGCATGCCGAATTAATGTGAACCAGGATGCAATTACTGAAAAGCCAGGGAGGGGAGGGGGAGACAAGGACAGAATGACTGCATGCTCAAATTATTTCACTTTAAGGAACACCTCAGTGAAACCAGCTCAGACATACTATTAATGGACGTAAAAGAGCATGGAAGAAGAGATGTGAATCTAGGCCCTCCACTCCATCTGCTATATGTGCTGTGTGTTCAAGAGAACGATTCCTACACCCCTACCACGGATTTTATGTTTGCCACTGCACTGTTGATAGGAACCAATAAAAAACAAATGTTTCCTTTTTGTTTCCAGCTGACATCCATTTAAGACATACATACATCTCATGTCACCAGCATCTTCAAATCTTAACAATGGGTTTCCACTTAGACATATGTGAGTTCTACATTATCTTGCAGTTGTGTAAGCTTCCTGCCATGAGAAAACTACCATTTTCACTGAAGTAAATAAGTCCTGCTAGCAGGTCAATATATATATATATAACTTTTAAAAATGCTTCACAGGAGGGAAAATAAAATCTAAAATCAATTTTCAGAAATTAAGACGAAATCCATATGCTCAGTGGTTTTGTTTCCAGCTACCTGTTCCCCATATTAATGTTTCCCATACAAACTCTTACAGATGGATCCTGTTAGCCTCTGAAGGGGAGGGATGGTGGCAGGACATTCATAGCAGCACAAGGCAGTCAGAAACAAAGGACAACCTGGAAGGAGGGAGGACTTCAGGAGGAGTACATTTTGGACTCTACATACACACAGGTCACATGATGAATTTTAACTTTTTTCAGCCTGCAAGAAATTTTAAAAAATGTTCCAGTCAAGCTCCATATATACTTGGCTGTTACTGAAGAGGCCCTCAATGCCTTTATGGTCATAGAGATCACTCAGGTCAGAGTGGTGAGGGTGTGTAAATTTGCAATTGGGTCAGGTTTGCTCACAGAGGGGGTGGGGGTTTGCTGGCAAACCACCTGCTCAGGGTGGACAAACCTTTGGGGTGTACCAGTAATTCTGCACTACTTCCCTTTTCTAGCACAGCACATACATATACATTACCCACATAAGCGTGTGCATGGTTATGTAAACCTTGACAACCAAAACATTCAGCTCCACATCCGTCTTTCCCTGGGGAGCAGATGAAAGAGCATGTACAGATGTGCACCGCTGGAAGCTATTTGGAAACCGCAGCAATGAGGGTGATACCAAGAAACAACTGAGGAGAGAAAAACAAAACCACAGGAAACCAAGACCAAGCGGTGCATCCACGTGAACCAGTCAGACTGATCAGACAGATTGGATTTTAGTTAAAAATTACTTGAACTGGGGTGCTATCAGTCCATATATGGGGACACATAATACACATTTTCTTATAGCAAAAACATGTTAAGGAAGAAAAACCATGAGAGAGTTCCTCCAGAAACCCTAACTGTGAACTTCCCGGCACAGCAGCAGCTAAGCCCCTGCCTTAATCATGCATGTGTTTTGCATTATTTTTTATTGACTTTTCAAACTCATAAAATGAGAAAATAAAAGAAAATCTCAGTGACTAGCCACACAACCAATGTTTCTGGTCCCATAATCCCACAGACCTCTACAACACGGTTTTATTTTAAACACCTGGGTAATCCTGTTGAAGTCAGGGAGATTACTCATGGATGTGGAGTCTAAGACATGACTCACCGGGTGTCCCTACTGACGGACAGTGCCCGATTCCCACGGAGACCCTCTTGAAACAAACAGCCATAATAACAAATTTTTTTCCCACACTTTTTTAAGGGGAAAGCTAAAATAAGAAGTAATGCAAGCATGAGACACATTGGCTGCTCATCTCAACTCTGTGGAAAATCAGAAATATCTCAAAGGCAACCGGGGAGATGGGGATGGGATGAAATGTTAATGCAACCCTTGCCTGACCCATAGTCACAGTGCAGGAGCTAAAGCCATAGTGGATTCTAACAAAAATGAATATAACCTGCAGCATCTTTACAGAGACTCTGCAAAATACAGGAAGGCCATCGACTAAGTAAACATCAAACGAAGGATTAGCTTAATTTATAAAGGAAGGAGGAAACCAGGCCAGGCAATTTCCATCTCCACTGAGGTAGGATCATATCTACCTGTTTGAGCTGAAGGGAATTGACTCCTTCAATAATAATTCCACTTAAGTTCAGTAAATATCACTCTGATGCCCTGGAAGAGACACATATTTCACAGATACCTTTTTTCTTTTTCCTATTGCTGATCTACAGTTCAAGTGTAGACTTCTTCCAGCCATGATTATTGTTTAAAGTCACACAAACCCCGGTCTAACATTTCAAGCATCTAGGTTTGGGTTCTTTAATTGCAACTTTCTGTGACTTCATTACTTATTCATCTCAGGATGCACTCGAAAGTCTAGCGTATCGCTGACATCCCCACACAGCATACTGTTACCTTTAAAATTTCATAAACCACCATGTACTTGACAAGTTGAAAAGTTAACAAGGGTTATAAGCCAAGGGAAAAAAAGCATGCTGAGCTCTGATCAGCTCAGCCCCCAGAACTCCAGGCTTTTCGGAAGTGCAGCACACAGTTTGGTATTAAAAAGGGAGACTCTATTACAATATTGTCTTTATGGCCCACATTTCCCCATTCCTCAGCTGAGCTAAAATACATGTCTCCTCTTTAATGAAAGCCATACTTACTTCATACACACTGGCTGGAAACTATCAAACAGCGTCTCTGTCTAATGCATAAATTAAGTCTTGCTCGCAGATTTTTTTAAAGACCTTTGAAAAGAAAATGGCTTGTGAGGCCACTCACTCCTACGTGGCCACATGAGCAGCTAGGAGACACCAAAACCTGCCCTTCACCCCCACACAAATCAGTGGCCACCTACACATTGGGTTCAGAGTGTTCTAGGGAAAGAGGAGAAACCCTGCACAACTGGAAATGAGGGGTCTCTTAGTCCAAATGACTATGCAAGATGTCTCGTTTAAAAGAAGCCCTTTTGCAGAAAGAACTGCCAGCAAGTCCTTCCTGAGAAGGTTTCTATGAGGGTAAATTAAAGTTCTCAGCCTACAATCAACAGAAAAACATTACAGGCAGACACAGACAACATCAGTTAGAACAAAAATAAATGCATAAATATGACTTATACATTACTATATAATACCTTACCAACATCATAGGCATCAAGTTGTACCCTGTATGGACCCAGAGACTTTTTTTCCAAGTCTACTGAATTATTCCACCAGTTTTTGTATGCTCCTTCCCCCTGATGCCTGGAACTACCCACAAAGCAGGTCTGCTCTGATGAGCAGGCAGTAAAATGACAAATACAAAGTAAATGTGTTCTCATCTCACCAGTGGTGGTGCAGCTCTCTCACACTTGCCTGGGTTCAGAGTCAGCTACCACAGTTCTCCCTCGGAGATGAAGGGGCTTTGGCCAGACACATGAACCACCATGTGAAGGTTTAGAGGATGACAAGACTGCCTTTCAACCGGTTTTCAAGTCTATAAACAGCTCTTTCAGAGCTGCTTACATTTCTGTTGTCCTGTGAATGGATTTCTTCAATGGGAAAGCAACAACAGTCATTCACTTTCATCTCAAACAAAACAAAAGGACCACAGCTAAACCAGAAACCGTGTGTGTACAGCACCAGAATATTTGATTACCACTTCTGAAAATATACCTGCATAGCATGAAAAATCTCCCAACGGACCACGCTGTGCTGTGTTTTTATTTTACAAATGCAAATTGAATTTAAGCAGCTTTTGCAAAGCCTGTTTTGTTAAGAAAATCAGCCAGCAATGTGATGTAGCCCTG
Organism: Hylia prasina; assembly: GCA_013397195.1. Lineage (NCBI taxonomy): Eukaryota > Metazoa > Chordata > Aves > Passeriformes > Sylviidae > Hylia > Hylia prasina. Next base: position 1,016,800 of record VYXD01015093.1, on the reverse strand, counting down.
CCTCTGTTTTGCCTACATTAGCAAGGACAGGCTCCAATCTGCAGGATGGGGCTAGGGGCAACAAACAGGCAGGCAGTGATTTGGTTTCTGCACCAAACTCGGAAATTAGGCAGACCAGGGAGAAATTTCAAGCTCACTTAGTGAACACTAAGCTTATAAGAAAACACATATTATTACGAAATGGGCTGCAGTGGGGTCTCCTTGAAAAGCGATGCTGCAAACTCAAACAGAAGTATAATTTAATAAAATGCAGTGAGATTCAAGCGAATAATAAAACCTGCTGTGATGAGAAGACTAAATGAAATTGCTTCTTCTTGTCCATTATACCTTTATTTTTGACTAGGGAAACAAAAGCTGGGAATAAAAATGTCAGGCTTTTCATCCCCAATGGGTTCCTATGGATACTGAAAAGGGATAAAGTGTCTTGATTCTGGCAAAGATAATTAGCATAACTTCAGAGTGAAAAACAGGTAGCAGCAGTCACACAGCTCACACATGGATGCAGACTTCTGCAAAGAACCTTTAACAAAAAGGCAAATATTATCCCTAACTTGATTTCTAAAATGCGTACGTAAAAACACATTCATTTCATGCACTTTCCATGACACTTCATTACTTCCCAGAAAATTATATGCACTGGCTGTCTTTTCTTCCATGCTAAAATATACACGCACCTCATGCTGGCTCTTGTTTCTTACACACTGCATTTTGAAATATGGAGTAGAAACCTCCTTGGGCAGAGAGGGTAAGGGAAATGTATGACTCAATAAAGCTAACTAGCATTACATGCAAAACTCTCCTTGTGCTATGCTACCCAAACTCTTACCCTCTTTTGCTGAGGCCATTAAAGCTGTTAAGTTGGGTTTCTTGTAATTTCTGTCCCCATGCTTCTCAACCAAGAAAGAAAAGGCCGACAGAAAATCTCTGATCCTTCCTGAAACAATACTCACTTGCATCTGCCCAAGTGTTTCAGCAGCAAGCCTGCTGTCATGAGAACTCTCTCCATAAATTTGTCATCCCTGATCCACTCCCTCCAAGCACCATTTGCATGGAGAAATAAAGACACATCACTAGGTTACTCTTCTAATTACTGTTATTTGGATGTCAGTGACACCTAGATGGCCAAAGCCCCAACTTTGTCAAGTATTTCTTCAGTGATCCCCACATGAAGTTCACTAAAGTACGGAAGCCTGTTTTCTCCTCTTTCATGGCAAAAGGTGGTGGTGGTGGTGGTGTTTAAGGACAAAACATGTCATTAGATCACTCTCTAAACTGTCAATACAACTGTCTTTCACTAGGACTACCACAGCCTAGATGGATGATTAATCAGTTCTACCAGCCATTATTTCTAATTAAAAACCAACCCATAAATACCTATTTTATCGCTAGGTCTGTGTGGTAAATAAATTCAAGTGGTCAGTAAAACACTCACAAAGGAAATTACATTTAAAAAATGACTTTTCATTTCCAAGTGTATCTTCCTAATTAAAATGGCTGTTTCCCATACATATCCCAGCAGCAAAGTCTGCAATAATTTAAAGAGTCTTTGAAGGCACAATTCTCAACAAATGCATTAAAATAACTTCTTAGCATCATCTGTTCAATGGAAACTAGAGCATTTTAATATTATACCACACTTCTCAATGTTGACACTTTACTGCTTCTCTGTCTCCCAGCCAGGCAGTGAAGAATTAAAGCATGAGCAAAAGGAGAAACATGCAAAATGTGCAACTTCCTAAATAAGCAACTCCATACATTCAGATTAATTACCATCCAGTGCTGATGACAGACACAAATCTGTATGGCTAATCATATCAACCTGCTTTCCAGGAACATCTCAAATCTAAGGGGTTCTGGGGGCACCTTGGGGTTTTCCTAGTGAGGAAGAAAAACCCTCTTTGTTTAACAGCCAAAGAAGCTGCTTAGAAGGAACCCCCCCCATGGTGGGACTGCGAGGCCAAGACACTGTGTGTGGTCGGCATGAAAATGCAGATGTTAGTACCCTTCTAATCATCACTGCACATCTAGCACAGTCATAACTTATTCCACATACACGGAGCTGTTACACAAACTCTTCTGCCTTAGGAGCCCCAAAAGGACCCATTCCACAGAAAGCAGAGCAAAGTCCTCCATTCCTTATGGAGCTCGTGGCAAAGAAATGCAGCCCTGCTCCTTGGTACAGCTCCAGTGACCAGGGCAGAAAATGGGACCCAGAATCCAAGGGGTGTTTTTCATGTTTGAGTTTCCAGAGGAATAAGCAGAAGGACTGTGCTGGGCATTGGCAGTGTTTACATTGCACAGGAAGGAAGGAGGAACGGTTCAACTGAGACATGAAAAACGCAAATGCTGCAAGCAAAGCACAAGCTGAACTACCATCTATAAATATTTGAATTATTCTATGCAATATTTCAGAACATAACAAACAGCACTGGGATTTATATTGAAATGATCCCTCTGTGTTGTTCCTGTATGTGTATATGAATCATACATATTCTTCTTTAGATGCAGTGCGTATAAAATTATAGATCATATAAAAAGCTAAGGACCAGAGTTTCAAAAGCACTCAGCACACATTTAGATACTCACTGTCAGCAGAGACTGCTGGAGAAATCAGCTGACTTTTTTTTGAGGACAGCAAGGATTGCAGAAGCCACCACCACACTCTTGAATTTTGCTGATACACAGCCTGGATGTTAAGACTTTTCCAAAACAAGGCCACCATACTTATGCTCTTAAGCGTGTGCTAAATGCCCTTGAGAAAGCCTGGCCCTAAATGGCCAATTTTACCTATGCTGATTCTGCTAAAAACCACAACAAAGCCATAACCTAACATCCAGCCCAACTACAGCACACTTGAAACACTTATAATGTGCCATATGTATTACTAGTTATTTATTCTTTAATATAAACACTTAAAAAATTAATTACACGCTCTGTCAGAGCTGCCTAATACATAGGCAATCTCAACTATAAAACACTGCTGTGCTCTTTTCTGTAATCACCCCCACCTTTTGAAATTACCTTCAGATGTTTGTTAAGGGACATTAATGTCTCTGAAATCTAGCAAGAGGTAAAATGTTGCACTCAGCTCAGTGCCATGTATATAATTCCTGCATCATTAACTGGCAGCCACTAATTTTATCCTTAAACGACAACACAATTTTATGGGACTTTTCCAGAGACCAATTATTGCAACTCTTACTACTTTGGGAGGACACAAAAACCCTCAACTGCATCAAACCAGTCTATCCAGAACTGCAATTCTTCAGCTCACATGGTTTTATAAGGCTTTAAGTGCGCTGCTGTGGGGGTTTACAGCGTGATTCTCCAACTGCCTGGACGGACACACAGCGAGAACAGCTCTGGCAAACTTGCCCTCAGCACCACTTCCACTGAGAGGCAAAGATCTCCCTGGGATTAACAAGCAGCCAAATGCTGGAGTGTACTGCACAAAGCTGCACTGGACAACAGGGCACGGAAAAGCTGGCTTGGATATATAGTTACATGCACTGAAAACGCAAGATACTAATGCGATTTTAAGTAAAACTTAGCAGATGACCTTTCTAGCAGGGGATCTGTCGAAAATTATCTCTACACCTTGGAAATTATGCGAGAGGAAATGAAGACAATGAATTTAGCGAGAGGTGTTTTCCCTATTTCATTAACTGCAGGGTGATTACCAATCAGTTGTGAAAGTTATTAAAGCAATTTGTAACTTTAGGCATCTAATGGCATTTATGCAGGAGGGAACTGGCAATCAGCACTACCTAATTCGGCTTGAGGTGTTTCTGTTTTTTAATATATCATAAGCAAATTATGGCTGTGCCTCTATCAATATGCCACATTTGAATCTGGCTCTTAGTTTGCACTGGTAATTTCCACATTTCAATTCGAACTGACAACCAAGGATGGTGTAAGACTGTTTCTCACCCTCCTTGCCCCTCCTTTTTAACATATAGCAGAGAAACTGCTCAACACCTTGTTTTTCTCTAGAATAAATAAAATTCCTCCTGAATATGAAAATCTCCTTTTAAAGAAATAGAGACCTGTTAACTAAAATAATTTGCTCCTGCTCCAGTGGGACTCCTTAATTCCCTCACTTGGAACAAGATGCAATAGAAACAAACCTGGATCAAAGCCAGGTGAGGGGCAGCTGTAACAAAGGCATGTGCTATATTCCACAACCAAGTGGATGAGACTTCATCACACAGATCTTCCTCTACCTACTTTTTACCCTGTCCAGACAGACTTTTTCTCATCAACCTGATGAGCTACTGAAGTTAATTAAAAATTAAAGTACAACCAGCCAAACAGTCACCTTTTACAAAATCCCGACAAATTAATGTACCAAACACAAAATGCTGAGGGCAATCAGTTACCCATTAATGGGTTTTCTTGTTGTTGTTTTTGAAATGGAATAATTCTGAAAAAAACAAATAAAATAAAATAAAATAGATACCACATAGCTCTGCCCATTTGGTTCATAATTGTCCATTACAGGCTATTTCCACCTACAAGACTATGGGCTGGTATGTTCTCAGTTGGAGCCCTTTTGCTAAGAAATAACTGAAATCTCAACTGTCTGACATTTAAATATAATATTGACTTTGGAATTGCTATTTTAGCAGCGTGTCTAAGCAGCATGAATACAAATGTGCTGTGCTGAAATAGATATATTTCCACCACTGAAAAAAACCTCAAAGAACTCAACAACAAAAAAAACCCCACTCCATAGGACTATTTTGACTGCAGTAATCCTGTAATTGTCTTCTTCACTTTCTAAGATTTTTATTTTTTTTCCCTTTCAGGTGTGACAGTAAATCTGTCTTTCTCACTTCATTTTTAAAGACTCCAGCCTATGGGCATTTACTGAAGTATGTGTGTTAATTTCTGACATCAAGTACTGCTGCATTTTTGAGGACAGTTTTGGGAAAGGGTCAAGCAGTTTTGCTTGATGCAGGTCAGGATGTTTCTGCATCCTCACAGGTGTGACACAGGTGTGACACAGGTACTCAAATCAAAATGAAAACATCAAAAAATTTATTTGTTTTACTGACTTGCCACCAAGTAGCTCTTGGTACAGACTGGGAGGTCTGCTGGCTCCTGATACCTCTGTAAAAAGATATACCCTTTGGAGAGTGGTTTTCTGTGATTTAAAACCTGAGACCTTCAACTCTTCCCTCTGTAGTCAGCAGGTTGAGGTGTCCAATCAAAAAGCAAGGTGCAATTAGTGCCTGCAAGATGTTGGTTAGGGGTGGAGTTCACAGAAGTGTTTCTCTACATAGGAGAAACTGAAAAATCATCCTTGTGTTCTGGCATTTTCCAGGCTCTTCCACCACTCCATTCCGAGGAAGGATGAGCACAATTTCTCCCTTAAAGGGTTTTCATTCTACATTCACCAAAAAAATGCAGTTTTACTGCAGAAGCAGGAGAGGAAGGTATGGTGGGGCAGATAGTAAGTTGATTTGAAAATGACTGAGAAAGGCTTTTTCTCCCTACTTATAACTCAAGACTTACTGAAGTTTAAAATTTGAAATGTTCAGGTTGGCTAATCCCCTCTGGGGCTTTGCATTACTAGTAAAAGTTATGACAGCAAAAAGACCTGGATTAGAAGTGGTTACAAACTTCAGCTTTCTGGGAGATAAAATGGATGGGACAGCACACAGGGGAAAGAATTTCCAGAAAAATTCCAGTTTTAATACTGTGACACAGGTAATACTGCAAAAACATTCTGCTGTTTTGACTTCTTTTTGGGGGGGGATTATATCTGCACTTTAATGCATACCTTAAACAGTGAATTAGTATCTGCATAGGTAAAAAATACCCACAGGATAGCTCAGTGCTGTGGGTGGGCATAGAAGGGAGTTATATTGGGATTTTAAAGAAAATCAGTCCCATGCTGTCCCTGATGCAGGCATGAGGGAACACTGCACTGCAGGAGAGAGAATAAGAGAAGCATTCTTCCAGATGTAACTCCAATGAATCAGGACACGACTGAAGGGGAAAAAAAATGTTCAGGATTTTTCAGCTGTTTTGACACACAGCAATCCTGATCTGTAACCCAGCAATCCATACAGCCTCTCTCCTCCCTGCAATGCAATGCAATTGCATCATGAAAACCACTGAACCAAGTTCACAACCTACAAAAACAAAAACAAAAACACAAAAACAAAACAAAACAAAACAAAACAAAANAAAGCCAAACAAAACCAGGAAAGACAGGTGAAAAAATACTGGGAAAAAACCTAAGGAATAATTAGTCTGTTTTCAAATAGTTATGCATATAGCATTTATGTATGTATTCTGGCGGGGGAGAAAGAGGCACAAGTTGTAGGACATTCATTCTGGGCATTTTCTAAAGTGCCTCTTACTGCCTTATACAGAAGTAGTTTTATTTGTACATTGTGTTGATTTACAGTCCTCCCTTCTAAAAATGAAAAAAAAACAACCCTGCCTATTCTCTGCAAGAAGGGTTAAGTGTTTAAACCTGTCACTTCTTCAGAAAAATTATAAGTTGCTCTATGAAGCCAGCAAGAAATAAAAAGAGAGGGGAAAAAAGAAGTCTTAAATGGGTAAATCATTTCAGCAAGCTCTCTACTATCTCTTTTTTACATTACATGAGAAATCTAATTAAATGCTTCAAGGGGGAAAGGCAAAGTAGTTCTCAGCCTGACTATATTTGACCTTTCTTCCCTCAAGGTGACAAACAAACAGGATGCTAATTATTGTCTCAGCTTGAATTTGCACTTGGAAAAAAAAAAATCAAATTTTGCTTAGCTAAGACTAGAGGGAAAGCTGTAAACTCTCAGGAACTTTATAGTTCATCTTGACTTTGTTATGGTTTTTGATGTCCAAAAAATGCTTTCACTTAGGACACCTTCCCCAAGCTTACAGTTGGAGCAGAGCTGAGAGCACAAGCATCCAACTCCTGCCAGCTCTCCTGTGACCTGCACAACTGGAATCCACTTGGTACAAAACTCAGTATGATCAGCACTGGGTATATATTGAAGAACAGTGCTGCCAAACATACTTCTGATCAGAGGGGAAAACACTGGACTTGTCTCATCACCAAAGGAATGGAATAATTCGGTCTGGGTTTTGGAAGAGCCCATCAGAAGACATGCTTTTTGGTTTGGCAATGCTCCCACTACACAGCCCTTGATGCAAACCACAGACTGTGGACACCTAAATGACTGCTTACACCACCCTCTTTGGTTAGAAACCCACTCTGCAGCTGCCCCAGCCACGTCTTCTGCACCTTTCTATACAGCCATATGGGCAGAAGAAATGAGAGTTTAAGGCTGCTTATGTGTAGGAAAAATGGCATTTTCTTTCTCTCTCTGACCTTGAACTCTAACAGGGCACTCTTTAATCCTCTTCAGGGAAATCCTCCATCTGTTGAAGATGATGGTGAACCTCTCATCACCAGTTTGAGAGTGGGCCAAGATAGTATCCTTAAAACTTTCAGAAAATTAAAGCCACCACAGGGAACTCTGAAAACCTGCATGAATGAGAAGCCCAGGTCCCAGATGCTTTCCTTGTATAGGTGTGTTTCAACACTTCATGTTGTCAATCCAATACATTTATCAATTAAATGGTATTGAGCCTTGGGAGTGCTAAGGTGTTCTACTTGCAAAGCTCTTGGATTGTGACTATCCTAATTTCCACACCAAAGCCAGCTCCCCACCATTCAGACAGGGGAGCTTTTTGGTGCAAAGTAGCACAAATACTTGCTGTGACAGGAAACTCAAAGCAAAGAAAGGAAAATGTTCCCTTAATAGCTTTTGATGTCTACATGGTAGAGGTATTTGGTCACTGTCGTGAGAATTGTCTCATTTGAGCTGCAGCACTGGGAGGTTTGTTTAATACAAACACCATGGATGTATCCACTTGTTCATCCTTCAGCTGAGATGGATATGCAGCTTCTAGGAGCCATGTCATGGGTTTTGAACAAGAGTATCTCATTGGAAGGAATGAAGAAGTCCTGTTCAGGAAAACACTTGCACATGACCCAAGCCTGGGCTACTTAAGTATTGAGTGAAAAATGAATCAAAAGGAATGGGTCAAGGTACAATGGAAGGAAATACAAACAAAAAACCTTTAAAAGAAATCAATGCCATAAACAGGTGAAATTACCAATGCTTCTCCCAGTGACACTGGTTGTTTGCTCACGAGCTGTATTTTGCCCAGGAAGGCAGGGTTCAGCAGTGAGTTTAAAAAAAGTCAAGTCAAGGGTCAGGAAATAGCTCCTCAAAATATAATCTGTTAGATGCAGCACAGAAAGTGGCTTTTAGAGACATAAAAAAGAGTTATGAAGCAGGTTCTTTACAACATGCTGGGAAAGAACTTTTATTTGGTGAGTACTTCTTTTCCTGCTTGTTCTGTGCACTAGCACTTAAGCCACAATGAAGAACAACCCCATGCACCTTTAAATATTTGTTTGAATCAAAATGGCTCTACTATGCCTAAAATGGACAGAGGTTTATTTTTATCAGGAGATACTGCAGCAAATCTTTTGGAAATTTTTTATCAGTGTTCCACTTTGCAACATCTCTGCTGTAAATTTTACCATGAGGAATTCATTACATAATTGGATGTGGCTCTACCCAATTTATTTTTGCTTCATGAGAATCCAAACATAATTCATGATTCATGTATAAATTATATCAGGAGCAAGTGATCTGAGTGCAAACTGCATATTGCATTAAAGAAGACTGAGATGCTCAACTTCAGGGTGTAATATTTTCATTTCAAAATGGAGAACAAGTATGGGAAAGACTTTTGAGCTTCCCTCAATATGTCAGAGAGTGAAACACAGCAAGCCCAGAGGGTGAATCCTCTGTCAAGTCAAGACAATGGAAAATAAAAATGTACATTAGTAAGCATGCCATTTAAATGCAAACTTCAGTTCTACCAATCCAGAAAATGTTAATCAAGACAACCAGCCAGCAGGAGCTGGCACTGCAGAGAGTTATATATTGGGGTGTTGATGAAGATATTTTCTAATTTTTTTCCCTCTCAGCAGGCTAGTGTATTACCCAAGACAGCAAGAATAACAGGAGTTTCTGAATGCTCAACTCCTATGAAAAGGTTTTACACCCTTAAATCTCATTAGAAACCATGCTTCTCATCTTCAACAAATCAAGATGAAGCTTCTACCTTTGCTTTTCTCTCTACCTTGTTTTTTTTTTCCAGAAGGGCAGAACTGAGCTAGCTAGAAAAGATCCACATATTTTGACATTTCATCAAAACTCCAAGAAGATAAAGCATTACACAAAAACTAAATTCCCCCTAGAAACCTACATTATTTCAAAGACAGTGAAAACAAGCTATCTTGAAATCAGTTTTCCATCAGCTGGTCCACTACAGTCCTTCTGAAAGGATTGAAATGTTCCATTTTGTCCGCTAGTCCATTTCCCCTTGATAAAAAACCTCTTGGCTCATCTACCAGTGGAAGTCACACAGCTGGAAAGCACCCAGAGGAAGCAGTCAGGCAGGGAGCTCAGCCGACTGTGGAAGTCATGCAGCACTTGGGAAGGACCACCCAGCTCAGGATGAGTGAGCCAAACTTGCAGGTTTTAACAGCGTTACATTCTTCTGCATGATCTGCACTAGAAGTGGCCGTCCTTTTTTGATTTTTCCCATTCTCCCCTGAAAAAAAGTTTACATTTTCTGCAGCAGCCAAATCCTCTTCCCTTTCCACTACTGGAAAACAGGTTCAGCTCACACAGCCCCAACAGGACAGGGTTGGAGCCGTGGCAGAAATGGGCATTTCCCACCAGAGATATCTCACCCCACCGCCAGTGAGCACTTCCCTTACTGGGGCCAGGGAACCCTCCCTTTGGAACATGAGGCCTACAGGCTGTTGGGGTGGCACAATGACCTCAGGCATGACTGAAATGGACTCAAGACTAAAAAGACAGAGAAAAGGAAAGCCGGAAGAGAATTATAATGACCACATATTTGCTGAAGTGCTGAAAAACACCTAAGACAGCTTTAAAAGAGGCAAGCAATAATCAGCAACACTTTTACTCAAACTGAACCTTAATTTTTTTTCATAGAGCTGCCATCACTTTCATCTGGGACCAGGGAGAAGACACATTTGAAGAGAAGGAAGCTAAAGATTGGGAGATGAGAAGAGAGGAAATAGTGAGCCAAACATCCAAGCTGATGGAAAACAAGAGACTGGGAATACAGGCAAGTCTCACTACTGGGAAGCCCGCGGAGGATACAAAGAATTAATGGCTCTGTCCATCTGCAGCTGATGAAAACTAGGTTTAAATATTTTAGCAATTCACTCCTAAGCATTGAGGACCTGATTCAGCATCCACTGCACTCAATTTAGCCATGTAAATGCAAACCCACACACCAGAAAAGAAGTCACTTACGACTTCATAAGACTGAAAGAAAGCATCAGGCTTCTTTTACCCATAGAAGTTCAACCTAGCCTTCCTAGAGAAACCCACCAACAAAAATACTGACCAATCTTTCCAGAAGAAGAAAAGACCTTACATCACTTACAATCTTGGCCTATTCAGCTCTCAGCATTCACTATTAAAATACACCAAGGTTTTGACAGTCAGAAAATCACCTAATGCTACTAGGCACCTCTTCATAGCAAATTATTTCCAACATGGATGTGGAAAGATCTTCATCATGTTGTTCTCTAGACTCATCTGGAGCAGAACTGAGCTTGCAGAGTCATTAAAATGCCGATCACCTGCCATGATAATGGCAGCTAAAATGGTAGCTAAAATGCTACCGTAGCTAACAGGGGCATAACTTACTGTTATTTTTAAGTGAACACAGAAGTGCTTTGAGAAAGAAGATGAAGGCTACTTAAATACCAAAGTCCAGTAATGGGAAGAAAATATCCACAGCATTATGGCCATGGGCAGACTGTGAGGTCCTCTGCTTGCTGCAAACCAAATCAGAAATGTGCTGCAATAAAGGAGAAGAATGGAGCTCAAGTTTCAGAGTGACTTTTGGAAAGCAATGGCCGTTGCTATGAGCCACGCCTTCCTACATCATGAGTGGAAAATTATCCACTTAAACACGCAAACACACCTAAGAAGTATTCCAGTTTCTTTTTTACAAACAGTGGGAATAATTTCTATTCTAAATTAGACCTTTGTCAATAAATGTACAATTACAGAGGCCTGTTAGGAACACCAGCAAACAGCTTGACTTACAGTGTTTCAAATAAACCAAATCATGGCACTCAGATCATATGAAAGCAATTTTTCTGTGGAAAATTGGTTTTGCAATTCTCAAGCTCTGCTGTAATAAAACTCCCTATAGTGTATTTGTGTGTCCACTGATTCCAGGGACTGATTTGTGCTATATGTTTGCAATTATTTGGTAAGGATATACCAATGACATAACTCTTATGACTACACAGGCTAAGTTCACCTCTTAAAGAACAGTGCTTGGAAGTGGGGTTTTTTTCCACATTAATCCTCCATGCACTTTAAGTAATTTATGGTTACTTAAAGTTTTACAATTCTAAAAATTCTTTGTAGACCAAACCAGATGTTAATCTTCATTTCTAAAAAGTGTTCTTGAACCCAATAGAGAGATAGCACCATTGATTAATAACCAAATTTTCTGTCATGTCATCTTTGAAGGATAGTTAAGGAAAACTCCCTTGTGAAATGCACTTTTGAAACATTACTGATGTCTGAATTTCTTTGATTTTCCCCACTCTCCTTTCACTGCTTCCACTCCGTAAAAGCTTCTTTGCATCCTTCAAAAATTGTCTTATTAAAAAAAAAAATTAAATGAAGTTCCTAAATAAGTCTGGCCCTTTGACTAAAATTACAATTAACAAGCTATGGGTCTGAAATCATCCCCAAGGCAGATGCACGAACCCAACAAAGTAAACTGGAATAGCTACTGTTGACCTCAAAAGCACCAGAGTTTGGCCCACTGCAAACTTGACAAGAATTATTTAAGATGTAAGTCACTAGACACCCATCCAGAAATCAAGAAAGCTATTCAAGGTTTACTCTTGCTATATCTTTTAGGTATTATGAGAACCAACCTTAGCTATCATTAGATTGGGAATTTTTATGGCCTCAACAGTATTACTAATATAAAGCAAAGCATGTGATGGCCAGCTATTAACGAAAGAGCATTAAATATTTAGACAGCTTTGCTGGCTTGTAAAATAAGCCAAAATTAGTGCCTCACAGCATTCCACTCCAGCAGGATATTACTTTAAAGGTGGCTATAAGCAGCAGCAACCCCTACAGCTGGGACACAGGCAAGTCTTGTATTCTGTCAGGTGGAAGATCTAGAAGTGTCGGCTACTGAGATACAAATATACATTCTGGAATCTGACACCCTCTCTCGAATCACTCAACTGTTTACCCTCCTCTTTGTCATCTTCCCTAAATCCTGGCAGACACAAAGCATGTGCCAGGAGGTCATGCTGAAATCAGCAGGCAGGTACCACAGAGGAGCTGCTCTGATCTATGATGGCTCCAACCACACAATGGAACTGGCACCTTCCTCGGCTTGCTTGGTGCTCGTCAGCCAAATGGGAAAATGCAGTCTGATTAGAGGCTGCTTTTCCAGCAAGTGCCAAAATAAAACTTTTGCCTTCCAGAGGGACACAGATTATTTATTAGCAATTACTTCTCTCGAAAACCCTCTTTTCCAGGAAATCATCTTTTCTCTCTTCACTTCAGAAAGTTTACACACAGCTTTCCAGGATGTCACTAAAGTGCGAGCAAACTATTTACATTCCTGCCATATGTCTATTGATACCCTGCAGCTGTCTGTCTAATTTACAATTAGATACCAAACTCCTGCTTGCGTAAGCATTTGCATGCTTCCTCATTACATGTTTTTAACACATTTGATGTCATTTTTTTAAAAAATCTAGCTTATTTTTTCTTACTTAAATTTGTTCATGTCTACCCATTTCTCCAAATAAAAGAGGAGAAGGATTAAAAAATAAGCATTGAATGCCCTGGGTATTGGCAGGTCATAAGACAGACAGGACTACCTCCAGCCTTGGGGGTTTTTAAGATGACAGCTGTACAAAATCACCATCAAACTGGTCTCATGCAGACAATTGTCCTGCCCTGAATGGGAGACTGGACCAGTAACCCCACAGATCCCACACCATGAGCTGTCCTATAACTTCCAGATCCTGCCCTCCTGGCACAGGGAAGGAAATAGCATACCCTACTTCTTTCTGAACAAAGAGGTAAGACCTGGGCCACACATCAAGAAACACAGCCCTCCTCCCTAGGAGACTAAGCCTAGTTGTGCTTCCAGAGCTCTACAGACACTATAGGCATTAAAACTCGAATTATGTGTGCATCCATATGCCTGCTTTTAAATTCAACCATGTGCTGTGACTGACTTCATGAGCTGAGCAACTAAATGCAACAGCAACACTCCTGTTAGATCCACATGTGCAGTACCACATGTGAAATAACCCGCCCCACAGGAACAGGGCCTGCACTTCCACTGCCTCCACAGTATTTCCTGAGTGCAGATTCAATATTCAACCTCCAAATGCTCCCCCAAAACACCTTCTGCAGCTCAAAGGGAAGATGCAACAGAAACAACCAGTAAACTCTATGTGCAGGCTGAAAGCTGGAGCATAGAAAAACCTCTTAGGAAAGGGTGGATGAGCACTGGTCCTGTGTGTCTGTGGTGCACATGGCTCCTATAAAGGATGAGCAAGTCTGGTATCCTCACTCATTTGGTATCCCCCAGCATCCCTTCGTAATTGTCATGCAAAGGAGGATGCAACCTCAGCAAGGCCTGGGGAAAACCTCAGCATATTTGTCTCTGCAATGAAAGGCTGACAGGTATTTTTGCAGGGCTCCAGGGGAAAACAGGGAAAAAAATTAATTTCCTAATCCAAATAAAAGACTGGGAGATTTTAATTCTTTGTTCCATACCTGAACTAGTATTAAAATTATATACACATATCAGAAAAAAAAGCTAATCAAGTTTTCCTTTCTGGTGAAACAGCATTCTAGACAGAAAGTTATTTTAGGTTAATTAAAGTAAGTTACATTTGATGAAAAGAAAAAGTCTCACTTTCCTCTTTTCCTACTAAAACAGAGTAAGAGTTACAAGTCTAAATGCAAGATATTGAACACAAAAAAAAATATTATCTATTCTGCAACAATCAAGAAGACATTCTGATGTCTTCCAAATTATTTTTGTTTTACTTCTGCTCAAAAGAAAACCCCATTAAAATTAATGAGCTTTAACAACCAATTTTGTTTTGAAGAAGCAGCTTTTTCTAAGAGGAAATTGTTTCAATGGATTTTTTTTTTTCTGTTTTGATCACTAACTAATTATTCGAAGACACTGGAGTTCTCTGATCCTGGACATATGACATGGATTATAGTGAAACCAGCTGGAGATTAAATTTCTAACTCGCATATGGAGCTCATGACCCTCTTTATGAATCATCACACCGTTTGTTTAATATTTAATGCAACTCTTAGTTACTCTGAAGAAAACGTTGAACAACAGGGGCCCATAAAATTAAAATCATACAGCAAAATCACAGCTACTTCCAAGCCCTCTCTCTTCTTTGGGACTTCATCACAAATCTCTCTGATCTAGGTTCATTAAGTTTATTTTTCACTCCCAAGACGGTAAGATATGATGGAGCACTAAAATTTCATATAAACATCTTTGATTATAGCTTTCAAGCCTCTAGACATCAAGCCTTGCCTTTCATGCAAACCTAGGCATGGTAATATCTTGAGATTAAAAAGAAATATTTCTCAGCATGCTAATCTATTGAAATCTTAGGAAGAGCGGGAAATTAAAACAGTGCAGTTCTAGATGTAATTTTACTATCTTAAATTCATAGATCATGCACACTGGAAAAGCAACTGTCTCAGTCATGGTGATCTCTCTTTCCTTGGCTCCTTAACTCTCCAGCATGAACAATAAATTCAGAAAAATATCAGTAGGATCTCAGAGAATGCAAACCTGTCATCAGGAACATTTTATCTACCTATTTCAGCAAAGCTAAAAGAAATACACTTTTTCTAAATATATTTGCACAGCTTCCAAAAATTGCCATGGTGGTAAGTGCTATTAAATGGCTCGTGCAAGAAGTTTAAAGCTTCACCACCACCTGGTCACTTGAGGAAGGTCAGCAAGGCCAAGCCAAAACCCACCTCCGCACCTATCAACCTGAACATGTCTTTTGCTCAAAGACCTGTTTCTGCTCAAAATGAAGACACGTCTTGCCTTCAGCTCTCAGACCAAAGCCCAGATTCACATCCAATCCCTGACAGACATCCAGCAAGTAAAATCTCTTTCCTGCCATGTTATTTCCGAGCATCAAGCATCCCTCTGCCTTCCCTGTTCCATCAGAGCTCCCACTCTGACTTACCCCCATCACACCAAAAAATTACACACCTTCTCACACCTAGATGCCTGCTGGATTGATACAGCATGAATCAAGTCATATAAGGATCATTAAATTGGCATCAGTAGGCACGATCTTTTAAAAGCTCCCTTTAATGTAACGCCTTGTTGAGTGGATTAGGTGTCTGGAGTTATGTTTTCACTCAGAAGCTGTGTTCCAGGCAAGTCTCAAAGCACAGGCAGTGCTGACTGTCTTGTGCCAGAGCATGTTAGCTGCACAGCTGGGAGATGGTGGTGACTGTGCCAGCTTTAAATGCTGCTGCTACCCCATAGCTGCTGCTGCCCTGCCTGTGCAGAGGCAGTGGCTGGGGATGCATGGTGAGCACTCCTCATCCTCTCCAGGGCAGGTTACTGCATTCCACCCCAAAGGCTGCTGATGCTGCCTTTAAGAAAAGATGGAAGGCTTTCCCACAGTCATTTCTGCAGCTCTACTGAGCTTCTTAACTCCTGCCCAAGACAACATCCGCACAGGTAAAATGTTTTTTCGCATGGGAAGAGCCTCCAGTGTAGAGCAGAGCACTGTGCACCTCCAAACCTGCATGTGCTACAAGTGTTTCATTCATTTTCCAAGTGAAAACACTGCAGCTGCAGCCCTGACTTCTGCACAGCCTCCATGCCTCAGCAGTGAGCATCCACAGAGCATCTGCCTTGCTGCTCAGTTACTGTCCCTGCAAGCCTGAACCCATCTGCAGGGGTAGGTGTGGAAACAGAAATCCCAGGCTGCCCATCTACCCAAGTAAGGCAGCAGCAATATTCTTCCACTGAAAACACCAAGTGCCCACTCAATAGAAAAAACAGGTACCTAAAAGCGATTTTTTTTTGCCGTGAAAGCACCTGTTGTGCTGTGCTCTGCTGAATTATGTATGTAAGCATAGACCTCCCAAGCCCGGCAACACTGTCCTTGCCATCTCTTGTGGCTCTGCAGTTTGCATAACTATTCCAGCAGCACCTTCTTGTACGCTCCCCAGCAGAATTAATTAATGTTTGCACAGTACTTTGAAGATGAAAGTACTAAGTGACTGCTAAATATCAGGCCAGATTCTCAGCTGGTTTAAAAAACAGCATTTCCATTGCATCATCTGGGCCAACAACCACCCTGGCTCATTAGAGAGACTCTGTAGCAAATGTGGAGAAAAAAAAAAGAATTTTAAAAAAAGAAAAATAATGTAGAAAAAGAAGAA
This sequence comes from Hylia prasina, assembly GCA_013397195.1. Lineage (NCBI taxonomy): Eukaryota > Metazoa > Chordata > Aves > Passeriformes > Sylviidae > Hylia > Hylia prasina. The sequence continues at coordinate 1,000,199 of VYXD01015093.1, read as the reverse complement.
TAGATGCAGAAAAGCAGCACTGAAGTAATAACCTTCATGCCTTTCACAGAGTCCCTCTTTCTGCAGGAGAAGAGTACAAATCTGCAGAGCCACGACACTGTTCTCCTTCAAACCTCCTTAAAACTCACCTCTGCTGAGATGCCTACAAATCATTCAGCACTGATTAGCCAGCTGATGTACTGTGACTTCTGCACATTACACTTACCATAACCAGCCTGCTCTTAATGTTGGCCCACCCCATCTGTTTACTCAACCTGCTGCTTCTTTCCTATCCTCTGCCTTGAGCATTTGCAGGTTTTTCTTTTTGTTATTTGGTGTCAGGCCTAGCCCAGGGATACACTGACACTGACAAAATATCTTTCCAGTCTTTTGCAGGTTCAGTGTAGTAAAGACATGCAAAAGTCAGTCTCAAAGGCTTAGCCTCAACAGGTTTAGACCCACTTACTCAGGGTGTTCCTGTATAAAATAGTAGATCATGGAAAGCAGCCCATGACATTTAAGTCACGCACACATTAAACATAAAGCAGGCTACGTGTTTCTACAAAAGCCACTGTGCTGCTGCAGTTCAAATGCTAAACTTCTTGCTTATGCTATATTCATTTTATTTTTTTTAATAGCAGAAATTGCTCTTAAAATTGTAGCTAACGTGGTCCAAGACAAAAGAGAAAGAGAGGAAAGGAGGTACCTGCAGACTGCACTCATCCGATGTCAGGCCACCACGGCTGATGGGAGAAGCACCTCCATCAGCTGGACATGTGCAGGATGAAGCACCAGCAATGAGTAATATCTGAGGATGAGGTATCAGAGTGAGTCATCTCATCGATCACAAAAGGACCGATGCTGCCTGACTCGGATCTGGTCAAATCTCTCATCATACCCACGTGATCTAAGGGCCAACGTCAGGCTCACTTCAAAAAACACAACTCCGCTTATTTCAGGGGGAAGTCATGCAAAGGGATGAAGATACTCCTTCCATGGCCTCAGTAGACCTTATATTTTTGACCTGTTCACTAAATCAGTCACATGCACCATTCACAGAGATACAAGAGGAGAGCCCTCAAGCCTTTTCCCACGTGCAACAGCGAGACTCTACTCACTCAAATGCCTAAAAGAGCACTTAACTTTTAGAGATTTAAATTGAAATATTACACCAAAAATAAGCCTCCATGCTGTGAGATTCCAGTGAGTGCTACAAATCCCAAGGACACTACCATTGTAAGAATGTAGGGATTTTTTTTAAAAAAAAGGTAAAACCAAAGAGAAAACTGGGGCCACCAGCCTCAAGTTTTTCATCTGTACTACCTTGGTGCAGCGTACTGATCAAAACATGGGAGGAGAGGATGTCCCTACCCACCTGAAAACAGGGAGACTGTCCATATACACACTTTGGCAGTAGCAAAGACTCACTGATGCATCCACATGGGTTAACTTCCAAGCCTTGTGCCTTGGGCAACGCTGGATATTATTCCATCTGGTTGCAGATCTTTCTTACCTGAGTCTGCTTCATGCCTCGGCTGTCCAAATGAGCCTCTCTCCATTGAGAAACATTCCTTCTGCCTCTCCAGCATGACTTTGGCCGAGGCTCTGCACTCATAGCCCTAATCTCTAGAGAGCTGGGATGAGATTTTCAAAAGCACTTAGTGTTGACCTACCTCTGCTCCAAATCAGTCTGATCATATTAGGTAAAAAAAAAGAAAGTTTGGCCATGTATATTTTGCCATAATAAACTTACCCCAAAGAAATGCTACTGCTTTAATACAAGATTACAAGACTTGCAACTATATTTATGCATCTCAATAAGGAATCTGATTTTCCAGTTTCAGGTCTGTGGAATTATTTTGGAGCACACTGAATATTTAGCACTGGCAGAACAGAGGTCAATGCAATTATGTCCCCTATAAATTGACTGCTAAAGAAGCACTGCACTGGAGACCTTAAGGCTCAAAACTCCAAAACTAATGCCTAAAATTAATAAAGATCTCATGCCAACCAGAATGCACCTTTTTTTTCCAGCATACATGAGTGCCTCTGCACAATGAGACCTAAATATCAATATAGGACTTTATCTTTCACTTCCTCCTTTTTTTTCCCCCTAAAGATTTGCCAGGCAGTGAGTGTTTCTAAATGGTACCAGAAGTGACTGTCAGCTGCCACCAGCTTTTTCTGAACACACAAACACTGGAGAGCCACTTCTCAACTTGGTCCATATGGCACCTTCAGAAAGACCAGAGTAATAATATTGAGAAGTTTTGGCCATGAAGCTCATACAGTATAGGACTAAATGTATTAACCTAGTTGGTTTTGTTTTTTTGGTTTGTTTTTTTTTTTAATTAGCATGTTGAGACTTTTTCTGCTGCATTTTCTCTTTTGATATATAGGTATTTTTAACCAAATCCATAATCGGTCTATCTAAATGATTGACAGCAAAGGTGAAGGAACAGTCTGTTGGTCTTGACTGCTGGAGTAATGAATAGAGAAACTGACATGTTAAATTCCTTCACCTCCAATTGGAATTATAAATTATAGACTTCTTTTACATTATCATAATACCAAGTTCATCTTAAAAATGGAATGATTCCTTGGGGGTGTATTTATAGTGAAAAAATACATATCTAATGCTGTACTTAGCATATCTTCATATTTTAATAAAATTAGATTGATTGTTCCAATTTTGTTCTTATTTTTGGAAATTAAAAAGCAGAATCAGATCATCATACATTTTTTTACAAGGTCCATCGTTTTGCTCCTGCAGGACACTCTAAAATTTTCAAAAGCTATCTGTAATTTAACATATCCTCCTGCTCTCCCTACAGCTACTTGGCACATTGTATCGTCCCAGTTTGGCCAAGGGCCACTTTATGTGAGTCTGTACAAACATTGCAGGGAGTGGAACTGAGATCTGAAAAAGTCTGTGGAAATAAAGTTTCTACCCCATAAAACCCCCTTAATTCAGCCTTCATCCCTAAGCAAACAACTTCTGCGAAACAAATCATTGTGTCCAAATGAATCAGTTTGTGTGAAAGCAAACACAGCCCCTCAATAAAAGCAAAGCAATAAACCACAGGGAAATGTCTCCAAGCCAGACACAGTGCATTTAGACTCTCCAGTGTGCTTTGCATGAGAGGGAGGGGAGAGATCTCTTTAAACTTTTGTCTAGATTAGTTTTAAGTTCAAATCATGCTGGTACAAAATCTCAATGCCCAGCTCCTAATGCTTTAACTGTCTGTGGAAGCACAGAGAGGACAAAGATGATCTGCACTTTGGGATGCCAAGAGAAGGGGGTTTCTAGGGAGGGGGTATATGCAGTCACCCAGGTCCCACATCGTGTCTCCACCCCAAAGCAGGCCCAAGCAATAAAACTCTTGATTCATCCCAGATTCTTGACAGGCAAAGGCAGACACCTTGGCCACAGTTCCTTCTGTTCACCTGAGTTTTCTACACCTTTAATGCACATAGCCCTGTCGGCAATGCTGCTTTCTACTGACTTTTTTCCTCCCACAGGAAAAAAAAATCAGCCTCAAGTCACCTGCACAATGAATTCCCCTTCAGCTCTCATAAATGCTGCCTCCCTTCAATTACACTGGTGTGCCTTCAACTTATAAAATATTTTTAATTTGCAGAACAGTTTTGACATGGGGGGAGAGGAAGGGACAGTGAAGAATAATACGCTTCAAATGAAATTTGGCACCATTCAGGATTTCTTCCACCTCAGGAAAAAAAAATCCTCTCAGACACAAATAAATGTATCTTATTAAGTTAGCAGGATATGTTTTCCTAATAGTGCAATTAGCTTTCATAGGAGATAGGCCCATGTACTGTCTTGAGAATAGACTCTCAGGCATATATAAGCATGTAGTATCAGGCACACTTCTCCCAAATTAAGGGAAGCATTTGTCATTTCCAGTGCTGACACTGAAAAAGCAGTGTTTTAAATTCTGTATTAGCATAGATTCCCAAGGGATCTCCTGAGCAGTGCCTTTCAAGGAGCAAACCCCAGCACTGACTCCCGCAATTCCCTTTTCCCTGCCTGAAGGGAAAAGCACTGCTGAGGAGCATCCTTTGCACGGGAGAAGGAAGCAAAACCCACAACACTGCCATGAGCTGGTTAACAAGTCGTGGGTAAGACATCTGAAAGACTTTTACCTCTTGCAACCACGTAAGGAGCTTCTGCAGCAGTCCTATCCCATCATCCTGAACTCTCACAGATGTCCAGAGTTCACCCCCTCGCTCTGTTGCTGTGCTCAGTACAACATATACAGACATACCTGTGCATCACCTACCACTGTGCATATTAGACAAAAGCAACTTTGCTTTACTTCAATTACTGCAGGCTTGGTAAATTGTAGCCCTTATCCATCAATAGGATGGCCTTCATTAGTCTGTTTCCCATCATTTAACAGGACTATAAGCCACTGCCAAGCAGATTACCCTGACAATTTTATTAATATCCTGTGTTCAGCAAACGGAGAAGAAAAGGTATTATTCTGGTAACTGTTTCATGTTTGCCACCAGATTCATGATGGAAATGTGTCCAGGAAATGCTTGCCCAGTATCACGGATGGATAAGTGCAAACACACTCTTCAGTTGCAAGGAAGTGACTAGAAAAAAACTGCAAGGAAAGCAAAGCCACCACATGGACTTTAAAAAAAAAAAAAAAAAAGCTAAAAAATACTGCCACATCATATCCAAGCATGCAGTGCAACGTTCTATTGCACACTTACAGTTAGTATGGAGTATGTTTTCTTGGTATCAGCACAGGCTCAAAATGCCTGATCCTTCCCTCTCCACAAACCCTACACAGTGACAAAATCTGCTTTAATATCTGGACGGCAGCAGTTGTGTTTCCCATTGGCCGTTTCCGTAACCCAAAAAGAAGCAGCATTTCCAGAGCACAATTTGCATTGAGGATGGGCAAAATCACCTTCTGAGGGTGTTCATGTTTGTCAACCAACCAGGACAAGGCTCTTCATGCAGTTATCCTGGCAGAGATGCAACCTCACCCAGCTGGAACCCATCAGTGATTCCCCTGGGCTAGGCTCCAGGTGGGGGACAGGAGGACAGCAGTAACAGCACTTCAGCTGTTAAACAGTTTCCAGCTTCTCTTCAGCCTACACTGTTTAATATCTGGAACATCTAATAATTATTATTAATTGCACTTAACTGCAAACTGTAAAATAAATGTAAGGAATGCACAAATAAGCTCCGGCACACCTGCAGCTTAGCCCCTGCTCTTCACTTGGGTTCAGCTTTACCATGCAAAGTTTGAAACATCTGTTACAGACATACTACAACCAAGCTTTGCAAAATCTGTCAACCTGCAAGCCTTGGCAACAAAACCAGTCCAAGAGATGTAAGCGGCAATCTGAGAAGATACTCCCCAGGAATTAGATTTTGTAAACAAACATTTCAGCTAATTGCATTCTTGTTCTCAGTGCAATGAAGGCCCCATTTAGCCAAAGCATTTGTCTACAGAGTTTAGTTTCTTCCATCTAATGCACGTTGATCCTGTCTTAGCCTCTGCTGGTATATCATCAGGATCAACATGAAATGCTAATGGAGAGAGATGCTTAATATCATTTCAAGTGTTTAAGTTACAACTGCAGCTATTAGGGCAAATTCATTTTACCTGTTCCTCCTCAGGCTCCCCAGTGAGACAGATTGAAAAGTTTCCATGGGGAGAAGTGATTCATAATGGCTACACAGATGAGAGAAAAAGCCTTTCACCATTAATTACAGCCAGCGTTTTCCAAACCCAAGCTGGTCATTTCACCAGCACAACACATAATTAGCAAGGCTCATTTTATTTCGTTGCCTTCACAAATTAGTTCACTTTTTAAAAAACAAGGTGGCTGCCTCTAGCAGCAGGGATAACCACTCCGACCAGACAGAAAAATAAGGCTTTGTCATCCACTTGTAGTCCATGGCAAAAAATCCAACAGCTCCCCCAGTTTTCAGTCCCCTTACTGATTGTGTTGCTCCCTGTGGCATCCTGAACACGAGACTTTGAGGTGCACCCCTTAAAGGCAATCACGGCCAGTCCTGTGAATGTAGTTCTTGACAGTGAGAGAAGCTTTCTGTGTTTCAAACTTTCCAACTGCTCAGTTAAAGTGCAGGACCTGCAATAGCCAGAGCAGTGAGGAGGAGAAGGGTGCTTCCTGCTCCTCCCCATGTAGAGGAACTGCACTGGATCCAGCCCCAGTGGCATCCAAGGCATCTTCACAGAGTGTTCTTTGGAGACATCACAGTAATACAAGCAGGGGATGATGCATTTTAAGAGATGCTGGACTCACTTGCCCCGAGAGAACACTCTCAGACAACACCTGCATTTTTACAGCAGGACTGTTTCTTTCTTTGTGCGGCTCGGGCTGCCCCTCAACATCTTTGAGGTGCAACTTCTCCACAGCAGAGGCTTCTGGGGGATGCACCTGCCCAGGTCCCAGTTTTGAACAAGGCACCCAAAATAGTTGTTGGAGCCCCTGGCGCCCGCTAGACAGGGCATGCTGCTGGAAGCTATTGTTGCAAATACTACAGTTATCCTCATGCAGATTTTTAAAGGCCACTGTTTATGCATGTAAATTCTGAAGGGCATTAGCAGCATCACTGACACACGCTGACAGCCAGCCCAGCTTTGGGAAGGGAATAAGCAGCAGCGACTGCCTGAATAATTGATGTGCTTTTACTCTGCCCCATGGCCCAGTTATTACATTGCTCACTCTCTTCAACTGCCTGTGGTTTCTAAATTAATTAGAAATCTTAATGTCATGGCCAGCTAGTAAAAAAAAAAAAAAAAAAAAAAAAAAAAAAAAACAACAGACAAAAAAAAAAGACACCGAGAACAAAAGAAGAGAGTGCTTCTCATGCCCTTGAGCCTTGGGATTTCTTCCTTTGGTCTGGCCACGCAGGAAGTAAAAGCACAGTCTCAATTTCTGCAGCTTAGGACCCCGCTCACTGATGCTAACAGCAGCACAGCATGGAATCCACTCCACCTGCAGAAGCCCCATTGCACGGGGTGAACATCCCCATCAAGGTCACTGCCTCCGTAAGATGGGGCAAAGCCTTTCCTAGAGGCTGGCTCATGCGCAGAGCAGCTACTGTGTCTTCTGCCATGAAATACATCTGATACATCCCTGGCCCAGCATTGCAACCCAGTGCCATGCAGCACCAAATAAAAAGACACCGCTGCAGTCTGGAGGAATAGAAGAGCTCATGGTTGTTCTGCTCACACAGCTGACAGAGCTAAATGACTCTGTGGGATACCAATCACGGGATGAAAAAAAAATGCGTGTGACTACCTGACCTCAAAGGAGAGATCAAATATAACAATGTGAGTGGCCATTTTTTTGCTGCATATATACCCTTACCTACACACAATATTGCTTATGTGAAACTTTAAAATAACACCTATAGCTTTCAAGAAACCCAATGGGAATAATTCCTGTGTTTGATCCACACTGCAGTAGCATGGGTAGTTGTGTTTCAAGGCCTCAGAAAGCACACAGCCATGATGAATGTGGGCATGTTTTTAATCTCCTACTTGCAAAAAGAAATACTGCTTTTTTCAAAAATCTCTGTAAAACTGTCCCAAAAGCATAAAATAAGCATAAATGACTTAACTTCTTCAGAAAATTTTAGATTTCATGGATAACTTAGACTAATATTTCACCTTCTGATAAAAGAGCAGTGGAATACCAGTGAGACTCAACAGAATGGCACAGTCGTCCTCTTTGCCAACACATTGTGTCATATTGTAATCTGCACGACCTTTCCATTATTCCCCTTGGAAAACTCATTATTTTAAAGAAATCCAATTTTACAACCTTTCTTTTTGACATGGATAAAGAGACTTAGAGTGTTGAACTGTCTGACTCTCAGTAAAGCTATCCTACATCTCCCATACATGTCAAGTGCCCAAACAGGACAGTCCTACAGCACAGAAATGAGCTGGTGGTGGTGACAGAAAGCATTACAGAATTTTAAATTACTCCATAAATCCAAATGGAAGTATTCAAGAAAATTAATCCCATTTGTTAGCATGTGGAAGGTAGCAGAAGTTAGCATGTGCAAGTAGAAAACACTGTGACTCCAAACACAGAAGAATGTGGTTCTTCAAAAGTTTAATGCACTTTGATCGAGTCTTTACTTGCTCCGAAAGCTTCTTCTTCTGTCTCCTCTTTTTCCTCTCCTGTCATAATTTTGCACTAAACTGATGCATGCAGAGACCACCACAAGAAAAACACACAACGTTCCACACAAGTTGCAAATTTAGGCCCTTGAAGTGTTTTTCAACATGTTTCTTGAGATTACACTTCCATCTGTAAGGTGGAAAGATGGACTTCCAGAAAATTATAATGCTGATACATGGAGAAAGCAGAATTGTTCCACCCTATGATTCATCTGTCTTTGTCCTCTTGGCTTCATACTGCCTCTAAAATGCACGTGCTAATTATCAGCAGTATGGCACTGCAAATGTAGTGAACACAAGATGTCACTCACATGCATTTTTCAAACCCAAGCAATGAAATGAACTGTCTTGTAAAAACATACAGAAAGTTGCCTGACCCCAGCAACATCTGCTGTGTCTCTCTCTTCATATCCATGTTTTTAAAGTCTCACTAGGTTTGCTTTGCTATACTCAGATTTACAGACCTTCACATTATATATTCATTTTGTTCTTCATACTTTTATCTACTGACTCATTTTCTTACTTTAAAGTCATTATATTAATTACTATAAAAACTTATTGAAAGGCTCAGCTCATGTAGATTCCCAGTAATAACCATGCCTGACACAGACTTGAGGGCAGAGGTGAGTTCCTGGTCCCTCTTCTGGATCACCATACAGCTGAAGGGATGTACCAGCTGAAGCAGGACCACCAACCTTCAACATGGCCATGCCTGCCTTGTCCAGCTTTTCCTCTGGGGAGGAAAGTGTAAAACCACTCCAAGCCCTGCAGGGGTGCTCACCTCTCAGCCTTGGAAAGAAGGTAGCAGGAAAATACAGGAGATGGCAGCAGTACAGAGCAGCACAGCTCTGCTCACTGCTTTTTGGAGCCTACTCTTTCAAGATGCAGCCCCTGGCAAAGTGTCTCATGAAAGTTTGATGAACAGCATTTTGTTTAACACCAGCAACTGAGCCACAGCCCTGCCGAGCTGCGTTGCCCCAACAAAATGTCACGACCCAGGAGGATCAAGAAACTCGATTGCAAGAGGCAGGCTTGCAGGCAGCAGAGGAGCTCACAACCTCTGAAGCAGGGTGCACCACCCCACGAGCTACTCGGTCACTGAAACATGAGGAGGCTGCTGTAACGCTGATGATCACTGAGCCTCCTCTGACACTTGCCCAGCAGGCTGCAAGGCTCCACCAGGCAGTCTTGCAAACACAGCGAAGTCTGCAGCCCTTTCCCCATTGGCACATATAAGCCTTGATTTTTTTTTTCACCCCTCTTTTCCCCTTTTCACTTCTACATGTACTGAAAATATTCACGGTATGCTCTTCCCTACCATTTGCTTCAGCATTTTCATGCTCTGCTGCTTTTGATCCCCTGTTCCCTTTACATAAAGGAATATTCTCAAGAAACAACTGTGCCTGCATAACTGAAAATACACAAAACCCACATGCAGACACAGTGCTGGAGGCTCATGCAACGTGATCAGGTCTAAATATTTTAGCACAGCAAACAAATGAGGCTCAACGGCATGGTCCGGTAATTACCTTTTCTTGTTCGTCAGGTGCGAGAAATCCACACGCTATTCTTTGCAGAGTCCCGTATTCAACATTTCTGGAAACAAAGAGAAAAAGAAAACAATTAAAAACATTTATGCTTGCCTCTGAGGACTTATCAGGCACTCATGAACTTTCTGCTATGCATTTACCAGAGGATGAACAACAGATTTTGATCAACAGAACTTCTTTTTGGAGAGTAACAATTTTTAATGTCTATGAAGTAGATCTCTGCATGGGAAGACAGCAGTAACACATACAAGACAGTGGTCAGAGAAAAAAAACAGTACACAATATTTGCCAATAATTAAAAAAACCTTAGAGATTCAAGTAGATATCAAACACACATGCAGGTACGTGAGTATATCTTCCCACAACAGGCTCCTATGTGATCTGGAGAAACTATTGTTAAACCAGATCAGAGGTTTTTAGAGGTCGCTGCACCAGAATAAAAAACATCTAGTTTGAAAAGAAGTTAATATAAATTATGATTACAAGGAGAGTAACTCCTTTTCCTCAGCAGCTACAACTTAAAATTTCTCTGTCCCTTTATATCTTCTAATTACAGCGTTAGATGCTAAATATAACATTAATTGACAAAACAATGAAATGGATGGATCCAGGTCAGCCTCCTGGAAGTGTTGGTTTTATCTGGACTAATTACACATGAAAAATTGCTCCTCACAGTTGGGATTGCTACAGATGAAACTTCAGTGAGAATCAGTCTTGTCAGAGTCAAGCTGGACAGCACAGGACCCCAGGACCTCACCCCATCCCAGTGAAGCAATTAGAAAATATAATTAAAAACCCATGCAAGGGAAACACCAATGAGTCCTCCTGCCTGAATTTGCTTCCAACATCAACCATAAACCCAGCTAACTTTCGGCAACCTGTAGGGGAGAACACAGGTCATGTTATTTGAAAGAAGTTTATTGAAATGAAAAATGCTTTAAAGGCTGATTAAAGATCCATTGTTAAGCTAGGGCCAATTGTTCAGTTACAGCAGTGAGTCCCCAAGCTTTTCCCAACCAGCACAGCTTTCACTCTGCTGCCATGGATCCACACACTGGAGCACCCCACACCTTCAAAAAATTCAGACCAAAAAAATGGTCCTGGGGCTCTGGTTTCACATCTGAGATAATCCAGAACAGTCTTACTTTAATTTTCAATGGCAAAAAAAGAAAGCTGCACCCCAGCTCTAAGCACTCCTCAGCAGATCCTCCCCTGAGAGCATGAGAAGAACAAGGCCGAGGCACTGGTCCCTAACACATAATTCATCTTATTTATGTACTGAAGAAGCAATTGCTTGCATTCAGTAACCTTGGAAATCAGACAAGTAAATTAGAACTTAAAACAAGGCTTGAGAGTCCAGCATGCATGCTGCTTTTTGAGTGATTTTTCTATAATAGGCAAGTATGGATGCTCTGGAAGAAAACGAGACCTATTCCAGCCTGCCTGTCAGCAAAATTGCCTCTGTAAGCAATAAACAGGCTTTGGATCATCTAAGAAATTTACAGGCAAACTCAGGGTAAGGCCAGTTATTATTCCTCACTGTACAGATGGAAAAGTCTCTAGATGTACAGACTATACCCACTTTCAGCCTTGGATTTTGACCAAATATATATAGTTTCAGTAGGAAAAACCACTTTTACAAGTGTAGAGCAGACCAAGCAACACCTCATAAGGGCATCCATATACTTTATTTCTAGGAAAAAATGCCATTTGTTTAGACTACTCTACTTGTGCTATATAGCAAAACCTTTACCTGGTTCCAAGAAGCTTTGGGAGAATAATTCTCATGCAGTAAAAGCAGTACAGAGCAGAGAAACTGTAGTTTGCCTGGTTTGAAGAAGTTAATGTTTGTTACCCCATTGCCTTGCAATGGCTTTTAAAATAAAATTAAAACAAGATCTTTGTTTCATTTATGATACCCCACATTTTACTACTGGTTGAAGCATAAATGACTAGAGATAGCACAACATACCGTAGTTTATGGCTCTTCTGTGTCGTTTTAAGATTCAGCACATGCTCTTCTCCCAGCTCACCTTTATTTTATCATAATGTGAGTGTACTGACTGGTAAATTTTTCTTGCCTTCCCTTCCCAAATGCCAAATGTGTAACCTTGAGTTGGCCTCTGCCATATGCTATTTCTATGCAGATTTCAAATGCAGATTGGGGAATTCTTTTTCTTATTATAATAGGAAGGGAACATACAGGGATTCCTGCACAAGCAAGCATCCTGCAAAAGACTTGTTAGAGAGTCGACACACACTGGCAGTGATGCTCTGCAGGAAATAGAGGGATTTGGCATTAGCCCTAAAACAGAGAATAAACACACTAAAGAAAGAGGCATTGCTTTACTTCTGACTTCTACTAATACTCAGAGCAGTGGAGCTCCTGTCCTTTATGCAAGGGAACCTTGTTTTGATCCTCTTTTTACTGTTCTCCACATCACTTGATTAACCTGCTTGCCCTCAAACCTGGAGTGTTCCTCAGAAAGCATTTGCTGCTTCTTGCCCAGTTCTCCCCTGGTCATACTCTCCCTGGACAATCTGGAAAGTGGTCTCACTCAGGATTCAAGGGAGAGGGAAAATCATCTCTCTCCCTTGCTTCACCCCACACTACCTGCCAAGTTTACTGCTAAATGAATGATGGAGATACTTCAACATAGCCCACTTCTACTAACATGGCTGCCAGTGTTCATGTGGCTAAATGGTTCTAAATCCTCTGCTATGGTGAGCAATGCATCCACCCAAAGAGGACAAGGGCACATTGCTCTGCATCACAAGATGCCACAAGAAGGGTAATTAATCTGCAAACTGGCATGCTGCTGCACCATCCCAAACCAGAAGCTGCTAATAAGGAGAGCAACAATAAACACTTTATTATGGGAACAGCAAAGGCTGGGAGGAGAATCCATCAAGATGGGATGGCTCACCCTCAAGGATCTGTCTTCACTGCAAAAATCCAAGCAGCCCAATTTCTGTCGCAAATGCTCGCAACAGAAGGACCCACAAAACAGAACATGAAGTTTTAGGCAACCAGTAGGAGGCTTCTGAAAAAGCCTTGCTTGTTGAAACATACCAAGCACCTTGCTTCTGACTCTGCAGAAGTAGAGAAGTGAGCACCCAGCATCAGTGTCATGCTTTTGGGGATGAAAACCCATTTGGAGCAGCACTGCCTTGGCTCCCAGGCATCAGCATCTCTATATCAGCCCAAGGAAACCCAATCAGCAACTTTCACCCACGGTGACTTAATTAACAGGCACCCTACAGATTTCTCCAAATCCTCCACACTGACACCCTCCATTACCAAGCTCTTTTGATGAAAGTGATTAAAGCAAACAATTATAATTTCTTTTAGAGATGCCCCTAGAGGCTTGGCGAGGCTCAGACTTCATTGTTCACAGAACACAATGCAAAGAATTCTCTCTCCTGAAGAGCTCATCCTCCACAAAGACAAGGCAATCAAGGAATAGCAAAAAGAAAGGCAAGGAGACAAAAAATTTTTGCTCTAAGATCAAAAAGCAGACCCCTGACAGAGCTAGAACAAAACCCACCTCCTCTGGAGTACTCATGAGGCCATGCTGACTCTCCAATACTAAGCTGATCAACTAATACTCTTTATTTATCGAGTGTCAAGAGCAGGTGAAGTAGTTCAGTGTTACTTGCTATCCTGGTTTTGATCATGTCTTTTTGTGGTGGCTCTCCAAGCAAAGCTAACCATCACAGGGAAAGGGTTACCTCCTCTTCATGTTCCAAAGAAATGCTTCCCATACTTTTTCATGTAGATTACTGACAAATCAATTCCCCTCAAATTTTTTATTCTTCTATCAATGCTCTCAACAAAGAGTGATTGCTCAAGCACCCTTCTCAATCTTGCACTTCCAATTTTTTAAAGAATGGTCAATCTCAATATGCATAATTATAATTGCAAATGGATCATTTCATCTTGCACTCTTCTGTTTTAATGGGATTATGTACCGTCAAATCTCTACAGTAACATTTAAAGTAAAAATGTCCTACATCATTCATGTGTGGTTTAGATATTTAAAACATTAATATGCAACCTGTGATATTATGAAAGGTTAGATTTCTAACTATCTGGCTCAGTTATGACACCATAAATCTGATGTAGTCTTCAGTGATTACTAGAAAAATCTTTCCAATGCAGTATAACTGTAATTTGATAGAACTTCTTGACATACAATTCATCAGCAAGAGAGTAGCTCTGTTGTGCTTTGTACAGGGACAGAACAAAGCACAAGCGTGCAAAGTGAGTGAAGCTTTTAGTCTTTGCAAACAACTTCAGTGCATAAAGTATTAAAAGCAATGCTAAACTAATCTCTGGCAAGAAGTGCAAGCAATTCAGTACAACTTGTATTGCAAATGCCTTTGGTTTACCATTTGAAAAACATTAGACTGTACCATTATGGTTGTGTATCATAGTGCTGTACATTAACCTCTGTAATTTTCCAACATGGTATATCACAGTAGCACAAATTAGGCTATCTGGCAAAAAAAACCTTAAAAAGATGCAATATTTAAAGAGAGCAGACAGGAAACCTCCTTGCTCCTTCCTGCCAAAGACAGCAGGAGAAAGTCCAGTCCTCTTTTCCTCAAAGCAAATGGTAAAATCCCATTAATTTCCCCTGGAACCGACAGATCCGCAGCATCTGGGAAAGGATTCAGTCTAAATACATTGCAGACATAACAGATGAATGATTTGGGGGAAAGGGGTCGCCTGCTCTCATTTTAACACTTCTGTGTAACAAGAACAGAGCAGGTCATTTTTGTAAGCTTGAAAATGCTTTGAGAGCTTTCAGTAGGATTTTCCCTTCAGCGTTTTTTGCCTTCTGTCTCCATTTTCTTTCTGTTCCTACACTTAATGGCTTTCAAATCAATTATTGAGTGTACAAGATGCTTAAAGCCTACACTTGATATTTAATGTCATAGGACCCACATGGACGAAATGTTGTTCTCCTATGATTATCAGGAAAACATTTACATTTCACGTATTTTGGAACAACTATGTATTCTCCACTAAAGAAACAAACTGGAAGCTAAATTTTCACTTGCGCATAATATGGAAGTTTTTGTAGCAAGATATTTATTTCAGGTACTAAAAAACAATCATAATAAAATGCTCCTCATGTTTGCAAATTATTCTAATTTCCATTATGAAATTTATCCACTCAGAAATATGTCTAATAACTTAACCAGAAAGATTTCATTTGGTTTTGCAACTGTTTTCAAAGATTCCTTTTTTTTCTTGGTGGGATAAGAGACTTCTAAAAATATGAAAAAAATAAGAAAAAAGAAGAAAGAGAACACAGCCCAACACCAAGACAGCAACACTCACCTAGGGCATGTTGGAGTCCTGCTTCTTCTGTGCAGGGTGCAGAACACACACTCATACCTTGCTGCCTCCCCTAGGAGGCCACTGACTTGCTGCTCTCCTTTCTATAGAACTACCTGGCTCCTTTCCCTCACTCTCCACTTGTAACATATCTGAAGCTCCATCCAAACCTAAATGCTTCTGTTAAATATATTGAGTTTGAGGAGAAAAAGGTCAGCTTCATTTTGTCTCAGCTGCCTCTAGCTCCCAGCTGTCAGGACCAGTGGGTGCTGGGGTTAAGTGAGACTTTTTGAGCCTATATTTGAAGCAGGCAGCAGCCATCATTTCAAGCTGGCATCCCAGAGATATGTTTTCCCAAGCAATATACTGGTTCCAAGCAGTTTTTGAAGCAAGCAACCAGGCAGCTATGTGAAAGCGAAGATCTGGTATTGGAAGATCCAGAGAGCTCCCTGCAACAGCAAAGAATTTAATGAGAGAGGAGAGGGGAGCCTGGAGGCCTGCCAAATCTAATCCTGGTTATACGTGCCACAGCTGGATTTCTTCAAGTAGGGGCTATTACACTGGCACACTGCTGACCAAAATCTTCTGTTTCGTGTAAATTCTCTGCAAAGACCTTACGAGATAAAACTGATTAATCCTAATTAAAATGAAAATCAAGGAAATGACACAGTCTGTTGAATCTACTTGATGAATCAAAAGCTTCCCTCATTTCTATGTTAATTGTCTTTTTACAAATGTGCAGCACTCTCATACGCACAGAATAATGTTTTCATATTTTTCTTCACTTGGAACATTGCAGGACAGATGTTACAAAGCAACCAGAGAGCCCTTCTGCATTATCAGGCCCCTGCAGAAGTGCCTAGCGGGGTGCTGACTCCTTTCTCAGACTTGTCACGGCTTTAATTGGAAAAAAAAAAAAAAAAATCCCAGCCTGCAGCAGTGCAGCAGCCCAGACACAGAAGGTAGGAAAGGACTGGCACCAGGCAGGACACAGCACCTTCCAGGATGCTGAAAGGTGTGTGAGATGCTCCATTAGCATTGAGCAGGGAATGTACCGTAAGTTAAATTCAACCAACACAAAGTCCCTGCTCTCCATTTGCATGAGTCCAATAACACTTCCATGAAATGTCGTTACTCGAGTTTTTATAAGTCTACCTGCACATGACACCGTGTCACAGAGAGGACATTTGGGAAAGCAATCAACCTGCAAAGACATTCTTGAAGTGCAGAAACGGAGAACAGACCCTTTCAAGGACAGGTCAACTTACGATAGGAGTGATTTAAAGAGGAATGAACCGGCACGCTGTTAACACCAGCCAATAAAGAGGTGGAATGCATAGAAAGGTCTCTGTAGATACGTATGTAGCACATTAAAGAGATCCACATTCCGTTTGTATCCATATTCAGTCAAAATCGCATCTTGCCTAAACTTGCAGGGGAGCAAAACTAACCTAAGTGGTAAAGGCACACTGGACAAAATCCAGAATCTGCTGCATTACTTGCTTAGACACCATTTATTGTGGTTACATTTTATTATACAGTAGTAAAAAATTACAAGGCAACATCCTGTGTTATTTCCCGCTGGGATAAATGATACAGATGTACTATTAAACCTCAAAACCAGCACCAGTCTGCCAGGCTACATTCCATTTGTGTCTTTATAATGTGTCAATAGGCTGACATTTATGCCTTCTGATGGTAAAGCGAATTATGTTATAGACATTTAAATATGCCATAAAATGCCTAGCACTGCACAAACTCAGAACTCTTCCCATCTTTACCAAAACAACACACATGAATTAAATATCCCACCAGATGCCAGCATCTGAACTTAGGACATATTGGTTTCCTTTTTTTCCATGCTAAATTGATTTTTGTATTGCTGTCAGCCCCAGCTGACACTGGGAAGGCACTCATGAAGGTCTGCCACAATTAGTAGCTAAAGGGCATCCTAAACCATGGAAATGCAACAGAAAGGGATGGTCCTATAGGGATCTCACGGCAGGTCACACACTGTATGTGAACTAAGACATGACCTAAGCATGGTCAGTGGTGCTGAGAGCCTGAGGGACATAATTCGGGTTAATAATTCCTATTTTATGTGAGCTCTCTCTGCTTAGTCACCACCAGCTCCTTTGACAAAGCCAGCCTGGCAAGAAATCAAGACAAAACACTCATGGATTGGCTATTAAATGTCCTGCTTGTGAGAAGTGTCAAAAAAACATGGACACTAGCATACAATGGATATTTTAGACCCATCGTAGTCTTGCATTAATGCCATTCTCCAAAGTTTGTTAACTTGAAATGAGACTCTAAGATAAGCAGGTGACAAAACCAGACTGGGGAACAAAGAAATTCATCCTTGAGGCTAGATGGTCAAAATTAAAAAGTCCCTCTATGGCTGAATTACAGGGGCTGTCTGGGCTAGAAGCAGATTGCAGTAACTGGAAGTGGTGAATGGGGATACATAAACAGCAAAACCTGATGGGTTTCCTCTAAAACCAAAGAAGCCCCAAAGCTGTGGTTCAAGAAGCTTTTTTTGCACACATCAAATTCCTTAATAATATAAAAGATAAGCAGGAAAAAGCAAAAGAGGAGTTAAGAAATATGCAGCCTGGAAAGGCATGCTGGATGGAGGGCTGCATGCTCCAATTGCTATCCCTCTAGCAACTGGCATGTGAGGATAAAGAAAAGCTACAAACATTTCAAATCCATAGTATTCTGCAGGGAACACATCTTGAAATTATTGTAATTGGAATAAGGGGTACTGATGCTTCAGGGACTTGTTTAAAAAACGTCCTTAAAAGAAAATTATCATAGAAAACAAGTCTGGGGTATTTTGCCTCTGAGAACATTTAGAGCTTAATGCATTAGAAATGCATCAGATACTGCACTAGGATTGTCCATGACCAAGCTGCAGGCAGGAAAATGCCAGGCTGAGCCACTTCATTACAGTGCTTACCATCAAAATGAGACAGAAAGTGGCTGCTTCTCCACTCTGACAAGTTTTTAATTGCATCTAGAAATTACCTTCTACTTTAAATTTCATTCCGAAATCGTGTCTAATAGAGGCTGCTCAAGATGAGTTTGTCACACTTCTAAATAATTATTATTAATGTGACAGTAACATCTTTTCCCAGAGTTTACACCACCTAAAGTATCTTTGAAAAAAATGTCCTTATCATTAAACTTAGCACCAAACGTGACTTAAATGCCGAATTATTCTGACCATTTTAATTCCAAGTGGCTTTGCAGTCACAGCCCTCCTCCAAAAGGAGGCCCATCACCTTTTCTGTTTTGCTGACATTAGTGAACTTCTTTTGAAGGACACAAGAATACCTTCCCATGTCAGAGCACGATGAGCACACAGGCACAAGCTTAGATGACACTCATAACCAAGACCAAGGATTATTAACAGGCTGCATTGTCTCAAGACAACACAGTCCAATCTAAAAGTCGCAGGATGACCAGATTTTCAAGAGCACCTTTTAAAAGCTCATTCGATGAGCTTTGCATCATTTGAGCATTTGTCAGGGAGAACATCACATATGAACAAAACAGTGAAGATCACCAACTTTACAGCATCGGCAAAGCATGGGCCTTGGAAATTCTGCACCACCAGGACCTGAAGCCACCAGAAAAGCAGAGGGTCTCTATGCAGACACCCTCATGAAATCAACTATCCAACAATCTGCTACACAAATTCAGTGAGAAACCTTCCAGCTCTTGATGAAGATTTTTAAAAGGAAGGAAAGAAAGGCTCCTACTCCTTCTAAAGCAGAAAATAATTTTTTCCCAAAAAGAGGGGCTCCATTCAAGCTAAAGTCACACTCTGATTTGTTTGGTTTTTTTTTTATTATTATTTTCTACAGGGCAGATCATCCCACAAGTTTTAAAGACCTGTTAATGCAGCTAATCCGGATATTAAAGAATCTCTGTAAATGTAAAATAAATAAATTAAATGTAGTATGAGAAATCCATGAGAGGAAAAATCTTCACCAGTGTCTCCTCACACAGTTATTGCGCAATATTAGGATTCAATCACCTTTTTCCTGAGACATGAAAGCTATATAAAGACTGGCATATAAAGACACCTCTGGCTACAGTTGCTTTGGAACTGACTTCAACCATCTTTGTTTTATTACCTCTGATAGCATGATGTCATCAGAAGCCTTTTAATGTCTTTTAAGACCTTTTCCAGTTTTCTTAAATTATTAGCTGTGAATATGTGCATGTGTGTGGCATTTCTTTATTCCTGCAACCATGTGATAAACTGCAGTGCCACAAGATAAATTGCATTCAGTTTACAAATTTGACCTCCTCACTTGAACTCTGCCTGCTAATCCATTTCAGCTGGGACTATTTCTAATATGCCATACTTCCAAACAGCTTTCAAACAGCTGTAGGGGCTTTTTTTTTTTTTTTTTTAATGTGTGTTTTAAAATGGATTTCACATTAGAAGTATTTTCTTCTTTGCACCAGATTACAAGCAGAGAGACCCTGTCTCCTGGCAGCTCCAGGATCAAGTGTCAGATACATCCCAAGCCAAAGGGGAATGAGAACTGCTCTAGGTGTACAGGAAACTTCTCTGGAGGGGGCTGCTCACACCTTTAAATGGTGCCCCCAACAATATCTGCCACACACCTGCAATCCCATTAAAATCCTCAGGAGTTATCCTCCTGCATCAGCCTGCAACAGTTCTAGTGAAGGTTTAGACACTCAAGCCTGGCTTTCACGTGTCACCCCATGTCACGCAGGTGAAGCATACAGGCCTCTCCATTAAACCATACAGGGCTCTCAGTTAAACCAGGTGCTGTGCTGCTATCTGCTCAACTCCAGGCAAGCAATGTGGGTAACACTCGGTTTCCACAAAAACTTCTGGAATTCAGAACAAATGCCTCAAGTTATGTGCGGTGATACAGAAGGGGTAACTAATAATCAAACCAATTTTGGATTTCCCTTTGGAACCGTGAACGTATTTTAATTGTTGTTAGTTTTCCAGAGGTAGCACAGAACCATCTCTGAACAACACATGTTTTCTCTGTATATTTGAGAAGTTCGCTGCTTTTCAACAGCTTAATTTTTTTTTTTTTTTTTTTTTTTTTTTTTTTTTTTTTTCTTTCTAAATTTCCTTGCTTGGTTCCATCCTAATCTTTTTTAAAAAGATAAACAATGAAGTTTTGTTTGCAGTGAGCCAGCATAAACAAATCATCTCTCAACTACTCACCACAATTTTTCACAGAAAGGACAGGAATAAGTTTTTTAATAACTTGCTTAAATATCCGTGACTGAAGAGCCCTACTGCTGCCAAGCTGCCCCTTGTGTTTGCCACGCCTGACCAAACAGTAGAACCCCTGTTTTCTTGGCCTCTCCTTGAATCTCAGGCAAGATGGATGCCTGGAATAGCACTTCTCATCCAGCTGATGGGTGCATTTTACTAAGCAGAACCACCAACTGCATAGTTTAAGTATGAGCTTAACTCTACATTTGCTCTGAGATACCAGGACCACCAGCTCATGCTGCCACACCATCCCTAATACTGGGTGTAAACCTCAGCATTACTCCAGCACAAGGAAAACAACCCAGCCCCCCCTTCTCAGCTTCAAATAACTGAGAAGACCATAAAACTAGTGTGGAAGAAAATTAAGGATGTAGTTAAGGGCCCTTGTCAGACTGGGGTCTTGCTGTACTTTTCCAAAAGAAGTTTGATGGCATCAGATATATAAACATGACTGCCTTAAGCAATTAGACCTGCATTTGCTATAAACTCTGCAATCAAATATTCATTTCATTTTGCAATGTCATCAGTAGTCTGACACTAGTAAAAGCAAATTAAAAATGCAGGAAAGTATTCCAGGTAATCATATGCTTTTTTAAGGAGCTAAATTACTTATTTAAATTACAGAGACATACTGAATGGGATGGCTGTGAAAAAAACCTATCGCAGGAACTGGCAGAGACACTGGTTTGGAGTAAATCAAAACTTCTGCATGATGATACTTTATAACAAAAGCAACAATTAAGAGGGTGGGGGTTTTTTCACCCCTTCCAAGCCCACATTATAGATAGCTTCTACTTCTAGAAAACTGCACTCCGTTGAAGCCAATAGTAAAAACCTGACTACCTTCTAGGCATGTCGGTTTTGGCTGATATGTTTTCCACAAGCCACATAAATTATTAGTCCTTTCTGAAATTAAAAAAAAAATAAAGGCAATAAGAAAAAGTGCACTTTTCTTGGGTGATCCTTCAAGGGAATTCTGCACATGGAGGTCTCAAAGGATACCCCAGTTCTATTCACAGCTGGCTTGTGTTTAGATATATGAAAGAAATAATCAATTCTTAATATGACGAGCACTGCTCAGGATTTGCTTAACATGGAAGTGAAGATATTACTAATGGTTTGACCTGAAATGAAGAAGGCAGACCTCTGGTAATTAGAACAAAGAACTGCTTTCAATTTCCCTTCTTTTTGCATAAACCATTACAGAGGTCATTTGGACAAAAAGCCTCAGCAGCTGAACGCCACAGAGAAATGTGTCTTCTGAATCTGCTCTACTGAACCTCGCAGAGAAACCCCATTCCTCCTGGTGCTCCTTCATTGGTATGGATAAGTATAAACAGAGACACAGTATCCAAAACATTTTGCCAGAGCAAAAAACATCAAGTGAATGACAACGTGAGACTAGAATTGTTTATTAAAAAAAAAATACAAAAAAAGTGCTAGTCAGTTAGCAGAATATTGAATATGTTTTCATTCAGTATTAGACTTACCAGTAAAAACCCTAGACAGAAAACCTAAAAAATATTTGGTAGAGTTAGGATTGAATACCACTCTCTTAATTGACTGGAAGTGCTGGTGACACTAATGACCTAAAGGGAAAGAAGGATGGACAAACCCACGGCAGCTCCCAGACGTCAATGGCTGCTTCACACCAGATGGCTGGGGGGCACTGTGATAGCTGAGGTGAGAACCACCCTGAAAGGCAGTCTGTACACACACCTGACTAGCATCACAACTCATGTTCAACATCCTCAAATTCCAATTTATTAGGTGACTGGGACCTCCTTGAACACTTATCAGAGACATTCACACCTATTCCTACATCTGGAACAAGTGACTCCACTAAAGCACATCACATTAGAGCAATAAAAATGAGAGCAACTGGTCTGAACTGGGATACCAGCAACCCCTGACGGCTGCTGTACATTTTTCAGGATCACGCTGAACTGCTCTAGGAGGTCCCAGTGCCCAGAGTGCTAAGCAAACCCTAAGCAGTGGATGGTCCCTCAGGGTAAATTCAGGAAGCTGCTTGCAGAAGCCCATCTCAAGCCCTTGCTCAGTGCCAGCAGCACCAAGGACTTCCTTGTAAGACGTACCTTCACAACTTCTGGACCGTACTTCAATCACGGCACCAGCAGAGAACGCATAGCAAAAAATTTGTGCTTGCAGCATTGAACGAAATGTAGTATATAAAGGAAGCTGACAGGAAGGTGCATTTTTGCTGAGCAGTATCCAATAAATAAATTATAAAGAACTGTAACTGCTAACTATTAAGAGACAGATTTATATGATAGCTAAAGCTTTCATAGTTGAGGAAGGAATGTCTAATAAAACAGCACAGCTGTGATTTAGTACAGTGTTTAAATTCATCGTTACATATATTTTGTATTTCCGACTGGTCTTCGCTACCAAGTCATACATTGGCTTTGCCTGATATACATATCCTTTTTTGCATATGTAATGAGTTTATCAGCTTCCAGTAGAAAAGGCAATTTTAGAGCTATCTTCTCCCAAGGTTTGCACTTAAATATGCCAGATGACTCATCCGCTGTATTAACAGACACAGTGAATCCAACAAGGTGAAAAATGTTAAAGGCTGAGATTCTGCACAGCACAGTAGGAGGACGAAGAGCACAAAGACATTAAACTGAGAGGGACTGTCTTACCCAGCAAGGCTTACTTGCTGTAAGTGGGGAAAGGCTTACTTGCTTTGGTAGTGGGGAAAAAAAACCCCAACAAACTTCCTTATATATTTTTATCATTTGCTAAGATCTTAGAGGTCCTTGCATGTCAGGCCTTGTTCATCCCAGAAATCCAGGCTGAGGTTCCTCAAATTGGTCCTAAAGCCTTTAGTCACCTGGATAAAGTGGCCAAGAGTCCCAAAACAGCTTTCAACATCCACAGGAGCCACTGGGGTTTTAGCACACCTGAGATTTGCAAGGCCGCGTTTTAAAGCCTAGCTTTGGGCAGTGTTCCCCAGACTTCTGGCCCAGCTTCTCCCGTTTCCAGGCTGGAAGGGACTTATGGCTCAGCTACTCTGGACCAGCCAAAGAATTCTAGCTCGCTGCTCCAGCCACAATGAGTGCAGCCATTGCTGCTTAGTCTGTGCCCTGCTACACAAAGATGGAAATTAGTGGTAGCTCCTGTTGCAAAATTTGAAGGGTCAGGGGAGAGCTACATCTAACTATGATTGCCCTTCTCAGTGTCATCATACACATTTTACTGTAGCAAGCAATCTGCAGGATTTGTGCTACAGTTACACCACAGAACTACATATGAAGACATCTCTGTTGAATACTGCAAGATTTCTTTCTTAATGAAATCTTTTCCCTATACGTTTCATAAATATTTAAATAAACAAAACCAGAAAACCACTGTGAAAACTCTTTGTCCAGTTGCAATGTTTTGAAAATAATACCCAAACCATGTTTCTATTGGATTTGATTCATGCTAAAGCCCAAGTGAATATTTAGGCAGCATTTATCATCTTCAGAGCACTGTGAAAATGCAAGTTAATGCATGAATTGTGGTCCTGCTCAGCAGGTCTGCAGCCCTCTAATTCCTGAGTATCTACATCCTTCAGCCTGACTTGAGTCCTGCACCCTGGCGAGCCAACAGCCACCCACCACCCAAGCACTGGCAGGCTGTGTTTCAGATCAGCAGCAGCTCTGGACACTGTGCAATAAAATCCTGGTGTGGTTCATCTCTGTTTCATAGTAGTTCCTGCTTTGGAGTCACATCTCAGCAAAGATTTAGTTAACATAGCTCATAAAATACTATTCTATCCATTTAAATAGCAAACAAAAGGGGGGATAGAGGAAAATAAATGAAACATTATTTACAGAGAAGATCTTTTGGAGCATTTGAGCAGCACCTCTTTTATTCCCCAAATAACAGAGGTCTTATCCTCGAGATGCTTACGAGTCAGCTTTCTCTTTTAATCACAGCACTTTGGAGAGCAAATAATCGTAATTGTCTTGTACATTGCTGACTATACCAGGAGGAATACAGCAAGGGATATGGCCCAGAAAGGTACATCTCACATCATCAGGAACAAGTAAAACAGGCTACATTAAAAGTAAAGGTAGACAATTTAGTATCACTGCAACATGCAAAACACAGTCTGTGACATCTGCCAAATATCTGTCTTTCCTATACATGTAGCATACAAACCTATGTCCAAGTGGGTTCCCAATCCCAGGGGTTAAGATAGGAGGTTGGATCACAAAATCAAACTTGTTACTGTAGAAAAGACAACTGTATTCCCCTGAACTCTGACAAGACAAAAGACATTCCTGCTTTTGTGAAAGCACTAATGCTGCTGGTATTTCCCATGGGACTTGAACTAGTGACTGGATGGAGAGCAGGTGAGGCACAGGCTCCCGTTTCCAGAAAAAGGGCAAAATTAATCAAAGGGTTAGAGAAACCATTTGATAGTCTTGTACTGCAATCAGAGCCATACTGCTCCGAAGTTGTCTTTGTATTTGTTACACAGAATACTTCAACAGCAGAAAAATCTGAAAGTGCTTCAAGACTTCCAGGTCTTTGAGGGCAACCAAGAGGTTTGGCATTTTTGACAGCAGGAACCTCCTGAGTTGTGCCTTGTGTTCATTGAAGCTGTCACGGTAGGATTTTGCATGCTTCCTGCAAGTATCAACCCTCAGCAAGGAGCAGCAGCACACACAGCTTTGCAGGAACTCCAAATATCAACAGGTAATTGTGAGGCACAAGGGCCAATGCTGTTTGGTGCACCTGGAGCTCCTCCCACAGCTGTGTTCCTTCTGGCTAGCATAGTGGTTTCATCTTTAGATTTTGCTGGGAACGGAAGCTGAAGGCAACCAAATTGGCTGAACCCTCAAAAGGGAAAACAAATAATTTGCAGGTATTACATGGTGATGCTCCTTTTTTTCCTATTTCCTCTCCTGACCTGCACCATACCTATGCATTCTCACCTAGGTATGTTGCTCAGGATCCTCTGAAGTCAACAGCAGAGGTCCTCACATGAAAGCCAAGTCTAGATAAGGATCTGTATGTATCAGTCAGCACTCTTCTTGCTATCAAAACTAAAGAAAACCCAGAAACTATGTACCCACAAGCAGTGAGGAGAAAAATGCCATCTCTCACCACTACAAGAAATGGACTTAACACTTTGCTTCACAAGGACGTGAGGGGGCAGGACTCCACACTGATCATTTCCCCTGCAGACTAACTTCCTAGGATGCTGCAGTGCCTTGAAAAGAAGCAGCTGGCACAGGGAATGGAATAATGGAAGGTGAGGTGTCCGCAGCAGGTTCATACCCACAGCAGCAGGGATTGCTGATCCCACTCTGGCACTTTCAGCACAAGGATAACTAGCTTCAGCTGATCATCTGTTTCCCTTGCTTAAGGCCAAAAATATGCTACACTGCATGGTGAGCCCAAAGGGGAGGCTTTGATAGCTACATTATGCCTTAGCCTGGAAATGAGACAACACTGGGAACACATATTTAAGAAGGAGGACTGAGCAGACTTTCCAGTCCCTTCACAATGAAAAAGATCTCCATAAATAACAGCAAGGCATAAAAAAGAGAAAGCAATGGGACCCCAAAACACAGGCTTGTTTCCAGAGTCCACACAAACTTTTTATACCTTTTAGCCATTTCATTTCCCAGGGAGGAAGAACTGGCAGAGGGAGGCAGCAGCATTGCACTCCTCGGTGGAGAAACTGGACTCACATAACTTCTCAACTTGACTGGGAGGCAGCAACAGAGCCCCAGCAAATGGTGTGGAGCCAATTTGCATCTGGAACCAAAGATGCCTTCCTTTCCCAAGAGAGTCACCATGGCAAGGTCAGCAGGCACTGCTCAGCCAGGCTTCCCTTCCTTCCTCTGCTGTGAATGGAAGTCAGCCAAAGGCAGCTTAAGGCCTTGGAGAAATCAAGAACCCAAGTGCCAGTTACTTTTTTTTTCACAGGTAAATAAGAGCAAAGTGCCCAGAGGAGATGCTTGGCCACTGAAGTGTGTGGAGTCATAGCACGGGGCTGCTCTGTTTACTCCAGCCAGGGAGTCCCTGCAGAAGGTTGGATGCTATTTTTGAATCCTGCAGGCTGACAAACGAATTCCTGAGGCAGGGAGCCTCACAAGGGACTCCAGTGCAGGAAAAATGAACGCAGCTGTGCAAGGAAAAAGCACATTCAGCAGAATATGGCAAGGCTGGGAGGCACTCCGAGCCCAGCAGGCAGAGCTGGAAGCACCTTGTGAGATGAGAGCAGGCAAGTGCTGGGAGGCACCAGCAGCACTTCAAAGAATCACAGCATCATGGAATATCCTCAGTAGGAACGGACCCACATGGATCATCCAAGTCCAACTCCTGGCCCTGCACAGGACTACTTAAGTGGAAACCTACCCATTTCTCTGCTGCAGCCTCTGGCAAAGGGAACTGATCCATGACGCTGGCTTTTCTAAACTGGATGCTCCCATACCAATGATGCTGGTTATTTCTCATGCTCTCAGATGCATTTTCTCCTTCCTCCTGAATGGCCTTCTGCATTGCTCCTTTCTACTCAATGCACACATTTTCAAGAGCTTTCTGTGAAGACCTGAGTTGTCTTGAGGCAGAAGGCACTCAAAGTATTCATACCTTCCCAGTCACCAGCAGCATCCTTTGCTCTTTTGGGCACCCTCCATCCAACAGGAGAAAATCTGAGAAGCTGAAGTAAGAGTTGAAGTTCCAGAAAGCTAAAGGAAAGCTGAAATGAGAATTGAGGACTTCCACTGCAAAAGTTCACTGCACATAAACCCGTGACTGAAGTCAGGAGAGCTCGTGCTTCAGATAAACAGAGCACAACACACCCTCTATGAGGGCAAGTCTGACCCCAAACCTGAAGCCAGTAGGTAGAGCTCTCCAACCTTCACTTCCCCATCTGCAGAGTCACCCAAGTAAATACACAGACAGACACACAGACAGATATTTTGCAATAGTCAGGAAAAAATAAACTCATTACTGCTTCTGGAGCACAGTGATAGATCTGAAACAAAGAGCACAAAGGAGTCAAAATTATGTTAACAGCTAACTGCATCTTCAGCATTTCAGTACTTTGCAGGTATTAAATATGAGACCAACAGCCAAGGGAATACAAAATACTGTGAAGGGGCTCACTATATATATCCATTGCTCCTTCTTACACCAGTGGGACAGGGTTCAGGATGTGAAGTTACACAGCAATGTGGAATTACTAGGGGACAGGGTTGAGGTGCCCACAGCCAACTGATTTCAGGCTTTCTTCAACTCAAGCACTAGGCTCTTAGGAAGTGTTTTAGAAAGTATTTACCCTCTGCTACAGAGCAGGTTAACCTTGCTGAGAGGGAACAGTTTCAGGGAACAGGAGACATGATTACTTCCCCAATTTACTTAAATCTCCTGGTGAATATATATATATGCATACCAATATATATAGAGAGATATGTGTGGATGCATGTACATACAGAACAACTGACATGCCGTGATCTCAGGACTAGGAAACATAATGCTTTCTTAAAAGGATGCATTGTTGACTTGACAGGTACCATTCTACAAAATTAAATCAGAAAATATTTCAAATGTTCTACTGCCAAGTCCGCAATTTGACGCTGAGATTTTCAAACCTCTGAGGAAATGATTTGGTTTGGGGGTTTTACTTTGCTTGCAGGAGGAAAACACAAAGCCACAAAGAGCAAATCTTTGAAGCACAGAGGGGAAACACAAAGCGAGCAACATAAAAACAGATACCAAGCCTTCCAGTCCATCTTTAGCTGGTATTTACAACTACAGCTAGTTGGGAAAAAAATAATAATTAGGCAATCAGGTCACTTTTAGGATAAACCATGGCCCTTTGACTACACACAAGTCCTTTTTCCGCCACACACATAACCTATCTTTGAAAGCTGCAGAGAGCTGACTAAAGAGAAACACGGCATTTCACCATTCACTCCAAATTATGCTTGTTTGCTTGTTTACTGAATTATTTTCAAGGGCTGCAATAAAGGCATAGACTGCCTAAAGGTTTACACTGGGTTTCTTTGCCATCTTGCTGCATTTAAGGCCAGAACTAAATGAAGAGGTATTTTTTCTTTCTTTTTCATGTTCTGTGTAGTTCCATTCCAACAATCTGACAGCATGTCGTATTGCCTTGGGCAAGGATACACTCTAGTAGGTTAGGAGAAATAAACTGCACAGTAACATCTTTTAACCATCTAAGCCGGTTTTTGTATTCAGATCTTAATAAAAAGAACTTACAGTAAAAACTGAGATCACGACAACAACGTTCATCTGCTACAGATGATCCCAGACCATTTTCCACCAAGGGTGAAAATTCCACTTTTTTTCGTACAGAATTTCTAACAGATCTGGAAGGGGTCTGGCTACCACATGTCCTTGCCCAAGAAGGGACACCATGAAATGATCAGCACCTTGCTAGAGGCCTCCTCCATGCAGTGGTGGGATGCACTGCCACGAGGAAGTGCTTCAGCCAGCACTGGGAATGCGAGGGAGCAGCGGAACTGCTGAGGGTGGCAGAGCACAGAACACAACACATGGCCACACGCGGGTTCTTCCTGCTCCAGGAATAACAGCACAGCCAAAGTGAGGAGTATCAGCAAGGATGCACCAGGAATGCTGGGTTTTGGTGTGGAGCTACATCCAGTGCCTTTGTCTGTCACAGCACACTCTCTGCATCCTGAACATGCACACAGCATCCTGGCTGATTTGTCCTGCGCTTACAGAACCCTCTCTGCTCCTGTCCTTTGAAGGCTATAGTTGCTTCTTGTAGCCAGAAAATGAACTGACATTAGGATCAGTAAATTTGAGCCTCCAAAATTCTGACACATGTATATTAGAGTAAGATTCAAAGCATTAAAATCATTGTTGAAGGATAATTTGACCTGCATAACCATACATTTTCTCATACATTTACAATCGTTTCCACGGGGCAGGGTGAAAAGAAGAAGAAAGCAAGCATGAATTGGAACCTTTTAAAAACTCGTGTGATTTTTTTCTTATTGCAATTACGTTGATCATTAATGACAAAGACACTGTTAATTCCAGGAGAAGGCAGAATAGGAATATCTACTTTAAAAATAAAATTATGGAAGATTTGTGGTAAAGTACCATTCAAGAGTATGAAACAAAGATTTTAAGCTTAAGCTCACAGGATCTTAAGGTTACAGTTATCCTTCACAGGCATACAACATGGATTTTCAAATTATTTACAAGGGGTTAAAGAAAAATTTGTGATTCAAAATAGGGAGTGGGGAGAGACAACAAATTTGCTTGATGTTTGGAGAGGTTCATGTTTACTACCCTGCTTTCCACCCACAACAAATACACGTTTTAGCAACCAACAGTTGGAGAAGCAGAAGCTGCCAGTGAAAGTCAAACATAACATGCAGAAGGCATCTTATTTTTTTTTTCTTTTATGCTAATTCAGAAAAGAAAAGCTTCATCCTTTAGACCCTGGGATTAAATAGGTATCTCTGAGTCCCTCATTTATCAGATAAGCTGCCACCCGGGGAAACCACAAAAGATAAGGATACAGTTTTTGGCTTTCTCTTGAAAGGGACCATGACCCCTCCTCCTGTCCTGAGTGGAAGGTCCCTGATGCCCCAGGCAATACCCAGCTAAGCCCTGCTCTTGCCTCACCACCCAAATCATGAAGAGAAGAGCTGAGGAAGTTCCCAAAGTGGCAAGAAAGGGCAATATGCTGCCTCCACAATCCACAGCAGCATCTCTGGCCACCAGAAACATGTACAGACCTTTTACTGCCAACTTCCCACAAAGCAAGCGTGTATTTTAGCTATTCCACCAGATGATGAAACTCTGTTTAATTAATCTCCAATCACATTTACAAATGATACATTCCTGAGAGTCACTGGAGCCCTGTTGGTCATGGCAACTTGCAATTTTAGAGAAAGCAATTCTGAGAACCAGATGAATTTGCTTTTAAAAAGATTATTTAAGAGCCACTCTGTCTAATATGTTCTATAACCATTCCCCAGCAAGTCTAATTGCAGACTTTCAAGCAAACATTTTGACATTTTGTTCCAGTATATCTGTTCAAGCCAGGACGTAACAAAGTTCGTGGAAGCTTCAACAATGGCTCTTGATGGTGGAATAATAACACCTCAAACTTCTCAAGGGCATGCCAGGTTATGTTCTTTGTTACTCCGTTAAATTTTTAACACAGCTTCAGCAAATAATGAGTTTACAGACTGGGACTGTTCCCAAATCAAGGCACCCGCAGCCAGTAATTAAGCAAAAATGCAAAATGCCCATTGGTGGAGTAAGTTGTACATCACCCATCAATCACTGCAGAGACTGACAGTCACGGGAGACCATTTCAAAGCCAATATGGGAACTTCATAGGCAGGAAAGGGTCAGGATGGCAATAGTGATGAAGTGGGAGTAAAGCAGCACACGAGCTATCATTCATTATTTTACTACTACCAGAGTACCCAAAAATCCCAGTGGAGTCCTAAGCTCCAGCCCGCTAAGTACTGCACACACGTAAAGTAAAACCCCTTCTGCCCTGAACAGTATATATTCAATAAGTCTGAGGACAAAGACCATGAAAGAGGCAGTGGCGCTGTCCCTGCGGTGCCGATGGCCAGCCAGGGCAGGAGGAGGTTATGCCCCTTGTGCAAGGTCAGATGAAAATCAATGGCATGCAAGCACAGGTCACCTGAACTGCAGTCTGGAGTCCCCTGCAAGGCCAGCCCTCCCCACTCTGATGTCTGGGCCAGCATTGCTAAAGGCTGTGCTTAGGTACTTAGTGCATCCTCCAGGAATGCCAATCTCTGCTGCCATGATTTGGGAATTCAGCAGGGAAATCCCTCTGACCACCCTGTGAAAAAACAACTGTTTCTGAGCCATGCTCTGAGCCCCTCTCAGGACCATCAGACCCAACTGATAGAGACATAGTGAAACAGATACCAAGTGTGGAGGAATACACACCCCTTGAGGGATGCAAAATCTTCTGACAACCTCACTAATCAAGATCTCTCCAGTTACAAAACTCTGCGCCGCACTTGGGACTCATTTGTAGCAAAATTACCTAAAAGCAGGAAGGGCAGAGAAAACTGTGGTGCAAGCCACTAAAACCACAGTGATCCACAACAGAAGGAGAAAGAAACTCAACATTGCAGTGCTCCCTGAAAAGCTCATCCTGGCTCAGCAGGATGGCCCACGAGGGGAGGAGCAGAATTTAACTCAGCAGCATTGCTACCCCTGGCCCCTAAATGCAAGAGCATGCTATGTTCTCTATTCCCATTAACTTGCACACCCATTAATATCCCATTCCTCTCTTGAACAGTGGAGGATGGTGAGTCCTCATATTTCAGGGATTTGAAAATCGACCCAAAATCAGTTAAGTTAAAGCCTTACCTGCTGCAAACACGCTTTACTGTAAACCATAGGATTTGAGAGGCACCTCTGTAGCAGTTCTCTGCACTAACTGTAGATCAACTGGGTGTTTTATACACTTGGGTGAAAGGATTTTTCCTTGTTTCTTAGAATACACCTCATCATTTTCCTTCTCTGTCAATCCCAGCTATTTATCACAGAGGCTAAGAGTTGACCCATTAATGGGATAAGGATTCCTAATCTATCAAGAATATATGCCAACAACTAATCATTAGATCCTCTGTAAGCCTATACATTATTTACTTTTGACATAACACATCATACAGCTTTTTCTTTTACTCAAAAGCATTTCTAGACTCACATAGCTCTTGAATGGAAGAAGATGGCTACAGAGGCAAAGCTGTTTAACACCAAAAGAACCAGAGAGCCTGTATCAGCTCCTCAGACAACTGAAATCAACATAGGCAGTGACCTGATTTTGGTGGCACTAAACTAATTTGCATCAGCTGAACACTGGGCCCATTATCAATAGATTTGGAAATGAGCAAGCAGACACAAAAAACTCATTTGGGATCGAAAGAGTGGCTGCAAGAGTCTCTTAGGAAGGTTTCTTAATGAAGGTTTGCTTTTTATGGCCCCTCTAGTGAGTAACTAGCTTCGCCACAGATTCCGTGTATCAAGCACTTGTGGATACTAGCACAGGGCTCTTCTTCATGGTTACCAGTATGCAAAGGGTTTGTCACATAGATGATTTTCATGCACAGCCCAAGGAACCAAGCTGGTTAGGAGAAGGACAGAAAGGGGTTAAAGCACTGATGTACTCACTGATGTACTACCCCAACAGCCATTCTGCAGAGTTCAGCTCAAAAAGGAACTCGGTCATCCAGACTTGTTTGTTTTTATAGTTCTGGAGGAGATGATAATCCAGACTCAAATAAGAAGATAACTTCCATATTTAAACAGCTACACATATTCTCAGCCTATTTCAGGAGCACAGGGAAGATAACACAGAGCTCCACTTTCCAGGCTTACCATGCTAAGAGGATAAAAAGAGAACTCTTGTTAATACTTGTGCCTAGACAGTAGAGCATTATGGCTTGGATTCACAAAGGGATTTAGAACTCTAAGTCCCACTGAAATCAGGAAATGAATGGGTCTTAGGGTCCTAAGGGCCTTTGAGAGTCCCAGTCTAACTGCCTCCTCCTTTTGAAGCCAATGGAACAATGCCATGGAATTAAACAAGGACAGAGCCTGCCCACGAAGCTTTAACTCTATTAAAAGACACAGGGTTATCTGGTGACAAACAGGCACAACACCCCTGGTGAAGAGACTTTGGCCTGAATGCTTTTAAAGCTTCCACTGCACTCCATCAAATGGAGCTGAAGCAAAGTCCATACACGTCAATGAGAGCTTTGCAGTGAGATTAAGATTTCAGCCCAGGTCCTCGAATCAGAGGCAGAGGAGTTGTCACTGGGAAGACAAACTGTGCTATTAGCAAGCCTGGACCATGCACTGTTACTGCATAAAGCTCTTTGAGTAGGCAGGCAACAGTGCACAGTGGTGTCGTTTCACCCTTTGGTTTTCCATGATTAAATCTTGGCATGCCCTAATTCACACTAGCTTTAAAAAAATTCCGTCAAGTAAATGCAGTCATGGTATTTGCACTTCGTTCATTACTGCTATTTTGAAAACATTTTTAAGAAAGGTCAGTAGCATGTGCTCCTGTAGAATGAAACAGGGTCTTCCAATACAGGGCACATCAGCACTACCGAAATTTTCTACACTAGTAAGAGGAGAAAAAAATCCAACCCACCTTCTGTACTCCTGAACACAGCATAGGAGAAATACACTGCATTATCTAAGCAAGTATCAAGTGTTTAAATATTATTAGCTGCTACTAAGCTCTTCACTGCGCTGGTACAGTATGTCCCTTTTGCTTATACAGCACCAGAAAGCTTCATAATGTAAGACAAGGGTATACCAAGAAATGACCTAATGGAAAGCACTTTGCATGGTGAATTCCTTTAACCAGGCACTGACTTGAAGGCTGCAGCTCCTCTTTCCTGTTCCAGCAGATCAAGAACTTCTGTATTGAGGCTGATACACAAACTGGTATAAGTGCTCGTCCTCATGTGTGGCAATTTTTTGTTCTACTTTGTCCACAACACATAGCCAAGAGGACCACAAGGCAGTTTTATACAACGTGGCATTTTTGACAAAAGGTCTTTCCTTAAAAAGCATCCCTGAAATCTTCCAGCGTGTGCTGTAGACAATCTGACATGGTGTCAAAAAAGATGCATCATCACTGCAGCAATGCTATCTCAACACCTAGAACCTGTAGCTAAACCTGCCTCTATCTAGTCAGGAGGAGTGAAAGAAAAAAAAGAAAAAAGTTTTTTTTTTAAAAAAAAAGGAAATCAATAAACACCAGCACTTCATCTCTGCTCAATTTAGCCCTTTCTGGAAGCACAGATAACTCCTGATGGCAGTTGTCCAAAGTGTCCAAATTCAGACAGTCTGATAGCCCTTTCAGTAGGGTTAGTCGTGGTGGAGACAATAATCAGGCCTCCCACGACGAACTTCATTCAGCGAGCGGTGCTGATTACAGGAGTGGTTCGAATCATCACACAGTATTGACCAGAGATCAATTTTCAGCTTGAGGTATTGTGGAGAACATATAGTACACAGCTAAGCTAAAGGCGGGGAGTAAGCATTCAATAGCCTACCCAACCATGCCAAATAAAAGCCTGAAGAGATAGATGCTACAATCTCTGTCCCCTGAAGCCCATGATTTTAAAGGTACAGGCTATGATGAAATGGAGCCTGAGGAACTATATTTCATCATTAACACTTTGCTGCATCATTAAAATTACCATTTGGTTTCTCCACCCTGAATTTATTTCAGTCAATGTGATTTCACATTAGAAAACAAAAGACAACTTGCTCAAGCAGCTCTTCCTTTGATCCTTCCTTTCCTTAATCAAAATTCTCTGAGCCAGGTAATGAAAGCCCTTCCTGTTGCAGGTGCCTCAGTGCCCAGCAGTACAATGTTTTCCACCTCTACCCATGCCAAAAACCACAACTTTCAGCTCTGACCCCACACCACCACCATCTTCATAAACAGGGAACAGCCAGTTCTATGTTCCCTGAAAACTCCATGCTGCCAAGCATTGCTTCTGGTCCCTCGCACCTTTAAGGGGGGGAAGAAAGAAAGAAATACAGTGTATCCTAAAATAGTATAAGAAAGAAAAAGGTGCTTGAGAAGGGATTCCTTTGCCAGTTATGCTCACTGTCATGTATATGACAGGATCGCCAGTTCTGTAGAGCATTCAAAGAGGAACCAGGGCTTGACAAGTTCTGTGACAAAGAAAAGAAGGTCAGGACCCATTTTAGGATGCAGAGTTGCACAGGCCTCTCTGCCAAGTGCTAGTCCTCAGGAAAACAGCTTTCACTTAAGGAAAGCCTGCACCAAAAGTAGTTTTCTCCCTTGCTTCTCCAGCCCCCAGTGCCTAGTTGCATTCCTCAGCACATAGGAGGATCCTGGGATTCAGCATCACTAACACTGGGAAGGGAGAGAGGGACTGCAGCAAAAACAGACATGGAGCCTTGCAGGTGCTCCCAAATCTCCATAGGCACCTTCTGGATGGGAGAATTTGCAATGTCTGTGCAAATGCAGAACTTGACAAGCCAGTTTGGAAGCAGGGGGCTTTGAGCTGGACAAAACGTGTTTTACTTGCAGGTGGAAAAACTGAGAATCAGGAACAAGTGTGGGACTCGGTCTGTTTGCACTGAAAAATTATGGTGTCTTAGGGTAGTTTTTTTCCAGTGTGCAAGGGTAGAGAGCTTAATCTTGTAGAGATCAGGAATTCTTGACTTTTTTAACAAAGATATTTTTTTTCCCTACTTGTCTATTATTTATGGAACCTATTTTACAATTTCCACAGGGCTCAAAGAACAGTAATACAGTGTGTCTTTTAAAAAGGAAGAGAAATTTGAAAATGGGTAATCTGAAAGTCATGTCGAATCAAAGGAAAAGTGAATTTAGCAACCACAAAGCTGCTTACAAAGTCATTGAATACCACTGTGTTGGAACAAGCTCTGGTGTAGCAAGGAAGGACTAGTTTCCAAACTTCTCCACCAGTCTATACTCAAGCCTAACACAGAAAATAAAAAAAAAAACCAAGAGAAGCTCACAGCTAGAGCAGGTTAAATTCCAATCCTTCACAAGTCAGGAGCTCTACTGAGTTGACTTCCCACATCCACAAACAAGAAGCAGGAACTTATGCACATGGAGCATTTCAACATCCAGCATAAGATCCTACTGTTTTTCTCTTTACTCTCATTTTATGTTCTTTAAGCCAATTAAGTCCTCCTATTTGCAAATTTTTTTTTTTTCCCCACCTTTAACAGATCTGGAGTCCTTTTCGCATTTTCTACAGTCTTATTCCCCTTAGTCTTAATAAGTTAAACATAAAATCAAACATTTGGTCATGAATGGGTAAAGAATTATAATGGTCTAGGGAAAACTATATTAAATGATTCCATGCAAACCTAGCTATAAGACAAGACCAACCGAAATTAAAAATAGGGAAATGTCAGAGGATGGTTTTGAGTGTTTTTTTTTCCTTTTGCCTATTCTTCAATTTGTCAAATAAGACAAGGACCAAAATGAAGTAACTATGGTAAAAAATAGTGCAGAGTGTTTGAAACAAGACAGTGAGTACAGTTTTAAGAAACTCAGCTTACAGATCCCTCATCTACATAAGCCCTCAAACAATAATGTGTTTTAACAGGGTGAAGTGCTAAAATGCATCTAAGCTGCAAACAGAGGATTGGTATCCTGCAGTGACAGAAAATTACTGCTGGATGACAGGGCCTGCAAAGTTAAGTTGTGTTATTTTAAAGGAGAAGAAGGTAAGAGTACTGCTAGGAAATGCAGGCTGCTGTACGGTAGAATATAATGTGCACACACCAGGATCTGAGGTCTCTCATATTATTCTGCTGTTGTAGTGGCCAAGGCATGCCAAATGAATTACGGAATTTCACAGTGACTTAGAAGAAAAAATAATTTAATAAATATATATGTACATATATATTTATAAACATGGCCTAGGGCTTTACAAATCACAGAATTCATTAAAATATTAAATGAGAAATTTACCTGCTATTTTTACAAGTTGCCCTCTGCCCTCACAAATAAAAAAGGATGTGTTTGTACTTTTCGAACCTCAGCCAAACAGACCAGCTTTTTCTGACTATATTCCAGTGCCTTTATTTTCAGCTCCTCTATTCTGCAGTGCTTTGTGTTATGGTGTACCACTTTTCCCAGGGCTTCTCCCTTGTACTGTAATAGACCAAATATCTGGATTTTTCTACTTCTCGTTACTATAACAAGCATTTTAGTCATCTACTTGCTTGTTTCAAAAACCATTGCTTTCAGTGCACACAACGATTAGCCATGAGAATATTTTTTTGAAATGCTGCACACTTGCCTTTTAAAAATAAAATCGCATATTAAAAAAAAAAAAAAATAAAAGCTAAGTCGGACATCTAATACGTGTGACCCACAAGATCTCCAGTCTGCTGGAAAATCACAGCCATGACATTCAACTTTAATTGTTTCCTATCTTCTGAGAAGTTAATCTACAGCTGGTCATTTTAGCTATCTGGCAATAAATTTCAAAAATTGGAATTTTTGTTTCTGTAACACGAAAGTTTCTATTAATTGAACAAATTCAATTAACGATCCTACTGACCGGCCAAAGCTTGCATGAGAACAAAAAGGACTGAGATAAGACAAACAATCCAACACAACTCCTGTTTCTACATGAAAAATTTACTGCCAGTCAAAATGTCAGCACTCAGGGGCACGTGGAGGTTGCGAAAAAGCTGTGATTGCTCCATACACACAATTTAAGCAGATTCTTCTTCTTGCTGTTGCTTCTGCACCTTCCCCATGACATGATTTATAGCTAGCCTGATGCAGCTCAGCCAGCTATGGCTGAGATACAGAAACAATATGGTCCATCTCTGAGAAGGACCGAGCACCTCCAAAACCTGTTCTGCGTTAACCTCTGTGCCTACTGATGGATTTCAGTGCCCCAGGCTTCAACTGATCAAGGGTCTGTCAATACTTCCCTGAAAACAGCCTCCCGTCCTGCAGCACAAGGGTTCATTTGAAAGACCTTGTGTTGATTGCTAACATGTGTCCTCACTTACAATATTTTATTTCATGGTAAAATTCAGATGCAGTTATGATTTTAAAACATTGTAGTGATGGATTTGAATGGATAAGGAGACTAAGAATAGTTAAAAGTCCCACTGGGAAGTCTTAAAAGGACTAATTTTTGAATATGCAAACACTTCCATGTCACTCAGTCCTGATAAACTCCAGTTGCAGAAGCCCACAAGATGAAGGCAATCCGATACTAAACAAAGCCACAAACTGCAAGAATAGTAACTTAGAAAGGATTTATACCGAGGAATTTATCCTGTGCAGGTTTCCTTTCAAACACACTGCTGCTTGGGCTCTCCTTCCTTTCCAACAACCTCGTATATTGTTCTTATTGTGACCACTTTACTCCTCTATAGTAGTTTTTGACATCTGCATTAAACTACCCTATGTATTCCCATCTTTTCTGCACTAAGTGGCGTAAGTAGAAGAAAAGGAAACTATTTCTCCTGACATATACAAAGTCACACAAATAAAAATACTGTTACAACTGAAAGGAGGAATTTGCTGCTTGCTTTGTTTGCATTTAGAAAGCTTATCACAACTAAAAATACACCTTGCCTGGTGATACTAAAGCTGTGTTAGTGGTGATGCACAGGATTTGCAAAATTATTTCACTCTAACTAACTTAATGCTGCAATCAGAAGGAAAAAGACCATCAGCAGCTAGAAAGGATAGGGGATGATTCCAGACATAGCCTTCACTAGGAACGCAGGCTAACAGGGAGCATTTGGAAAAACCACTCCTCAGAGAGCTGTATTATTAAAGTCAGGACACAAAACCAGTTTGGGTATTGACAGCCAGGGTGTGTGTCCTACATACTGCTGTGCACAGTGGGGGTCACACCCTGACCCAGCTGCACACTTGGACTGAGCGGCTCTTCCAGCACTCTCATCCTTGCTCATCCTTGCTGTATATTATTCTAAGTATTATGGATGATAAACCAGGGACTGCTAAGCTCTAACTGAGCCTTCCACTAGCATTAAATTGACTTCACTGAGATCAGGGGAGAAAAAAATCAGACCTACACCATCAAGCAGTGATGCAAGAGGCCAGGGATGGCACAGATATGGCAAAACATGGCAGCTTCTCCTTGGTGTGAGAGATGCCAGAAAGCCCTACAACCCAAGCAGTCACCAGGAGAGGGGATGTGCCTCCAGCATCTCTTCATGTCAGGAGACAGGACTGACTGCAAAGCTAAAGACCACAGAGTCCCTGTCAGCACATCTGTCCCTGGATGTCAGCAGATTAAATAAATATGGCCACACAAGTCTGCAGGTTAAATGGAAAGATGTTAAGTGCCCTGGACTGCAAGAGTGGGGTGGGTTTGCTCCTTTGAAATGTATATGTTTAAATTTTACTTCCTCTCTCATCAGCCTGATTTGAGACCACCACTGCAGCGCTATTTTCTCATTTGGCCAAATGCACATAGACCATTTTCAGAAATTGTTTCTGTCCTTAAGAACAGACACACAGCATCTTTTCATGGTACCTGCAGCTCACAGAGATCACACACAGCTTTGGAAGCAACTCAGACCAATGGGTTAAGAGCAATCTAAGGAGCTAGGTCTCAGCAAAGGGTCATCCAGCACTGACTCTGAGGACATTCTGAGCTCACAGTGACCATCAACAAATCAGCAGGAATGTGGTCAAACCAAGAGTACTGACAAAACTAAAATCTCCATAATTCTGTTCTGCTGAGGAAAACTGAGACAGAAAGTTGAACTAAAATGCCTTCCTGGTGATTTATGGCCGAAGTTTAAACACTCTGGTCCAAGAAAAAAGGTTTTAGCTCAGTTTTGTCCTTTGCTTAAAAAAACAAACAAGTGTTTGAATGCAAATAGCTGACAGTGAAAGAAGAAGGTTGATCTCTTCAGGGTCTCAAACTTGCACAGGAGTACAACAGAGCTACAGGATGCAAAAAGGCAAACTTGGTTTTTTAGTGTTTAAAATATATTAACCCAAATAGTGACTCATTTTTCTCCTTGATTACTGAGAGATGGTTGTGCACATCAAAGTATTTTGTGAATCTGCAACAATAAAAGACTATGATGACATTTTAGAGGATTTTCATCCTTCCCCCAAACTTCTTATTTAAAAAATAAGGACTTTTCTCTGGAAAATTACTTCCTCTCTGAAAAAATATCTTTCACCTGGAAAGATAACCTTATGGTCAGCAGAAGGATATGTGAAGGATACTGGAGTGAGGACCAGTACCCGTAAAAACACGGATAAAAGGAGTGAGCTCAGGTACTTGAATGTCAACATAGCAAAGCTTCAGGCCCCATAAAAATAGGGGGTTGCCACCTGAAAGCACAACTCCTGCCAGGCAGTTTCTAGAGCATGGTACAGGAGGTGGTACCTCATAATAGTGCTCAGTCAAAAGAAAATGATATCCAAGATGCCTGATCAGCAAAGACACTAATACAGGTGTGCTTTTCCTTCCTGAATGAAACAAGTTAGCAAAGACCACCAGTTGTGCTAAGAAAAAGGATTTCCTGAGGGCAAAGAAACAGAAATATGGGAAAGCTCAACCACACCTACACACACTATAGTGAAGTTTCTCAGCCGTGGCTGAGGCACAGAAGGCACATATAAATCCAGTGTAAAAGCAGATGTAGGAAAGCACAAAAAGGATCAAGGTTCACTTGAATAAATTGCAAAAGTAAAAAAATCAAACCAGAACTTTTTAACTCTGCTGGTATCTAGATGCAAGGCAGGTAACAGGGAAAACAAGTATTGATTTGGGCAAGTAAAGTCCAGAATACAAGACTGAAAGGAATCTTCCCTGAATAACATGAAAACTCACAGCCTGAAATAATCAAAACGCGTCAGATACAGAAGATATGAAGACCTCAGAGTTTGCATTTGGAGTGTCTGTTCAGAGGAAGAGAGGAGGATACCTGGTTTCAGGGGTCACCCAGCACACCACAAATTAATCTGGATACACTGCAGAGAGGCTTCCAAAAGTAAGAGCAAGGCCTTCAGCTCTTACCTCTTGAAAAAGAGAAATAGAAATGCCTCCCTGACATGCGAGAAGTACTCAGAGCTGGAAGAGACAGGCACCATATGAGGAGATATCAGTGAGACTCAGAGCTGGGGGAAATCACAGAGGAAAATAACCATTTAAGAGCAGCTGCTCCTAAGACAGAGTGGCAGCTCTTCCCTTCCTGGAGGACTTTGCCACATCTGTGTACAGCAGCAACAGCTGCTGCCTTTGTCAGGGAAAAGGGATGCTGCAGTGCAGAAAACCCAGAGAATGTGCTACCAACAGCTCCTTGCCACCCTGCCCCATGTTCAACCATTTCTCCAGCAGCTCTCAGCTTGCTGGAATTGAAAGGATAGCTGTTGCATCACACTGTAACAGAACAGATATGGATTTTTACACAGTCTTCTTTATATATCTTTAAAGAGTGTATTTCTGGAATGCTTATGGCATATCCATTCTAGTAATAAGACTGGAAGATAAGCTATTTGCCCCCACACTCATAGTAAGTTTAATTCATGGGAAAGTTGTTGTAACTTGATACACTGTCAGTCTCACACAATATGTCTTTGTAGCCCCAGACCCCCTCAAGGACCAATAGCTGCTCAGAGCACCACAACAGGGACCCTTACAGGGTGAATGGAGAATCCTACTTACCTGCAGGGACAACACTGATAGACAGGTAGGTTTGCCCGAGGGAAATCAAATTTTGGGGTACAGGCTTCAGGAGGAGCTTCCCATTGGGCACAGTTAAATGCTGAAGGGATGGGAGAGGCTGCAGTCCCCATGCCTACCTGCCTCTCCCCCTCCTGGGCTGGCACAGCTGCACGGGTTCCTGGCATTCAGACCATCATTTCCCAGCAGTTTCCAGGCTAATGAGTCTTAAACAAAAGATTCAGCTGCCCAAAGGCTGTTGGCTAAAATGGAGCCATCAGCAGCCTAAATACTCACCAGGTTCCTTTTATAGTCAACAGAGATTGAGTAAATATAGTGAGGGGAATTCAGGGAGTGATTCATCTTGACCCAGACAGAAGTGTCCAAAAGCATGCAGAAAAGCAAAGTGCTTGCCAAGAGGGCAGGCCAGCAGAAATGATGCTTGTCCTCACAGCCTCTGCCTAACTTGTGTAGCTATTGCATAAAGATGTAATTATGTTTCTTCTCAGACTTCTGTTTAATTTTGCAAAGTGGGCCCCAGCAGCTAAACTGAGTAAAACAGATGAAGGGGATCAGATCTCACCCTTCACGTCCAGGCTGCATTCCCGACTTTGAAATGGGAGACAGAACACACCTCAGCATGCAGACTCTGCAGACAGCATTCACACAAGGCTCTGCCCTGCTGACAGAGCTCTGAAACTGCACAGGTGCTGCGTAAGGTCTACGAAGCTATTGCACAGACAGGCATCACTTCTGTTTTTTAGGAAGCTCATAAAAACCTAGGGAGAAAAAAAACGTGGGAAATCATAGAATCGTCAAGGACGGAAAAGGTCTCTAAAATGTGTGAAGTCCAACCCAGAAAAACAACAGCCACCCTAAACCATGTCCCTAAGCGCCACGTAGACACAGATTTTAAACTCTTTATGGTGATGTAGATTCCACTGCTTCCCTGGGAAGCATATTCCAGTGACTGACCACCCTCACAGCGAACAATTTTTTCTTAACGTGCAATCTGAATCTCCTCTGGTCATTTCCTCTTGTCCTGTCACATGTTACCTGGGAGAAAAGACAGACCCCTACCTTTATATAACCTCCTTTCAGGTAATTTTAGAGAGCAATAAGATCCCCCTTGGTCTCCTCCAGACTAAACACTCCCAGCTCCCTCAGCTGCTCCTCATTAGACTCATGCTCCAGACCCTTTCCCAGCTGCCCTGCCCTTCTCTGGACAGACTCCAGCATCTCAGTGTCTTTCCTGTAGGAAAGGGCCCAGAACTGGACACAGCACTTGAGGTGCAGCCCCACCAGTGCTGAGTACAGAGGGACAATCCCTGCCCTCCTCCTGCTGGCCACACTGTTGCTGACCCAGGCCAGGATGCCCATGAACTTCTTGGCCAACCGGGCACATCCTGGCTCATGTTCAGCTGCTGTGCCTCAGCATCCCAGGTTCTTTTCTCCCAGGCAGCTTTCCAGCCACTAAAAATCTGCAAAGGAACCTTCCCCATCAGAATCTACTGCCCTGTTTTCTTTTTTAATGTCTTTCTTTATTGAACATATCTAGCTCTAGTGCAAGACA
Source organism: Hylia prasina (assembly GCA_013397195.1). Taxonomy (NCBI): domain Eukaryota; kingdom Metazoa; phylum Chordata; class Aves; order Passeriformes; family Sylviidae; genus Hylia; species Hylia prasina. The sequence goes on along the minus strand of VYXD01015093.1, from coordinate 957,020 downwards.
CATTTAGATTTGGCCATGAAGACTGCAGCCCATCTCACTTTACAATGTGCCTTGGGTATTCTGGGGAAGCTAAGAGGGGATTTTTTATGTAGGTTCACAAATACTGCCTGAAAGACCTGCTAGAAGAGCCCTTTACCTCTCTCCACTGGCGAAGCCCCGCAGTAATTTCACCCAAAAAGAGCCATCACAGCCACCACCTCTTCAACTCTCCTCCAGGCAAGCATCAGGGGAAAACAGGGACTTTTCCAACCTCACTGTATGAACACAAAGAGAGTAAGAGAAACACTCTACAAGTTAAGAATGGGCAGAGAAATGAATATGAGGTGGAGCAGCCAAGGGGTGACTAAGAACTACTTTACAAACAGTCAGGCTGAAGCTGCTGGACATGGAGGCTGGGGCCCAGGCCACCTGAAAGTCATCAAAACCGTGCCCTTTTGAGATGCCTCAGCTATGCAAAGGCGTAGGCTGAGCATCCTCTGCAGAGATTGATGCAGGGAGGTGTAGAAACAGAAGGAATAAGGCTGGGAGCCAAACTGGGGCGTAGGGCGTGTGGAAGGAGAGAGGATAAGGCACTTTACTACATGTCAAGTTAGGAATGTGGCTCACAAGGCCTGTTGTTTGGGTTTAGAATTGCACAAGAGGTTAGGAAGCTCAGATCAACACCACCTCCAAAAAAAGGCCAACAAAACATGCAATATGTAAGTAACTGCCAATTGTGTTGCCACAGAATGCCCAGCTAAGAGGGGGTTCACTTGAGCTAGCAGCTCTTCAAGGAGAAAAGAAAACACAGTCTCTTCACCAAAGGTGCAACAGTTGAGGACATTTTCCATTACTCAAAAGAAAAAAACCCAAACCAGAAACCACCAAAGAAACAGGAAAAATAAATAAAAAAATAGACAAAAAAGTGCTTGACCATAAATACGGAGTGGCCACAGCACAGCTGAGGTGAGCAGCAGTGGAGACTGTGCAGATCAAAGCTCAGCTTCAAGTTGGAAAAGCAATGCCCCCATCTCCAAGGCATGGAGGAGATGGCAGGGTACAGAGAGTGCCTGTTGTGGCACTAGTATTTGAAAACAAATTATGTCATTTGAAAATACAAGCTCTGTATGCTTCACCAAGAACAACAGTTACGAATACAATTTAAATGCTTTTCTTCTCCCTTTCTAATTTTTGTTGCCCAGTGTATGTAGGAAAAAAAGGAGTGAGGCCAGCTGGACGGTACAAGAAACCAGTGTCCAGACAGTATTCATGCTCACAGAGAAAATCTTCACCAAACCTTTCCACACCCTGTCTTAAAATTGGCTAACACCAGTCTTTGGGGACATTTTTTCACTTCCATGTAGTTCTCATGCTCACTTAAAAAAAAAGAAAAAGAAAAAGTAATAAAAATGAACTAGTTTATTTTTTTCTACCCATCTCCCATAAACATGCAATTTACTTCCTCTAACCGACAGAACTGCTTGCACACAATCAATAGTGGGTTTCAGTTGCATGTGGTACTATCTGTGTAGGAGGGAAGAGTTCAGCAAAAGGTGGCAACGTCATGCACAGCCTGTCTGATGTATGGAAAGCTATATATCCCTGAAAAACCATAAGGCAGCTTCCCTTTGCTCAGCTGAATCAGCATGCAAATTTCACTCAGATGAATGAGGCAACAGCACAGGCAGGGTGTATCACTTCAGATTTTGGGACAGAATGACATCTGGATAAAGCCATCCTGGATTAGTCTGCTGCCAGGCAGATTGCAGCACGGATACCTCGCAGGATGGGACACTGATATTTGCATAATGCACGGGAAGCCAGCTAGCACCCTGTTTGCACAGGAAATGGAAGGAATAATCCAGCCTCACTCTGAAAATTACATTCCTTATCCTAACTAAAGAGAAAGAATGAAGCCTCACACTAATATTATTATTAGGTTCCTGGATGCACTCACTTGAAAAAACAAAACAGTTGTGCTAAAAGATACACATTCACGGTGCTGGTCACTCATCTGCAATCCTGCTTCCATACCATGAATAACCATTTTGTGCTTGCTGGGCTGTGTGATCTCCACAGCTATGCACATATATGCTAATACACCTGCAAAGGCATGGCAGGTGAGCATCCCAAATCCTCCTGTCAAATTAATGGAATACAAAAGAGATATCTGAGAAACAAAATGTATTTTAAAAGCACCGAAAATTGGGCAGAACTGAAGTGTTTGGTCATATCAAAAATATAATTTCCCGGATGGCCAGGTTAATTCCAAAACAGACATTGAGCAAAACCAATCTCTGACTTCAAAACAGGGATGTGTCAAAAAGCAGAAGATAGCCACATTGTTCTATACATACAAGAACCTCAATTTATTATTTTATTATTATTTTAATGCAGAAGCAGTTGTCCCAGTGCTTATTATTGGGCTGAATGAGCTGAAGTGAGACTCCCCGGGCAGCTGCTGACATAATGAATGATTGTGTGGTGAAGCCCAGAATGTGAATGATGAAGAATTTTGAAAGGCTCTGGAATTTGTGAATAACAAAAGTAGCTACAGTCCCCAAAATCTCACCATTTGTTCTCAGCAACAAAGGAGGACTCAAAGGCCTTTGTTTAACAAAATGATTCAAAAACAGGATACGAAAGGAATTAGGGGTTATCTCTACTGGCATAATACAGCAAGCAAATTGTGTCCCCAAGTAGGAAGAGTTATGAATGTGTTCTGTCGAACATATTGTTAACTGAATTACTACAGTACTGTTTCTTTTATCCCTTTTCCAGTACTGTTACCATGTTTCCTGTGTCAGTAATTTTCAAGGTCTTGGGGCCTTTCAACCCAGATGCTGCAAAAGGGGAGCTGCTTATTCTACAAGAGACTTGGGTCCTCCAATGTGCAAAGGGGAAGCATCTGACCATACAACCCATTCCTCCATCATGGTGCCTTGACATATCTCTTCACCTGTATTAAAAATACGGTACTTCTTCACCAGTATTAAAAATAAGCAGTTACAATTATCTTAAATAAATATTCAATTTGAATAAAAAAAATTGAAGTACAAACAAACAAAAGCCACCAAGCATCACCACCTTATTAATGGTCTCCAGTATGGGACAAGAGCATGATGGTGCAAGGCACTGGAATGACATTAGAAAAAGACAGCCATGCTCCAAAGCAGCTTCCTTTCCCCTCAAGGGGGAACAAATATTCCAGTTTTGGAGCACTTACTGTGGGGATTATGCAGGAGCTCGGTGAAAGACAATTGAACCTGATGAAGATTCATGCCACACTGACAAGTGCTATCCAAACAAATATAAATTCAATTAAAAGACTCTGTTGTGTGAGCAATAAACTGAGAAGTGTTCTGCATCAAGGAGTGGAAAGCCAGCTCACCCGTGAAGGTTGTCAGGCATGAGAAATTAAGACAGCAGACAGGAGCAATGCTGATGCTGAAACCAAAGGCGGGCACCATAAATCAGAAAGATGGCACTCCTGGGCAAGGGGAAGAGGGACCAACACCCTCTGAAGGACAGATTCAGCTCTGCTCCCTTCTCCTGATGTTTGGGACCATCAGCTGAGGGGCTGGCAAGGGTTTAACCTCCTGCAGGCTCCCCTGCCCACTGGATGAGCTCTGCCAAAACCCTGGCCATGACACACACTTATAGGGATAACATTGAGGACTCCTGCACAGGATGATTACACTTGTTATCTTTCCTTGCATTTAGGCATTCATTTTATTAAACCATGCACTTCCTACTGCAGCAGCCAAAGTCAATAGTACCTGTGGTGTCTCTTTTGCCAATCGCTATAATGCTGTAGCTGCAAGCAGTGCAATAAAACCTGCCTGTGCTACCCTGACTGCCTCCAGTCGATGCAAATTTGGCAATTCTTTCAAAGGAACCAGGCTTTCACCTTGGGATGCTACTAAGACCTGGAAGAAAAAGTCGCCGTGACATTAATTTTTACAGGTGCCTCATCAGCTCATCCTGTCTCTCCAAGGAAACACTGATTAGACAACAATAAAAATGCAGCAGAAACCTATGGCTAAAGAGCATCTTCAGTTCCTGGCCTCCTTCAGTCCCCTGGGCAGTACTCAGAGAGCAAGAGAGACTGATTCATCAGTGTATCTTTTTAAAGACTTCAGTGCACCTTTGCTGACACTTGATGCTAAATATAATTGCTGAAAAATATTTTTTTAATGAATAGTGAAATCAGTACTAAATATTCCCATTCCAGGAGCTTCACCGGAATTAAAAAAAAAAATAAAATAAACCATGTGATTCACAGTAAAAAAGATAACAAGATATGACAGCCACATTGAGAAGTTGCCTAGAGAACATAAGGTGAAGAAAATCTGCTATCAAATTGTCATGCCCAACATGAAATAAAGCCCCTACAAAACAATGCAGGGCTGGAGATGTATGTTTTCTGAGCAGTGACACCTCCTGAAATACGGTTTAACACCTGTTATTAATCCTGCCACCTTGGCACATTTACACCATTACTCCTTCCGTCTCAGCAACAAATTCAAAGGATCACACCTGAGCCTGACATTAAGCCATGGAAGAACCACAGAGTTAACCCATCCTGTAACCACAAAGGGAAACCTGATATCTAATTCTATTCTGTTTAAGAAAACTCCTAATTCCAGTTCCAGACCTATCATCCCTCCCTGTCAACCTCACTTCAGCCTTTTGCCTTCACCAAGGGTAATTTATGGACAAAGATATATGGCGTGGCAGTGACTGTATTTTAGCTGCTCATTTCCAGCCTCTTAATGTATTAACCCTCCAAAAAAGCAGTGCAGAAACAGAGTTTTCACTATCTGCTTTCTAAAATTGCCAGAATGGTAAATAATCACACCAGAAATACTGAAAATGCAAGAACCAGACAGAAAGTAAACCACTAAAACACAGGAGAAAATGCCCTCAAACAGAGCTGGTCCTCCCAGCTCAAAATTCTCCATTTATTACTGATTTTTTGCACTGGGCATCACTTGTTCCACACAGGCACACCACCCTTTTAAGCTCTTGCCATCTACCAAAATTCAGCAGAGATTTCAACGTGCTGAAGCAAAAACATCTCTCCACTTGGTTCTGTCACGTGAAAAACAGAGACTCTAATAGATCATCCAGTAAGTGTTACAACCTTCAAACCATGACTGCCTTCGAAGCCCTGACATCCTCCAAAGAAATGTTGCATAGGAAGAAAGCAGTGGAGCCACGTGATCCAGGGAAGTGGGTCTGCTCTTACCATGTCAGCACCTTCGGTATCCCATCTGCACAGTGACACCAACAAGAACCTGGAGTGCCTGGCCCAGAGACCATCCCACCAACGAGACACAGAGGAAGGTAAGAGAGCCAGCAGCAGCTTGGGGAAAAATCAAGCAGACTTGGGCAGGAATGCTCATGTGCCTCTTTTCCCATCATCACCCTGCCAACATACAAAAACTGGGTTTAGCCCCCGAATTTTTCAGCTGCTTCTGATCTCAGTGAACATTAATGTGTGGACAATAGACTTAGCCCCTATGTCCCCACTGCTGTGCCCTGTGAGTGACCTTTAATTGGCAAAGGACACAATGGGAGACAAGGGCCAATTCAGAGCCGCTCCTGCAGACCATGTCGCTTCTTATTTACTCTTGCCAAAGCACAAGCACCACTTGTCTGGGGACAAAAAAAAAGGAAAAAAAAAATCCTCTAAGAACTTATGAATTTACTTTGTTGGAGCTCCACAGCAAGATGTGAAAGATTTGGGCAAAATGAAGCTCCAGTTGATCTTGGTACCGCAGTGCACAAGCAGTACCCACAGGGCAGAGGGGGAAACAGACGCTGAGCAGGAAGGAATACCCTGGCATATGATTTTATTTCTCCAAGACATCTGACAATGGTATTTTTACCATATGCAATAGGAGTCTATTAAATTTTGTGCTGTAAATTTGAACTCTCCCAGTAGTCTTCAGGGGTACTAAAAAAGGAAAATCTCAGCTGGTTTTCCACTCTCTCTTCTCAAATTTTAGTGCAAAATAAAAAACAACAAAATGAGCTCTGGTCCCTGGTGAAAAGAGTAGACTGAGCTGCACTTCTTTGTGTTGGAAGTCCTTTTCCCAAAGCCCCCTGGTCCTTTCTAGCTCTATTCCCCTGGCATCTCCGGACACTTTCCCTCTCCTCCCTCCATATTACATGTAGAAGATATTCCACTCAATTTAATAAAGATGGAGAGTCACCTAAATAGGGGCTGTGCATAATTCAACTTCACTAATCTGTGACTGCTTCTTCTTTAGAACAGCCATAGGCTAAATGAGGAAGAAGGAGCAATTTTCCCTCTGGGATACACAGCACCTTTCCCATGGCCCAATCACCACTTTATTACGCTGGTTGCACAATGCATTTTGAGGTTTGGAGCACACTCTGAAAAACTGCAACATTTATTCACACATAAAACTTTCTCAGAAGTAATACAACAGTAAATGAGCTATCATTTCTTCAAGTGGGTTGTTTTGCTTTTCTGCTGATGATTTTTATGCTAGCGGTGCACATTAAGGTAGCCTCACCAGACAGGTATAGTGCATTAGAATGGAAATGTCAATACGATGAAACAGTATGTGTCACGTTAAACAACATTATTATGTGTATTTATACTCCAGGAGGCAATGACCACAAGATGCAATGCAACAGCAACTTTATCTGCCCATTAATAAAAACCTGTACTTCTAGCAAGTCAGGTGTCATGGCAATGCACTGCATAAGACCTATTACTGGCAAGAGGAATGGTCATTTATAAAAATGTTATATTTAGAACTATGTGTTATAGTTACACAGCAGGTCAAGACGATAAATCCTGGAAATAATTTTGCCTTAAAAAGTGAATGTTTAAAGTCTCTCATCTCGTACAAATACATTGCTTAGTGTTTCTTAAATTTTCAAGATTCTTATCATAATAACGCCTCAGCTATGCACACTTGGGACTCTAAAACTTCAAAATGATCAAGTGAACATTCTTTCTTTGTATGTCATCTCAAGCACCCACCGAAGAGGTCAGCCTGGAGCCCACAGGAGTGTCAGTCCCTGCACAGCTCCAAGGTAAAAAGCATTTAGATAAATTGCCCAGCACAATCATTACTTCACTTGTATCTCACCTAAACACCTGCATTTCTAGACTATTTTCTCTCTGGATACAAATTATTCCTGCTTAAGATATTAAAAAGCAGACTTCTATAACTCTGCTTTAGTTATCTGAGCTTAAAATTTAGGGAATTACAATTATGTTCAACAGACAAAACGCCCTTCAAACCTAGAAGTAAATGCTAGAGTAACTGAGTTTAAAAGAGAAATGTCACAACGCTTCCGATCTCCAAAGCAGAGATTTCTTTAAAGAGTTTATTTAAGCCACTACCACTACACACTAGCTCTGCCACCACTAGGATGGGAAAACAATACAATGCTATTTCCCAGGTGGCCCTGAAAGCTGAAGTCCCTGCTCAGTGCCAAGGCTGCTTCTTGGAGCTGGTATAGCAGCAATGACCTTAAAACCTTGTTCCTTTGATCCTCGTTTACCACGATTGCTCACCCACACAGCACCATGAGACAGCTATGAAGCTGACTGGCCCAGGGAACAAGCTGTCTCTGCCCCTCACCTCCTCCCTATGCTCCTGGATCATGGGACAGAGTTTGGGCATACCCTAAATATCAGCAAAGCTGTTTTCCCAGCAAAGGGAGGAGGCTAACAAGCTTCTCTGGGAGGTGCTGCTCAACAGTTCAGCGTGATTCAGATCACAGCACTTCCCTCCAATATCTCCATATCAGGGACTGTGAGCACTGCTGAAATCTTAATGACCTATTCATCTTGTCCACATGTAGGAACAAAAATATCTAAAGGAAAACATAAAATTATTTTACTGCAAGGCTACATGAAGAGACCCAAATAGGACCTCTACTCTACAAGGAGACTTGAGTCCTGCCTAAGTGGCTTTTCACTTACTCTCATGAGCAATGCAAACAAAAAGTCAACATGCTACTAGGAAACCCCCATCTTACATTTTCTTTTAGCATTAGTAAATGAATGGAATTTAAAAAAAAAAATCATCTGATCCTCCAGGTAGAACATTTAACTGGAAGATAAAATTCTCCAAGCACTTTTTCACACACAGACAACTATGACTAGGTGTCTTGAAGGGGAGAGGCTCAGGGATATGAGCATCACTTCCTGGCACCAGCAAGAAGCTTCCTAGAAAGCCAGGTGGACTGAGCCATTGACAAGAAGGTGGCAGCATTTTTAAGTGTTTCACTAGCCCTTGAGAAAGGGCAGACCAAGAGACTCTTTTACCTTCATGTTTTTTCTCAGGATATCCCAAGCCTTGGGAGGGGAACAAGCCCTCAATTTCTGCTCACCCAGCTCCACTCATTATCCTATAAATTGTGGAGGGCTCTTGTAACACTTAGCAAGCACACTTTCTACCACCAGCACCACTTACACTAATGTTACAACCACAGACACAATATCCACGGCTCAGGAGGAGCACAGCCAAATGAGAAGGGAGCCAGGGCACATACATGACTCAGGGTATCACCTTGCCCCAGCTCCACCCCTGTAAGACAACAGAACAGGAAGAAATCCATACCAAAAATTCGTGAGGTGATCAGCTGTCACAGCAAAGAGGGTCAAAATATACAAGCAGACAATAAAAGTGTCCTCCTATAGCCAGAAATGCTCAAATTTTTATTTCCGAGTAATGGTACTTCCTCATCAGTTGCAAGTTATTCTGTTGACACTTCATGAGCAATGTCAGGCCATTCAGAAACATGATTTAAACACTGAATAAAAATTAATACATAATTATTATTACAAATTATAAATAATCAGATATTTTGACAACTATCATACAACTGCTACTAAATGAGAACAAACCCATCCCTAAAAATTAGCCAAGACACACACAAGCAACGAGCAGCTGTTCATGTTTCCATTTTGAGCAATGAACAAGTTTTAACAGGGTTTCTCTGACAGAACCATCATCATCTACTACATGAAAGCGAAGCATCTTCAAACCTGATACATGCCAAAATTCAGCTGTCCAGCTCTCTTCAGAGTAAACTAGACAGTAATAAGAACAGGACCAACTGAGCCTCAAATTACTCACAAAAGAGGACTGTATTTAAAATGAAGAGCTGTGTTACTTCTTAGTAAGGAAAACTACAAGTTGAATTGCATCACTTATGCACCAAGATAGCTGGATAAATGCAAAATATATAAAAATATTGCACTTCATTTGATAGTGGAGACAAAAAAGAAATGCTTACCTGCACAGCAAGCATCTTTTTACAGATTGCTTTAGCACCATCCTGATGATGCATCACACGTAAGTTTAGAAAACTACAGACCTAAGCAAAGATTTACTGTATCAGCACTTGGGGAATAGAGTGCCATGAAAGTTGAACAGCAAAAATGAAAAGCCACTTTGGTGCACACATCTCTGTCTCCAAATGGAGCAGGAAGCACAGCTGGGGATCTGCCAAGGCTGCCAACTCCTCCTTTCACCCAGACAGACTAATGACAACCAGAAGAATCTTTGGGAAGGTCAAAAGTAACCTCAGTAAAGCTCTTGCTGCCACCGGCAAGGTAGCAGTATATCAAAACTAAGATTGATTCAAAACTCTCCCTGCTGTAGAAAGCTGGCTGATGTTTCTGAGACAAGATACTGAACTCAGCTAAAACCACACCTATCCCAACTCAGGAAAGATCTTGGGTCCATGCTCAGATGGAGAGCTTTACAAAAGGAAAAGTAAGAACTGAAGCCAGATCCCAAGGGACACATTATCTTTGGCTCCCAGGGCAAAAGAGATGACATGAACTCATCACCCACCTTAGCAATAAACACAATAACCACCCTCGGGAATTCACACCAGCTTGGGATCAATTCACACTGGAACAGTCATCTGCTCTGTTTTCTACATCCAGCATGTAATTTAGCCTCTGCCAATATGGCTTTATTTTCATATTAATCTCAACTCAGTAGCATTTTGCTACTTAAAAACACATTTATACTATCAATTGATATTTCATAGAAAATCAAGATTGATAGCACCAGACAGTCTGGAAGATAAAACAGAAGTGCTATAGAAATTGCTCATCAAACAATTATTTGAGACCTAGGAAAAATAGGAGAGAAATAAGGAATCTCAGTGCAGCAGCAAACAGCCTCATAGCAAAGATGTTTGCAGCATGCCACAGCTAAAAATCAAGCCAGCAAATCCTTCCTGAACTAATCATGGCTGTTTCCAACTTCAGAGCCCCCTTCTTTGGGCTGGCAAGACTCCTTCCCCAAACTTCAAAGCTGCAAGGCCTCAAAGATACTTTATTGGGTTTACACTGGCCCGCAGACCTGATGTATGGGGTTGATACTGGCCAGCAGCCCATGGATTCTCACACCTGGCCAACAGACTCCTGCAAAAGCTAGGCTTTGCTCCAGAAGCTGCAATCTTTACAACCGTTTCAAAGTAAGTATTTAAGTCTCTGAAAGTTTTCTCCTTTGAAGAAATCTCGTGCAGGGGCTTGGAGAGGTCTGAAGGATCTCTGTAAATAAAGCTGGTGAGAGGGGGATAAGTGTGTATGTTTGTATAGGAGGGTTGTGTTACATCTTCTACACCACCCCGTATTTTAAGGCAGGAAAATCTGCTCAGAAATGCTTTCAGAAAGAAGCAAAAAAAAAAGAGTTTTGAGTGGAGAAGAGCTAAATTTAGCAGGTGAATCCCTCAGCTTTCCTACAGCATCCCAAAGCATGCTAGCTGGCAGCAGTATGCAGAAAACAAACCCTTAATTCCAATATTTAAGGTCTAAGGATTGTTTAAATACTCCTAGAACCAAAACAGGCTCCCTAGGTTGATTTTTTTTTCACTTTTTATTTCAGCTTGTTCCAGCATTTATTATTATAGATTACTTTTAATTGCAAACCACCAGGAAATTTCAGACCCCCTCTGGATACACCACATGAAGCCACAGGCAGTATCTCATCTATACACCTTTATCCCAGGAAAGCAATGCTTCAGAAATATTTTTACAGGCATTCAGAACCTTCTAGTAAGTTTAAAATTGTTGCCACACTGGGGCTGTGATTCCAGGTAAGAATCCAAGGTAGGAACATGCCTAGCTTTAACCCTGGGTTAAGCTAGCCCAATGAACTCCAATGGGAGATTAATGGAAGTGGAAAATGGTAGTCACGCTCTGTACCACTACTTACTTGCAAGTACTCAGCTGTATTTTTTGACTACTCTAATATTAGAGCCAGATTTTCAAAAGACCCATCACCCATCCAGACTATCTTTAATGGTTTTTTTGGCTGGACCCCATCAGCAGCAACAGAAGCTGGCAGAAAGCAGACAGCAAAGGATAGATGAGGGTTGTTTTAGGGAAGAGTTATTTTCACCCAATGTAACTCTTTAGCCGACAACATTTCTGCTATGAGGCACCGTCCTGCCTTTTGAAAGTTCATCCAGCATTTCTCCACGGAAACCCTTCTGTTATAGCTTATTATGAAATGAATAAGTTGTGTTATGATGAAAATAATTTAGAAATGTGTATAATGGGGGGAAAAAACATATTGAGTAGGGCAGAACTTAAAATATAATGGTAAATCAGTTTAGAAAAAAATCTCATGGACTGTCACACAGAACTGTAAAGTTTGTTTATATATTTTAAGCATAAATTAAATGTGTTAAATTAAAAGGTGGGGGACTGTTATAAATGAAGTGGTTAATTCATGCATTTATAAAATATATTCTGTAAAACCAGGGATACAGTTAAAATCTCAGGGACCAACGGGG
>VYXD01015093.1:900790-929320 GCA_013397195.1 Hylia prasina | reverse complement strand
AAAAAAAAAAAAACACCACCGCCACAACACTGCTCCAATACCACGTATCAAATTAGAAAATCCAGCCCTACCAAAAATACCATTACACAACAAACTCAAGCTTACACTCCTAACTTCAGGTTACCTGTATTTGTGGCCAGATGAGTTATGAATATTGATTCTGGGGCTTGAACCTCTTCAAATCACCATCCAAGATCCATTTCCAGCACAACTCTTTATGTCATTGTTGGAAGAGTTCTACCTCAAACCACTTCCAGTACTACCTGACCTATGTAGGGCAAAGGAAGTGGGGCAGCAGCTATGTGGGTACAAGTGGGGAACCATGAACCCAAACAATGACAGGTAAAAGAACATCAACAAGTGAAAGGAAACTATAGTGTAGCCTACTGAACAACAAGAGTAGGTGTAGACATTGTTCCTTTCTTTGTTTATACACACAACTTTCCTTTGAATTGGAACAGTGTAACAAATTGAAGTACTCAGGACATTGTAAACAGGAATCATGTTCACCGTGAGTTCCAGCTTTACTTTTTTGCTCACTCCGAAATCAATTAAATTTGCTGCTGATAGCAGAAACTGGTTTGCACCTCTGTAAACATCCCAAACAGGACAAATAAAGTTTAGCGAAATGCCAGGACTCTCAAATGTAAAGTTTTTGTCACATGCTTTCAGCTATCGATGAATTCCTTGCCATCACATTTAGAAGCAACATGTAATATGTTTTATTACATATACATTCAGAGTGACAAAGCACTCTCGGACAAAGCAAGGATCTGAGCTCAGCTCAGCAGGTTGCACACAGCTGGCTTGCTCCTACCACATGAGGTTTTGTAGAACACTTGCCACAAAGCAGGGAGACGTGTAAGCACAGAACAAGCATTGTAGTTTGAGCAAGTAGGCACAAAAGGAGCATATGCCAGTCAGTATTTTTTGGTAAAAAGTTACATATAAAGTGGAAAGAGTTGAACATAGCTCTTGAAAGCTAGAGGGGAGAAAGAATCTTACAGGTTTTTGTAAAACTCTCTTGCTGCCATAGGAAAAGAAGTGATAGTACACCGTTGATAGCTATTATGACCATAAAGCCAGAGACAACTAATAAACTAGTACACTTACTGCAAGATCTAAATTCTCAAAGTATTAACCATTGTGAGGCCCTCTTAAAACTGGATTTAAAACAGGAAGGAACAGGAAGGAAAAAGAAAAGTAATGTTTGCCTTAGGATTGAAGTTTGATCCTGTCAAAAGCAAGAAACAAATGCCAATCCTAAACATTTTCATCTCCCCTCCTGTGAAATAATGTGTGCTCTTGCATCCTTATATTTCAGTGACCTCTTAGAACCACATAATTCTTTAGACTGGAAAAGATCTCTGAGATCAAATTCAAGCCAGCACTGCAAAGTCCACTACTGATCCATGTTCCTAAGCACAACTACACTTCTTTTAAATACTTCCAGGGATGGTGATTCCACTACTTCTCGGGGCAGCATACTCCAGCGCTTGATAATCCTTTTGATGTAGACTTTTTTACTAATATCCAGTCTAAACCGCCACTGCTGCAACTTGAGGTCTTGTCCTGTCACTTGTTGATTGCGAGAAAAGACCCGAACCCCAGCTGGCTACACCCTCCTCTCAGGTCACTGTAGAGAATGGTAAGGTCTCCTCTGAGCCTGCTTTTGTCCAGACAAACAACCTCAGCTCCCTCAGACACTCCTGTTAAGACTTGTACTCCACACCCTTCCCCGGCTTCATCGCTCCTCTCTGGAAACAGCAGAAAGATCCATGAACAAATAGGCTCAAGAGCCAGTGTCTGCAAAAGGCTTCCCTGCAATACCACTTAAAAAAGGGTGACATTGCTTTACAATTCACTAAACAACATATTTACTCACAGGCTGACTACATATGTTGTACTTAGATGTCACAGCAGATTACTCACTAATTACACTAGGAAAAACCCAAGTAATTACTGCAGACTCTTTCCCCTGGTGCAGAAGAGGTCGGAGCCGTACATTTACATGACAAATGATCACGCCTACAACGAGCGGTGGCTGCTTCCAGCACAGAAGGACCCCTCCTCCGAACAAGTGCCATTTAATAATCCTTTTTTTTTTTTTTAATTACACTGAAAGGATGTATCAGAAATGCAGAGACTAAAAAAAAAAAAATTAGGCGCTCTCGCTGTTAAGGAGTCAGTTTGTTCAGGCCAATGGTGCAAAAATCAAATTGTTTCTTAACATTTTATCTGATCTTTCAGGCTGATAAAAACTTCTGTTACTGAATGAAGGAAATTATATTACCAGGGCTGATATTCATCAGAAATATTTTGAGCTGAATATGTGAACTGCTTTTAAGTGAGTTTAAATCGATAACACCACTACTGTGGTTAGTTTTATTGAATTGTACATTGGAATAATATAATTTCAATTATGTTATGATGACAGTATTACCCTCCACTATGAGCTGTATTTATTCAGCAGGAAGGTGAGATATGCCACTTCTTCATTTGACAAATCAGACACACCACTGCTTTTAATGCTACTTTATGGAATGATCATTGCAGGTTTACACTACTGTGTATGCACCAGGCTCTTCCCTCAAAAGGTCAACACCTTGAAAAAACCCTTCATTTTTGATGGCATTTCTTTTTCCTTTCAGAAATAAAGCACTGGAGGGAAGTTCAAATGCAACCATACAAACCTACACAAACCAGCATATGTTAAGTGCCTAGGATCATTCATGGTTGTTTCCAGAGATCCAGGCAGGGACTTGGAATCAAGAGGTTTGTTTACAGGGGGTGGTTATGCTTACAAGCATTATTTATATATGCAAGATGACAGCTAAATACTTCTTGCTTCTCTCTGGTGGAAATGCAAGAGGGGAGGAGCCTGTCATCTACTTTAATCATTTGAATTTTTTGTTACCTGTAAATATTCGGCTGTAAAGTAGGAGGGAAAAAAATACTAATATTAATTTGAGGCTCATTTCTATGTTTCCTCTCAAAAGATTTTCATTTTCATTTCATTTTCATTTCATAGTTTAACTTGCATAACATTTGTCTTTGTCTTGTTAAAGTCCAGTAGAGTTCAAAACCACAAGGAAGTGGCAAGCAGAAATAACTCATCATCCTAAAACAGCACTTGTCAGAGGTGAATTTCAGAGCACCTTGAAAGGTCGTCAGAATCATTAACTGCATTTTACTGGAGTTTAGATGCAATAAGCAGACTGAAAACAGAAAGAATGACGCACACACATAAGGCAGAAACAGAATCCTGCTCTCCTCCCGGGCCATGGGAGCACTGCAAACTCATTCTATATCATAACATTATGACCATTATCACAGATGTGCTGTACAGAAGGCTCCTTTTCTCCCCCAAGCACGACTGACCTGAGAAGTCTCAACCTCCAATCCTGTAATATCTATAATTAAGTAGCTTTTACTTTCCTTTGGTGTACCAAAAATATACTAATACTGAGTTTTGTCTACTTGTTTGACTAATGGTCACAGAAATCACCATTGTCTTCGATTACCTTAGCAGGATTAAAAAAGGATTATTTTTTTCCTTTGCACAGATAAAATGCTACTGAATAGATTTCCCCATAATAATCAACAACCAGCTTTTAAGTCCCATATTAGACAGTGATGTTCTCTTTCCACTAACTTTGAGTCATGCTTGTTTTCCATCAGCTGGAAGGGAAAGGTCTCGTTCCTTGGAGACATCCAGATTTCATTACTTCCTGTACCTGGGTCTTCTGACCTGTGATAAACACACTGTGTCTTGCTTCCTCCTACACTGACAAACAACCCCTCCACATAAACCCTCACTTCTGCAAACAGAGGCATAAAGTCAATGCACCTCTGTTCTTTAAATTAAGCTGAAGTGAGACACTAAGAGCCCCAAATGGCACTTGCTTCACTTAGGTCTCTTCTACTTCAAATACCACTTCCAAAGACATCCATGTCCATGCACACTGCTGCTGCTGCAGTCTAGCCAAGAAACTACTAGCACTTTGCAGCCTTCAATTTAAGAGCATCAGTGTGTGACAATTAGAGATATTAAATTCTGTCAGGCGGACAAAACTTATGATTTAACTAACAGAACAATACCAATAATTTATATGTATTTTTTTAATCAGCGATTAATCCACTAGACTTCATGCTTTGATCATGATACTTGCAGGTTTCGCTTTTCCAAAAAAATCCATTACAGATATGCAGGCAAGTGCCAAGTTCCACCACTACCTATAATTTCCTTCTCCTTGCTGCCAAACTGAGCCTGGGTCTTTTACTATGCGTACAAATGCTAATTACAACTCAACACTAATGCTAATCCTGACATCTGCTAATTAAAAGATCACATCTTCTGCAGAGTCAGCAGTGCTATTCAAATGAAAACATTAATCAGTTTAAAATTTTTTAAAAAAATCAATCAACAAAGCAGGAATTTTAGCCCTTGGTTCAATTAATATCAAAGTGCAAACTGGGAGTAGTCAAGAGCAAGTGTCAGTACATTCTTTGGGAATATCTAATGTTCGGTGAAAAGGAAAACTTTCAGCACTATGATTGCTCTGTTCTGAATAACTGTCCACTTTCTCTCTTGCACCTTCTTTAATCCTCCCTTCTCTGAAACCAGAGCACCTCAGAAAACCAAGGCCAACCCATACCAACATCCCACAGTCAAGCCAAGGCAAGCACAAGTATCTACATGTGTACATTCAAATACCTAGGAAGTCCCACTTATGCTTCACGGAAACAGTCTCCTCTACAGCTAACACATGGACCTACAGGATCAGGACTGTCATGGACACTACAACCCACTAACACAATCATTAAAAATCTCTTGGAAAGGACAGCCCACATTTGCTTACCATTTCAGCAAACACAGAAGGCAGGGAAAAAGGATAAAAAGCAGGATGCTTCATCCATCCCATGAAATAAACACTGAGATCATAAAACCCCACCAAAAAGTCTACAGGTGGCTTTTAAAAGCTGAAATTCTGAGAATGTGCAGTGTCTAAGATTCATCCTGCGTGAATGCCTTGGATGTTTTTATTATTTGACTTTATGCATGGACTTAACACACAGGGCTCCTTAATTCACCCATTCCTACCTCAAACCCTGCTGCTCCACATCTTGTCCCCAGTCCTTGTTTTTCCTTTAAGGGATGTCCATCCCTTCCCCCTGGAAGAGCCCTCCTGCATGGCAGCTTCAGTCTCTCCATGAAGTGAGCTGCTACTTTTCAGACCCTGCTTGCTGGTTGCCTCTTTGATTAATCTCTTTAGTGCTTAGAAACCATGGTACAGGCGCTACACAGACAAAGTAGCCCTGGTCAGAGTTAGGATTATTGGGACATCAGAACCAGACACTACTCCAATGTCCAAGGAAATCAGAAGAAAATGGAGGGTTTGAAGAGATGAAGAGAAGGTGCAACCCCCAATGGCATCCTAACAACAGCAGTCTCCTACAGAGCAATCTTTTAAAAACCTCTATGTGCCAGAAGGCCCAAGAGGAATGGGAAGTCACCTCAAAACAAACAAACAGAAAAATTACCTTGTCTTAGTGGGACAAAAGAAAATTGTTTCTCCAAAAGAAAGAAACAATTCCTGTACAGGAAAAAGCCCACAAGCAACAGCAGCTTCCAAGGCAGCACTGGGCAAGCAGCAAAATAAGGGTTTTTACTCATTTAGCATGCTGCTGCTCAAAATTATTTAAAATAGGCTGCATTTACTTTGTTGGAGCTCGATAGAAAAAAAAAGAGCTGTTTGAATTTTTTATACAAGTTAATATTTGTATTGATAAGGAAACCACAAATCAACTTTAGTGCCTTTTTAACAATGTTAATATGAAAATGCTCTTTTGATGTAAGATGCCAAGGTTTCCTCCCTTCTTTCACCTTCTCAGCTACATGCCCTGCAATTGCCATCTTATCTGCACTTTAAAATTTCCACTCTGGAGAAGTCTTACACTGTAATATATCTTTAGCTAATAATACACCACAGCCAGTTATAAATTAATCACACTGATAAAAGGTCTAACAAAGTTACCAATATCATTCTGTAACGTACAAGCAATATTACCAAGTCTTATTTGAATAGAATAGGCAATTCAATCAAGAAAAAATGTGCCAGAGACTTCTGACTGCAAAAGAATCTTAAATCATTAATGAAACCAAGAATTTAATGTATGCAAATTAAATTATATATGCATATTTCAATGGGCTAAAAGTTTATGTGCATACTTTACTCGGGAATCTGCCTTGTGATACAATTAGAAAGAAATGGTGACAATTCAGGTTTTTTATCACTTTGGACTGTAAAGCGTTCATATAATTTATGTTCACCTAAAAAGGAACAAAACCCCATCAATTAAAGCCAGTCTTCAGACGGTATAAATAGACTGCAGCCTCACTGAAGGTGCTCTAAGCACTCTCTCAATACATCATTTGAGGTTCAGGTCTCACTAGTCTCCACTTGTAAAAAGCAAACAAAACCTGAGGTTATGAAAAACCGGGCACCAGCCTGCACAGAATCCAAAGAAAATAATTTGAGACCTCTCCTCCTCTGGTAATCAAATTCAGCAGCAGGTTCAAAAGTTACCAGGGCATGGCATAGAGGACACTGACCTGTACAACCGTTAAATAAGCCTTCTCTCCTGGCAAATCACTTTTTAAAGGCAGGAAGGGAATACGTGATAAAATATTAATCTTATTGATTGTGCTCTAAGGAAAAAAAAGGTTAGAATCTGATTGCAGAGGATATGA
This sequence comes from Hylia prasina, assembly GCA_013397195.1. NCBI lineage: Eukaryota > Metazoa > Chordata > Aves > Passeriformes > Sylviidae > Hylia > Hylia prasina. The sequence continues at coordinate 922,566 of VYXD01015093.1, read as the reverse complement.
CAGCTTGTGGCTACTAAATATCTCTTCAAAATTACTATGTTGGATTTTTCCCCTTTTTAGTAAAGCAGGCCAAAAAACATTCCCCTAATTAAATGTCAAATTTTTTTGACTTCTGAAATCAACCCAGTATTTCCTGCTATAAGCCATTTACTGGGAAGACATAAAAATCCAGGCAGGCAATGGGCCCTTTAGGAAACATTTTTACCCCCAAGCACAGAAAATTATATTGATAAAAATACACATTTTTATGTTGCCACAGTGAAAAGCATCCACTGAAGCTCAAGGTAGTAAACGAGAAACAAGATGTCATTTTCCAATTTGAGGTAAATTTACTAATTTAATACCGACTCCTTTTTTTTATTTTGCCTTTTCTTTTCTTTTTTCTTTTTTTTTTCCTCCCAACAGATTAACAACATTCCCAAAGAAGAAATCACAGCAGAGGAGAAGTTCTGAGGCAGATGTTCCCAATGTGTGGCATCACATCCAGCTAACACAGAAATGGTACCCATGGAGCCAAAACTGAGCAACTTCACCAGATGCACAGCATCAGCAACTTCTGCCAAGATGCTGAGCCCTCTTCATCTGAGGTGAAAATCTGGTTTTAGGCTCAAACCCAGCAAATCCAATGCTCAGCTACAAGGGAAGATTTAAGCCCTTTTAGTGCATCTGTATAAACGCTTTGTTGAATTAAGGCTCTGCCCATTTACACCTCTTCCTGTTATCATTTCTCCCTGGGCCATCACTAAATCACACAGGATCTAATGACCTAATTAAAACATTTCTTAACACTCACAGCATTTTTGATGCCAGCTTTCAACACAACTAATGGCAAATGAAGGTTAATAACTGGTAATTATCATACCCCTTTTAAGATTTTGTTTTTAAACAAAGGAGTGAAAATATAAAAATAAATTACTGCAAGAAAAGAGCAAGCATACATGCCATTCCTGAACACTGCTAAACACTATTCACAAGAACAGTAGTTGTGGCTATAAAAGTCAAATAATAAAAACATCCAAGGCATTCACGCAGGATGAATCTTAGACACTGCACATTCTCAGAATTTCAGCTTTTAAAAAGCCACCTGTAGAAAAAGAAACCTAAATACTAGTTTACTGATACAGAAATCAAAATTGATATCTTGCCAAGATACAACTTTTGAAGTGCAGATACAGCTACTGAAGTGCTTTCTGTAACTTTTCATTGTTCTGTAAACAAGCTGCTTCTTTGCTACACTGTCTTTCATATACATTATGCCAACCAATCCCCATGGCCCATTTTTACTAATAGAGCTTCAAATTTACATGCTTTAAAAAACCAAAAAAAAAAAATCCAAAAGACAATCTTTAAAGACGTAATAATAAAAACCTCCCACCTAATATGACACTACAGAAGCTTCAGCAGCTTCATGAACAGTTTATATGAACAGCTGCTGTAAAACCAGTGGGAACACAAGCCTACATTAAAATAATATTTGAGTTCTTCACAACAAGAGACAAGCAGATTTGCAGAAATACAAAATAGTATTCAGAGAGGAGCCAGTGCTTGGACTTGTTTATTCAAGCGTGTCCTTCAGTATGAAAGGCTGCTCATAATGCAACACCTCAATGCCATTCAGGCTCAATCAATGCTTACAGAGGCAATTCTAAGTTGCACTGAGCAGAGAGAGACTCTAGTGTATGACAAGCTCTAACCAGAAATGATGCTTCCTCCAGTATAAAGATTTCTTCAGAGTTCAAATTCACAAATAGTAGAAAAATCATTGAAAATAAGATTCAACTACAATACAATTAAGTATCATGCTTAAATCCCTTGAACCCTGGCTCTGTCAGCAAGTGTTGCCTGGGAGAATAACAGATTTTGAACTCACACTTAGGAGCTTTATAGATCTATAGCCTTCAAACTGCTCCAAGTTTTTCTTTTTTAATGCTAATTAATTTAATTCAAGATGGAACACACACGTCTTTGTGACCTCAAGAAAATTTTGGGAAGAGGTCTGTGCAAAAGCCCTTTGCTTGGCCACTGGAATTAGGGTACAATGATGACTTCAAAGTAAGTATGGGTGTCTGATGCACTGATAAATCCCCAACAACTGGAGCAATATAATAGGACTATGCTGTAAACAGACAAAAACACATCGTAAAGAACTGTTATGAAACACACACAGTTTCAGATGTCTATGGAAGGCATGAATATACATCATAATCAGTGATTTGAGGCAAAAGGGCCAAGATCAAGGGCTACCAAGTAACCCTGAACAGAACATTCGCAATCCCCTGAATCAGAATTGTTAATTTCTAGCTAAAGTGCCTGAAACTTTCAAGCAATATTATCCCTTTTTTTTTTGGATGTAACAAGTCATACAAAATCATTCATTGGATCTAACTCCATATTGCTTTCCTCCAATTTTTTAATTAGATCTGACAATTATTACCATAAAGCACAAATTATTTTTAAGCTACACTGAAGCAAACACTCAGCAACATCTGCTTTGTTTTCATTATTCATTAAAACTTATTCAGAACAACAGAAGTTTTAAATGCTCCATCACTAGTTGTTATTCTGTATTTAAATACTTCAGCACTCTTCTATTTAGAAAAAGCTAAATACGCCATTTTCCATCAAGACTAAAGAACAAAGAAATCTCCTTTTAGTCCTCTAACAAGGGCAAAATCATCCTACATCACCACAGAAATTTACCAGCTGCTAAAAAAATACAAGAAACTCAGCCACCAGTGTGAGACTGCTACAGTACTCTCCTAAAACCCCATCTCCATCCAGTTCAAAAGTCAGGGTTGTTCAAGGATTCAGTCACCTGCTTAAAAAAATTGAAACCAACAGTGTGGAGAAGAAACCAGCACCAAGTACTTAGGAACATGATGAGTGTATTTAGTTCTACGGATCTGCAACATTGATGGATTCAGGCACACACCATGCACATATAGCCCTGCTTTGGAGATCCAAGATGCAGTTTGCTCTCACACCTCTCTTTCTCCAAAGTTCTGTACAAATTTTAAAGTGAATTTGCATGATGCTGAGGTTGGATTCTGGTAGTTTTCACTGGAGCATATTAGAAACTGCAGGAAGAAAGAGAACAGAACACGCCTTGCTAAACAAGTTACCATATATACACACACACCCCTCCCAGAGAATCACAAAATCATCAGAGTTGGAGGAGACCTTTAAGATCATCAAATCCAACCATCCAGCCAGCACTGCCACTGTAACCCCTAAACCACTAAATCATCACCCAGCAGCAGATCCAGACACCTCCTGAACACCTGACAGTGAATCCCATCAGTGCCCACAGACTTGTGAGTGCTTAAATGGCACAGCACGCCACTAATCATGTTCTCATGGATTATGGGGACTTCACTCATCTCCCCATCACCAACTTCCAGCTCTGAAAGCTGGGTATCCTGAGGACAACTGGCCCTGATATTGAAGACTGGGGCAAAGAAGACATTAAGTACACATGCATGTGTATATATGTACACATTCCTACTCACACATACTCATGTAATACACATACATGCGGCGCTCAATGTTCCCTAGTGCAGGACACTTAACCAGCATCCTGGGGACTGACCTGCAGATCACCTAAGATTGGAAACAGAAAGTTTAAGAGAGTCCAACACCGCAGAGGAAACATCACACACATTTTGAGCAGCTCTGCATTGTTCCACAGCTTGTGCTACTACTACACAGCCACACAAAAAATAGCTGTAAACCAGCCAGGAAGCTGATCCCAGGTGAAAACAGCCTAGCAAGATGACAAATTCAACAGAGAATTTAAAATTAGAGCTTCATTTCCCAGCTTGGTTGCCCATACAGCCACAGAAACAGATGGGAAATGAAGAGGGTTGATTTGGGGGTGGAGGAGAAGCAGTCAAAACTTGCACTGGAACATCTGTCCAAACTGCAGTTCTCAGGGAATCAAGAGAGGAGGGTAGAAAAAAAATTTATTTTTTTTTTCCTGAGTCTTGAAGAGCCTAGCAGGATCTATGTATACCTTATTCACAGGACATAGCTTTGTTAGATAAATCATTAATTTACCCAGAACCAAGAGCTTGGGCTGCATTCTGGGAAGCTCCTCTTCCACCAACTGGCTCAGCATCCTAGGTACCTACCCAAGGGATGCCTTCCCACACAAGTCAAGGCAGACACATTTCCCAGCATCTGCCTTTTCACCATCTCCACAGACTTTTATGTTTGCAGTCCTTGAAAGACAATGGGAGAGCAGAGGTGTAATTGCTCAGGTTTGCAGGTTACCCTATATTCTTGAGAAAAAAAAAGTCATGGAGGTACATAAACCCATGCTGGGACCGCCACTCGTAACATACAGGACTACACAGGAACTAACAGGGGAATCACTTGTATGCCACCACGCTTGCATTTATTTTTGTGATATTTAAGGTACATGTCTTACACCAACTGAAGTGAGAGCTCCTCCTGGGCACAAGCTCTGTGAAGATCAGGGGCCATTTCAATTACTCTCCATGCACTTCCTGATGGATCAGCTTTGCTGTGCCAGGTACGAGCTTATCACGCAGATTCACATTTGAATTGGAAATGCACTGCAAGCCAAGGAGAGTAATTTCCTGGGGTGGGATTCACCTCCTCCATCTTAAGGTATCTGCAATGTAAATGTCTCTATCTGAGTTTGGCACCTGAGGCTCCCTTTGCAGTCAGTGAAAGAAATAATCTTTTTAGGATGCAATTCATCTGACATATTTTAAAGGTCTACATGAGAAGGAAAGGAATCATGTCTCAAAAGTGCCTGCCTCTTTCCATTAGACAGAGGGTCAATTTAAATCATTAGCTTGCATATAGACATCTCAGTTGGACCAGACACACAAAACCTCATCTTTATTCTTTTAAAAAACAAAACAAAAACAACAACAACAACAAAAAATCACAAAAGACTGGAAAATCCCAAACAGACCAACCCACACAAAAGCCCACCCCAAAAAAACCCCCCAAAATCAAATCAGAAGACCACAAAAGCCAGACACGCTAATCCCACAGCAGAAGTGGGATGCAGAATAGAAGAATGAAATTATAAAAACACCAATTAGCTATTCAAACAAGCCAGAACAATGCCCGCTTGCTGTCCACCACACTTCAGCACTGCAATAAAAGCTCGCTAATGAGCCAGTTGACCACACCAGACTTATTCACTGCCTACAGCAGTGACCAGCTGACCAACCACCAAATGTGTCCCACTGGATGCTCCCCAGCTGCAGCTCAGCCCAACTCAGGGTCTGGACAGATACCACAAGAGCAAGGCAGGCTGCTCACTGGGATGTTTTTCTAGATACTTGACCAGCTCTAATAATTTTGTTCAGGAAGAAAAAAAGGCAAAGTTGCAAGAGTGCCATACTCATCAAAAAGCAGCCAGCAGAAGCTGAAGAAATTTGAAGCCAAGGTTAGTTTTAAGGAAAAGCTAAGCATTTGTCATTATAAAAATATACACAGGCAGGATCCAACCATTATTTCTGCATAAAGCAACAATTAAAAAAAAAAAGTTTTGTATCTTTATTCCTTTTATATCCTAAGTATAACAGGCATTATTTTTGGAACAGCAACAACTTCTAAGGTATCTCCAAAATTCACAGGCTTTGGCACATTGTGATTTTTGTGAAGCTGCTGTACACATGCAACTTCCCACTAGAGTGTTCAAATATCACTTTTAATCAGTGACATACTTAGAGCTGCCCAAAGAGAAAAGACACAAAATAATAAAGGTCAGCATGGGAACTGAAGGAAGTTCAGCAGACAAATCACAGGGCACGAGGGGATTACACCCTGTCCTACTTGTACAACTGAACTCAACACTTCTGCTACCTGGTTCTGCAGGCAACGATCCTGTTAATCATAACATTATACTATACATACAATATGTAAGAGGTGCATAATAACCTCTAAGTTATCAGGTATCAGTAAAATAAAGTAGCGAGACATTGTACTTTAAAAAGAAACTTTAATTTCCCCATATTTCAGCAATATTATGAGCCTCCACCAGATTACTTTTCAAATGTTGTCTCCACATTGAATGAAGCAGATATTTGCAAGCCTCTTCAAGCTGATTCACCCTTTACTTTTCCAGGCAACCTCTTACATGACTAATGTGCAGGAAAAATCAAGTCCACAACATTCAGCTCTCAATTAGAGGCTACTTTTAATTAGCTACAAACACTATATCCAAAGACTGTATCAGCAGCAACTGGCCTGAATAAACACAGAGTTTTTGAGGAAAACAAACAAAGCAAGCCCACACAAGAAAACCTCATCTGGCCTTCATCCAAGCATGCAAACTAAGGGACATTTCCATATCACTCTGAAGATTTCAGTGCATTGGCCAAAACCAAATTATTAAGGGAAAGACAGCTTCTTCTCAGTTTAAAAACAGAAACTGTTTCTTTACCACACCCTTACATGACAAGAACAGCATAGACAAGCACAACAAATCATACCAATACAAAAAAAAACCCAGGAAATACAGTTTTTATTGGTCTGATATCCTGAAATGTAAAAAAAGATGAGAACTGATCAGCAAGGTGGTGGGAAAACTCAAAAGGGAAGGAGAAAAAAAAAGGCCCCATCCACCCCTTCATAATCTCTCCACTGCACCCAGGAAATGGAGGCAACCCCAACGCTGTCTGCTCATCCTCCTCCATCGGCACATGCTGACACCGTTTTTGCCATGATGTGACACCAGCACCTAGAGCTGAACACCAAATGGCAAACATTGCAAGGCTACATCAAGATTTCACAACAAGATTTATTTGTGGCTCCCAGCAGGTCTTCCCAGGAGATGAAGTGTCTTGCCAGCAGCTGAAATCCTGACACTGAGACCACAAACCTGCATCGAACAAAGCTTTGCTCCTGCTCTTATTTTATCCCATCCTGTTCATGAACAGTGTCCTCTTGATTAACTTAAATAATTGCTCCATGTTACAATAACACAGGTAGATACACATTGATCACCTTTACATACCCTGGATGCCTGACATAATGAGTCTGGAAATAAAAGTGGAGAAACTCAAGAAAATGGAGTCGGCATCCAGCTAGGAAGAAGCTGGAGTAGCCAGGAATCAGCCTCTGCTTTGCTGGAAGGGGAGACACCTGTCAGGATATAAAAGGATCCTCCTTTCTCCCCCAATCAACAAAAAATTAGCAAGGAGGCTGGGAACTTAATTTCACAGGGACCTTTGAACCTTTTTACTGCATACACACACAGGTTTTACTGTATGGCTGACATTAGTCCCTGACTCCCTAACACAAATTAGCCATGTTAGGCAAAAAAGGCAAAAATTCAACAGGAGTAGAAAGCAAGAAATCTCACCAAGTGCAATAATTAGTATGCACTGCAGCTGGACACCTGCTGCTGCCTCCAACATGGGCACTATCCCCTTCTCACAGGTTTTGTAATATCTGGCAAAGGGGGCTCCCATGAGCTCTAAGGAGGAACTTGCCCTTCCTCGTGGCATTTGCCTTGCACTGTTTTTTGCCACTGAGAGTGCTGGCACATCAGCCAGCACTGAGACCTTTAGCCTCAAAGCCCACACAACTGTACAAAGTCCTCAAGTTATGCACAGGTGACTTCCAGAAAGGGAAAAGGGACTATAAAATACCTCCTGCTCCCATGTACCTTTGCCAAGGGCCACCACATCTCTCAGGATGGAAGCATCACTGGTGCTTTCATAACGTGCACCAACCCAACCAGCACACCCAGCACATGTGGCAAGCAACTTTTATTTTAATTTTAAAAATAGCTTAGCTTTAGGAATAACAAAATGCTAGTAAAGAATGCCACCTCCCTTTTTTAAACAGTCACCCAAGAAATTTATCAGTGGTGGATTATTTGGCTAATTTTTAAGTCCCACTGAAAGTTCAAAATTAGGAAAAATGCTATAGCTCTGCAGCACTTACATAAAAAAGAACAAAAATTTTAAATATGACAAGAAGATGTCACATTCCCAATTCAGAAACGAATTATCAGACTCAGCTCAGGAATAGGTACAAACAGAGTTACGTGGACCAAGTTAGTTCTATAGAAGAGCAGATGTCAAGTAGGCTTCAGCCCAGTGAATTTTCCATCTTCCTCTTCCTGTCTGACTTCTAGCTTAAGGAGAACATAATGGGACCATTACTTTTCCAGCAGGCTGCACTTTCATATGTAAATTTCATCTCCATAAAGGAACATTTTTTAATGTTTGGGTTTTCTTTTAAGGCTGGATTATAACCTAGCTTCCATGCAAGGACCCAGATGTAACAAGGCCTGACTGAGCACCTCATTGAGTTTCGGCCACAGCCAAGAACACCTGGCTCTTCTGCATCCAGTAAAATGGTTACAAACCCAGCTCTCTTTGCCTTTATCCTTCCTCTTTGTCTGCCACCATTCCAGGATGATGATTTCATGGCAGGCAGTGTCACCACCCTCAGCACCGAGCCAGCCCTGAGGACACCATCTAGGATGCTCAAAAAGGATCATGTTTGCTGCTCTTTGACCCATGGCTCTGGGTTTGCCATCTCTGCACAAAAAAACAACTCATATCCAGTTGCAGATGTATGGAAGAGCCCCTACAGACCATATTCCTCCTCCATATACACAAATCACCTTGCAAGGAGAAATTTTCCCTGAAGCTCAGGCTTCATTGCAAAATATGCAGACCTCACAGACACATGAATTCCTGTACTACACACTCAGTCTTACAAATCTGCATTTGGCATCTGGTGGGATTAGCTGGAGAGAAAAAAATATATGCATAATTTTAAGTTATTATAAAGTCCTGAGAGCTGTCCAGCTCCTAGGAAAAATAATCCCCTTAACCAAGGACCAGGGAAGGTGAGCAGCTAGAGCATCAAACACCGGAGGCTCCTGAGCTGGCACCTCAAGATATCATTAAGGCATGGAGCTCATATCTTCTGTCAACTCCTGTAAGGAAAGGTTTACCTCTAGAAGGAGGAATCACTTAATCATCACCTAACCTGATGTAAAGACAGCTGCTGTACAATGCAAGGAAGCAGTGGGGCAGATGGATATTGAGCAAAACACAGTTTTGCAGCAGAGGCACTCTGGGGCTCCTTTCCTTTAGAAGTGGAATTCACCCTTCTTTTGCAGGAGAAGAATAAGTCACTCAGAAAATTCACACATCTAGCCCTTAAAGATCACCACAGCCCACTACTAAACAAGAAAGTTTAAAGTAATGTGCTTCCAGGTACTCATGTTCTCAGCTTCATATCAGGAAAAGCAAGTCATGTAGTTGTGTGTCAGCACCTGAAAAACCTGTGCAGTTCACACATTCACCGAATTTTTATCCCTGTGAGTTGTATGGAAAACTATAATGAAGTCAATTGTTTTACTGGAAAACCAGATATATACCACTGTATGTCCAATGGTTCAAAATTGGAAGCTCCTGTGGAATATTTTTTCCCTGGTGAAGGGTTCCACAGCAGCTGTGCCCGGTAAAAAAGCACTGGGGTTTCAATTGTCATGGTTTAACCCCACCTGGCAACCAAGCCCCAGAGAGCTGCTTGCTCGATCCCCACAACAGAATGGGGGAGAGAATCACACTAAAAATGAGAACACTAATGAGTTAAGGGCAGTTTAATAGGTAAAGCAAAAGCTGGGCAGGCAAGTAGAGCAAAACAAGGAATTTATTCACCACTTCCCATGGGCAGCCAGGGGTTCAGCCATATCCCAGGTAAGCAGGGCTCCATCTCAAATAGTGGTTACGTGAGAAGACCAAAAGCCACAATCAAAATGTCTTCCACTTCCTTCATCTTCTCCCAGCTCAAAATGCTGAGCATGATGCCATATGGGACGAAATATCCCTTTGGTCAGCTGGGATCAGCTGTCCTGGCTGTGTTCCCTCCCAGCTCGTTGTGCTCCCCCAGCCTCCTCACTGGTGGGATGGGGTGAGAGGCAGAAGAGGCCTTCACACTGTGCAAGAGCCGCTCAGCAGTGACCAAAATACCCCTGAATTATTGACACATTTCCAGCACGAGTCCCAAACACAGCCCCATAACAACTACTGTGAAGAAACTAACTCTAGCCCAGCCAAAATCAGCACACGGATGATAAAAACAAGCGAGATGAGAGTATTTACCCACATTTCACATTTTCTCCTTGTTGAACACAATACAAGAGGTTAAACACCCTGTAGTGAAGTCTCCCTTCCTCTCACTGATATGGAACTATCACAAAACATAGGACTGCTTAAGGGCATCAGCACTGATGACAGGAGTCAACTACCATCAACTACATCAGCACTCGCCACAGGAGAAAAATCCCTGTTTGGGGATTTGTGTTTGTGGGGTTTGTTTTTGTTTTTTTTACTTCTACAAAATTTAAGCATCTAAAAGCTCTACCTAAAGGAAAATATTATTGATACAGAGCTAGATATATATGTGCATCACTTGATATGCCAAACCATATGCCAACAGGGAAGTCCTGAAGCGTGCAAATCTTGATCTGAAAATAATGCTCGGCAGAACTAGGGCCTGAATCTACAACATATGATAATTTCCCTACGTCCTATTCTCACACCTGTGCTCTTGTGTTATCCTCTGCCCCAATCACATTGCAAAACCCTACACCAAAAAAATAATAAGCCCAACCCCCAGAACACATTTCACAGCTGTCTCACTGTCACATCTATTATTCAAGAAAGGTCTCATTGAATAAATGTCTGTTCAGAGGCTCTAAACAAATTTCATTTCTGAACACCACTGTCTGCAGCCCAGCAGGCCATTTCAACAAGATAAGATCACACATTTAATCAAACGCTTCAAAAAAGAAATACACACCAACTTTGCTTAATAACGTCAAATAATAAAAGTGCAGCACTGGCAGCATACTAATTTTTAGTGCTTTTTCTTCTTTGAGGGTTGTCTCAATAGTCAAGGTCAACCGTACATGGGATTTCTTCTAATTAGGGCTTCTGGTAATGGCTAGACCTGCTTACTCTCACCACTTAACCATGGTTTTCCTTAAAATCAAGACATCTCTCTTTCATTTTAAATTAAATCACTGCAGCATCCCACCCAAGTGCGATAGACAAAACGGCATAACTCTGCTAATTCAATAGAGGACGTAAATGAAAGAAACAAAAACCACATCTTTGTGGTCAACAAGCAGTCATCCACACAAATGTCTATGGTATAAAAGGAAAAGTGATTTACAGGAAAAAAACCCAAAACACGATTATCTGTTTGATGTTTAACTATAGCTCCTACTGCAGTACAGCACAAACCTATTTTGAGTTAGAAATTGGGAGCTGACTTGGCATCCCTAGGCCAAAATACACTTAGCCCTTTATTTTATTGCAGTAGTAAGAGGAACCAGCTCAAAAATCCAGCATTATGTTACTACTACTGCAAAATACATCTGTTTTATTACAGATCAGACTTCAATGGTATTCTTCACTAACTCGTCCATTACTCTGTTTATTAATAATTACTTATTTATGCATTTAAGTAACCAGTTTTACCACAATGATGACCGCTGAAATAGGCTTTGCCCCCAAATTACGTGAACTTGGGATAACCGTGGACTCTTGCTGTGCTCAAGCCTGCAGCTTGAAAAGGGTCAAACAAAAGCTGGCATCCTCACTCTTGCAGCCTGGCTCATAGGTTATGCTGGGCTGCCCTTTGCTTGCTCGGGATGAGGGAGCAACCAAGCATAAAGGCATTGGAGAAGACAACCCCCCATCTGCTGCTGCCAAATCTTAAGACAAACAGTGAGGCAGCTCTGAGACATATTCCACACCATATCCCATTTTCTCTGTCAAAAACATCCCTGCAGACACTGTGGAGGTCCAGATTCTCCCCGTGAACAGGAAAATTGCAGCCTAGTTTAGGCTGGCATAAACAAATGCTTGACTCTATTGGCAAACATCTTTCTACATGCTTCAAACACCTTGAGTTTCACCCAAGGTCTCAGCTCCACCGCAAACACAGTTGGGAATATCCTCATGTGCTCAGTGATGTGTGCCTGTATTTCTCACCAAAACAAGGACACTTACATAGGTATCATTCCCTTATTGCAGTAGATATTGTCTACCTTGACTTCAGCAAGGCTTTAGACACAATCTCTCACAACATCCTCACAGGCAAGCTCAGGAAGTGTGGAGGCGGATTGAGAAATGGCTGCATTGCAGGTCCCAGAGGGCTGTAATCACTGCACAGGGTTCATCTGGAGGCCTGTCACCGGTGCTGTCCCCCACGGTTCAATGCCAGACCCAGTTAATCAGTGACAAAGGGGCAGATGCCTCCTCAGTGATGACACAAGGCTGGGAGGAGTGGTCGATTCCCCAGAGAGATGTGCAGCCCTTCAGCAGAAACCATCTGACATTCAGCAAAGGCAAACGCTGGGTACTGCACCTGTGGAAGAATAATCCAAGCACAGACTGGGGGCTGATCTGCTGGGGTGCAGTTCTGTGGAGAAGGACCTGGAGGTCCTGGTGAACAACAAGCCACCCATGAGCCAGCTGTGCCCTGGTGTCCAAGAAGGCTGATGGTGTCCTAGAATGCACTAGGAAGAGGGAGATGTTGAGGGAGGTGATCCTGCCCCTCTACTCAGCCTTTGTAAGGCCTCACCTGGAATGCTGTGTCCAGTTCTGGGCTCCTCAGGACAAGAGGCATGGAGCTCCTGGAGCAAGTTCAGTGGAGACCAAGAAAGATCATGAGCGGCCTAGAGCATTAAGTGACTGGAGTACTTATGGAAGAAATTCTTTACTGTGAGGATGGTGAGGCACAGGTTGCCCAGAGAGACTGTGCATGCCCAGGCAATAGTGCTCAAGGCCAGGTTGGATGAAGCATTGACCAGCCTGGTCCAGTTGGGAAGTATCCCTGCCCATGGCGGGGATTTGGAAGAAGATGATCTTTAAGGTCCCTTCCAACTCAAACCACTCTATGATTCCATGATTCTGTTTCTCTTACTGAGATATAAATAACAGGCTAAGAGCTGGGCCTGTTCAGTCTTAAAGAGATGACTGAGAAGGGATCTCATAAGTATCTATGAGTATCTGAAGGGAGGCGTCAAGAGGATGTTTCCAGGCTCTTTTCAGTGGTGAGAAACAAAAGGACAATAGGCAATGGGCAGAAACTGAGACTCACAAAAAGACTGTGATATGACTGGAGATATTCAAGGATAGTCTGGATGCAAAGCCGTGCAGTGTACTCTAGGATGATCCTGCATCAGTAGGACGGTTGGATCAGATGACCCAGTGTGGTCACTTCCAACCTTATCCATCCTGTGATTCTGTGATTTCAGCCTCCCTTTTGAACATCAGTGATATTGTACAGAACAAGGCTCCCCATTCCTGCAACTGAAAGGCCTCTCGCACACTTTAGAAAGACTCATTGCAAATTGGTGACCTACTTAAGGAGATGTATAAAGTGCATTACGATTGTAATTGTGGATCCCTTGTCAGAAGGTCACAAGTTATCCCTCTATGCAGCATAATTGCTATATTTCAAATACCTATCAGAAAGAATTTTACTCAAGGAGGGATATGTCATTTTGGAGCTGTACCAAATAAAGCAGCAATTGTAACATTACTGTCCTCTAAAAAAAAAAAAAAGACACACAGACATTCCACACACCTGCATCCATTAAAGATAATCCAAAATGACATTTTCTTGAAGAAGTCTGTGCTATGGGAATTGCAAGTGCAGTAGTCACATCATAATTTCCCTCGGAAGGAAGTGGGATACATACATCAAATTTTCAAACTATCACAGCCTGTGATTGCAATATCCAAAATCCAAAGGAATGACATTTTAGATTACACACAGAGCGAGCTTTAGCTGAGACACAATGTCCAACACAGAAATCTGTGGTGTGCTGGAAACAACTACGGCTGTTCTCTGGATATTCCATGTAAGCCATCTACTACAGGATTACAGACCAGCACTGTGAACCTCCAGACAGACGTCACATAAAAAAATCATTCAGGATAGAATCCCAAAGCCTTTTGCAAATGCAGGGGAAAAAAGGAGAGAGACAAAAAAAAAAACAACCAAACAAATCCAAACCAAAAATGCAAAAGAATGTAGCAACGAAAGTGGTAAGGATTCACATTACACTGCACATATGGGTAAAAAAACCACAACATACATCTTGCTGAAACAAAAACACCCAAACAACAAAAACCTGTGCCCTTTGAAGTGAGTGGTGAGAATTTGCACCATTTCAAAATCACAATGTTTCACTAACACACACATGCAAAGGCAAACCAAAAGAAAAGGAGTTAACATGATCCCTGAAATTCTCAACTGTCTCCATCAGTGAAATGTATTCAAAAAGACAGCTACAAAGGGTGGATTTTTTTGTTTCCTCCAGCAGTCTTCAGAACAGAAAAAAAAATAAAAATAAAATTGGAGGTGGGGCAGCAGGGAAGTGAAAAAAGAAAAAAAATCCAGAAAGCTATTGAAAATCTCCTTACAGGGTCAGCTGTCACTGGAATGCATTTGAGTATTCAAGGTACCCACCCATGCAGAACATCAAAAACTGGGCTTGGGTCCCTCCCCTATTCTCACGGGCTTAAGCCAAGGCTTGGTTTGCAACACTGAAGAGGAAGGCAGGGCAGTGCCTCTGCAGGGCTCGTAAACAGAGATCCACTGATAGAACAGGGGCACTGCTTCTGCTTAGGGCTTCCCCTGTCTCCTGGTGTCCTCCAACACAACACACCGGCTTTATCACTAAAAAACTGTTAACAGCTCAGCAGCTGGGCTCTTCTGAGCTAAACTCCCCATCTAACCTAGGCCTGCCCAAAGTTAGGCAGCATACTTGTAGCTAACATGCCCTTTACTCCTTGCTTGAAGGAAAATGTTGACATCCCCAAGTACGATGCAAACAGCCCTTCTGCAACACAGTGAAGCTTCTCTTCCTCACTGTGAGGGCAACGAAAAAAAAATCTCATTAAGGCAGGCTTGGGATCAGCAACTTCAGAATGGAAAAAATAAGTAAGGACCAGCACTGACTCTGATGAAACATGTTGCTGCTCAACACATCTGAAAATGTGGTTGTTCTATTTTGCTGTTGGACTGCTAACCAAGCGACTCAGTTAAAATTTTAAAACTGCAGGCCCATGCACAAGTTATTGTCCATTACTGCACCTACCAAAAAACAATCGGAAAATAAATAGGTAGAGTCTTTCCAGCGAGACAATTAAAAAAAACCAAACAACTATATGCATCAGTACCATCATTTCACGAACAAAACCTATATATGCACACACACAGACATACACATGTGCGTACATATGTTTTGGGTATAGGTGCGATTCTCAGATTTCACCTAAAGCCAAAATTCTGTTTCACTTCACTAAGTTTGACAAAAAAATCAGAACTTTGTCTGTTCCCCAAATCATGTATTTATATGTCTATATATGTGCCAGCATATAATAAACAGATGCTCTAAGACAGCATTAGTCCAAATGCTCCTATTCCCCAAACCTTAAATGGTGGTCATTGATGCAGAGCACCTCTGTAAGGAGATTCCTGGTTCCTGGGGAGTGGGAAAGGGACTTACTGTAACAACTCGTATCTCTTGTATGCAGTGACTCTTACAAACGAATTACCTGCCATTGGTATAAAACCACTAAGAGTCTTATCCAAAGGGGCCAGGTTTAGACTAGACCTCCTCTCAGAACAGTGCTCTGCAATGCTAGCACTTTTGAGCAGGCCTTTGCAGTAGGGCAATTCATTGCTAAATTTTAAGCACCACTTTTACAAAAGCACACCGAGTCCTATTTCACTTCATTTTGACTTTGCATTGCTGTAAGAAAACATTCATGTTGGTCCTTTGTATTTCTGACACTTCGCCCTAAGTTTTAGAAATGCATAGGTCCATTCCAAAGTTCAAAATCAATTGCTTTACCTGATATAAATCAATGCAACTGCAATCAAATGAGTAAAGCTCTTACATTTAATAGTAGCAAAGCTACAATCCAAACTACTCCAAACACTGTGCATAATATTTCAAAACTGTTCTCTGACAGGTACCCACTGTAATGAATTGGAGTTGTGCTACAGGCCTCTGAAGCATTAGGTTTGTAGTCACTGAAATAATTCCTGTGTAATTACTCACATGTTGACTAACGTGCTTTAAAAAAATGATTTTCAAAAATCCTGCCAGAGTGAACACCAATGGATACTCTGTAAAGGTTTATTACTCTTAGGCATTTAAACGAAATCTACAACTTCATATTGCCTAACTGGGACAGCTGCCAAACTCCTCTTTGCTTTCTTCAGAATGGTGTCTATTTCATGACCCTTGAAACTGAAAGCTGTCAAGCCTCAAACAAAAGTGTCTTGATTTTAACTTTGGACTATTTTCACAAACACATTTTAGAAGCGTACACAGATTTCCTCTCTGTTCATTGCTTTGTTCAGCCTGAAATGCCACCTCTGGCAAAGACGTTACAAAACAATTACTAGAAACTTGATGCTGAAGCAGGGGAATGTTTTTGAAAAGATACCACATCTGAAATTCTGGAGCTTCTTTTCAGAAGATATCACATGTGAGATTCTTGAGCATCTTCACCTCACAGGGAAGCCAACAGAAGTGCTCCATTGACTACAGTGGGAGCTCCCATCACAGATGAAGCAGTACCTCCCTTGGACGGGAGTGGGCCTGAAGAGATGAAAAGTTCAAAAAGGCAGGAAAAAAAAAACTCAGCCAGAGGAAAACAGAGGTTTCAGGCAGGCTGAAAAAATCCCACACTGAACACCACTCAGTAAGTAAAACTATGGTCCAGAACACTACTCAAATGACGTTTTC
Organism: Hylia prasina; assembly: GCA_013397195.1. Lineage (NCBI taxonomy): Eukaryota > Metazoa > Chordata > Aves > Passeriformes > Sylviidae > Hylia > Hylia prasina. The sequence goes on along the minus strand of VYXD01015093.1, from coordinate 905,771 downwards.
ATTGCCTGAAGACTATCTACCTTGCTACAGCTAATGCTTGGTGCAATGACTGGTAAAAACATCTGCCTTACAGGCAAAATCAGAAGGCTCTTTGAAAAGACTGCTGAAGTAAAAGTTGTGGTGTCAAGGCATCCTTAAGAGAAGTTGTCTTAAAAATGAACACTTAGCTTGCAGTCTGGAATTTCAGACTACACTGTATCTCTACATTATCTAGTGAGGAACATAAAGCATTACACTGCAAACCTGGAGGCCAAAAACAGGCAATGAGATAACGTCCTAGATAGAATCACATCACAGGTTTGAGTAGGAGGTGGTTTCCTTGCCATTGAAGTAGGCAAGAATTAAAAGTAGATGCTTAAAAGCAAAGTTCTCCTTCAACTTCATCAGCCTGCTCTAGGAGCTTCCACTGCCAGCAGGCACTAGGATGAGATCAGGGAGTGCTGGAGCATCTCAACATCTACAGAAACAGAACATATTCACATGCATCCCAAGCAGGGATTAAAGAGCCTGACATTAAGTGCTGGTAAGGACTGTGACGAACACATGGCATAATTCAAGGCAGGCATGACCCCAGGAGATGAGGCACTCAGAGGCCAGCATGTCCCACTGCCTTACTGGGACAGGTACATTCCTACAAATACACCAATGCATACTGAACTCCTGCAAGAGACAATTTCTAGCTCCCCATCCTGCAACTGAAAGCACTGCCTAAAGACATAGCTGAGACTGAAGTGTGGATGTACACTCAGAATTTGGCATCATGGTGCATTTTTTATATTCCCATCCCAGCAGGAGGGCATCTACTGAATGAGAAAAGGACCAGCAGGGAAGAAATGGATGTCCATAAACATTTCTCCAGGATGTTGATGCTCACCAGTAAATCCTACCCCAATATGCAGGCCATCAAAAGGGGCAAACAGAACCTTCTTTATTTTGCAAGGCTGTCCTGATGTTTCAGTATTGTCTTCAGCAACCCATCAATATTGTGATGTCTATCTCTCAGATGATCACCACTCCCAAAAAAAATTAAGTTTTGAGTTGTTCTTACAAGCCTTTCGTGGTGTGCAAGAAGTCTCTAGGGAATAAAAATTTTTATCAGAATCACTCCAATCACACTATTCGGCTGTTTCCACAACCACCAAGTAACAAAATTACAACAGAAAAAAAGAAAAAAGGAACTTATTTAAAGCATAGAAATCCTTGTGCCTATCCTCTATGCTTTTAGCTTTTCCATGATCCATTCTTGCTCCCTGAATTTCATCTCTTTCATCAATCTTTAACCCATCCTTTATACTGTGTCATGCATTAAATTGCTTCCTAGTCAATCTACACCAGTCCCAACAGTATTAGTACTAAAATTATTAATAAATCACCCATTCCTAGGACTTCTCCATTTAAAAAGACTTTCCTCCCCCGTGTGCATGAATAAATGTGTTGATGATGCATCCACTCATGCTCTGAATGTGAAAACCCTGACGGCAGCATCAGGCCCTCCAGCTAAGTGCTGCCCAAAGATAAAGGTCATGCATATTCCTGTTCAGTCCTGGCTGATAATTCGCTCTACCTGCCTCTAAATGTTAATTTATTTATTTTTCTAGCAACCCTGCAACAGACGCCCAGCTCATCAGTCAGCTGGCTGGATGTGCATGCCTGCATTTTCACCTACAAACCTGCTTCCACATCCCTCCCAGCCAGCAAAGAGTACCAGCTTCATGTTTGCACCAGCAGGCACAAGGCAATTTCCTTTCTGTTTCAGGAGGAAAAAAGCCTTTTCTGCAATTAATGCCTGGATAGGCAAGCTGAGCACCTCTGCCACATCACCCCCGACTGGGAGGAAGGACCTGGTCCCCATGGCATCCCAACTTGTGGGATGCAGAGCCAAGCAAACAAAGGATTGGGTGGCAGGACGGAGCCAGCAAGGCTCAGGGACAAATTCAAATATCCTAGGATGAGACATAAACTACTTCATCTCCGGAGGGCACCAAGAAACTGAAACACCAGCTCCTGCTTTTGTCACAAAAAAACATCTCCATGAGGACTCGGTAGCCTCAACTTAATAAACACCATTAAAATCTCACTGCCCCACAAAGCAGCACTCAATGTTTTCACTATCATCAATCTACACTGTAATTTATCTTGTTCTGGAATTCGATACGAAACTAAACATACCTTCTCCTAACCACCCCAAGAAGTAAAGGGAAAATATATATTTATTCAGTAACAGAAATTATATGGAATTCACAGGTCAAGACTAGCTTTATAAAAACATCAACCCTTTTGGAAACACACCAGAGATTTGTATCCACATTATTTTTTGCTAGCAGGTAACAAGACAACACTCGCTTTATAGTAAATCAAGCCTAAATAAGGGAAAAGTACTCTTAAAGAGCAGGAACAGGAGCAGCCTCGACCACAAGAAGAGGGACAGACTCCTGTTCTCTCAGAGCAGTTTAATCTTTAGGAAAAAAATACAGCTTTACCATGGAGCCCTAACCTGAACTTTGTCACCCAACATTGGCATAGATCTAAAGTAACGACTGCAGCCTTTATGACAGCAGCCCATTTTAACCTGTAACACCTGGTTTACTCCCATGAAAAACGCCATAGAAGAGTTTTTCCTAATGAATGCACAGTAGAAGCCTGTTCGTATTGCAAACCCCTGGAAATGATGATAAATGAGCTCTACAAAGCACATGCTACTACTCAATACCAAGCAGGCAGCATTGGCTGCGCTCTTAAGAGGCAGCATTCCACAATGAAAATGGAATTTATTTCTTTTCAACTCCAGGGAAGATTTCTTTTTGGTCAGCTTTGAAAATTTTGATCCTAACTCTGGACTAATCAGTGCTATAATTCAGAGAGAAACTGCAGCCGGCAGACTACCTCTCTGCCTTCTATCAAGAAACAGATGGCATTTTTGCCCTTTTCCCTTGCATCTCAGCCTCCCTCTAAGCAGCTGGCTGCCTGGAACCAGAACTGTAAGAGTGGAAATGGCAATAACTCCTAAGGAGTGATCTAAACAGGAAAGTAAATACAATAGACATGGGTTGTTTTGGCTAAAACGATCATTAACTCTACAGTTGACAAGCAGAAACAATACACTGCTGTTGGCCAAAATACGAGTTGTTTTAACTACCGCAGAGAAGAATCTCATGCCTATCAGGAAAGGGAGAGAAAGAGAGGCTCCTTTCCTACCTCACCACCCCCCAAGCAAAATTAAACATCTGCTTGTCTATAGGGAAAGGGTGAGGAAAAAAACCCAACTAAATGTATGGGAGGTCAGTGTTACTTCCCTGGACAACTCCAGATGCAAGGCTGCTGATCAAACTCAGTCCTTGAAGGCAATCCCCCCAAATACCCAGGGCACATCTCAGGGGTAGTGTAGCTACATCTTCATTAGCACTAACGGGCACCAGCTAGAGGTAGGCTCCTTAAACCGGGAAACAGGGCTGCTGCCTGGCTGATGGCAGGGAGGAACCATCAGCCTTATAACCGTGCATCCAAGTTTTGCGGTCTAAAAGATTACTGCAAGGGGAACACAAATAAATAATTAAGGGAGGAAATAAACAAAGGGTTAAAAACGAAAGAGGCATTAAAAATGCAATTTTCGTCGTTCAGCTATACATATCGGCCCTTGCTCAAAACAAACGCCAGTCCTATACTGATAAGAGCCAGCAAACGCAGCCTCACAGGCAGGAGGTGGGGAGCTCCGCACATCCCTACCTATACCGTACGTTTCGTTCTCTGGATGCACGGGAAGGCGAAGCTCCTCGCGTCTACCTGTAACGCGGGGCTGGTGGATTCAGACCTCTACCCTACCCCCTCATAATCAGGCACAGGCAGCCCCCAACACGCACCCCCAGTTCGGCAACATCCCCCCACTCATGCCCCCTGATATCCAAGAAAGCAACTGCTTCCCGAGGCACCCTCCAGAGATTAAACAGCAACGCAGATCCACGAAGGACTGGGCATGAAGACGGGGGAAGGGGGGGAGAAGGGGGGAGATTGAGGAAACATAATGAAACTCACGAATTCCTCAGTGTAACACCAGCAAACCCCACGGTTCAACGTGGTGCCTTTCACAGAAAAAAACCAAGAGAGAGCAAGAACAAAACCTACCAGGTCCCCTTCATCTCACTGCCTTTGCCACCCTAGCTGCCCACAGCCAAACGGAGCTGGAGCCTACAAGGCATTTCCAAACAAGATGCGCACCCCTCGTCTCCACTGTCGCTCAGTATGCAGACCAAAGGAGATACTCCCCCGTTACCTGGAGGATCCAGTCCCCCCTGAAGACAAACTACCCTTATTACAGCATAATTCAATCCAAGCGTGCACCCAGGGCGGCCGGCACCCTTCAGCCCAACGCAAGCGGGCAAGGGAGCAACGGAGGGCCAGTCAAGGGCTGGTGAGCATCCATCCGCTGCTTACTTACCTTTAGTCACCTCCGGCTCCTGAGATGCGACTCCCCATCAGATCCTTAACAACCTGCAGCAGGGAGCTGCTGCCACAATCCAGCCATTAAAACCAGTAGTGGGAGTAGGAAGCAGACCTGGCCACAGTACCAAAGCCCCCAGCCAGGAGGAAAAGGGGGGCGGACGAGAAGCACGAAACGTCCCTCAAGCAAGGAAAAAATTAAAAAAAAAAAAATAAAAAAAAGAGGAAAAATAGAAAGAAGTAAAAGTCTTTCCTTTTCTGCCGTGTTCTTCTGCTACACAAGCTTCCTCCCGGAGGACGAGGGTGTGTGGGGATGGGGGAGGCGATCGCTCCCTCCTCTTCCCCGCCGTCGCCGACCCCTCTGGACGAAAGCCCCGCTCCGATTTACCTCCTCCTCCAGGTGGGCAACTTCAGAGCAAGGTGATGTCTCCGGAGCCGGCACCACCGGCCAGGCGATTCGGATGCGGCAGAGTCATTGCCTGTGCTGCTGCTGCCGCTGCTGCCGCCGCCGCCGCCAAAGGGGACTCGCAGCAGGCTCCTGTCGTCC
>VYXD01015093.1:773894-900371 GCA_013397195.1 Hylia prasina | reverse complement strand
GCACCTCCCGGTTGGACACCCTGCCCGTGGCGCCCCTGCCAGGTAGCCAATCGCAACCTCCATACAGGGCACGGACCCACTCGACACTGGATCTCCCACATCCCGATTGGCCGCTTGGAATTTTGTCCCTATCCAAGCAGCCAATTCCAGCCTGGCTTGGCGGCACCGATCCATCACCTGTGTGGTTCCATCACCCCCGATTGGGTGCTCTCCCCGCTGCTCCCCTCCCAGAAAACCCATTGCAGCCTGTATTTCCAGCACAGACCCAGTCCCCACGGGATTCCCCAGCTCTCGATTGAAAACAAGAAACCTCTCAGCCTGTCGTCCACATCCAAGCAGCCCAACAGACCCCACCTCCTGGTCAAGGGTGGTCTCTCTGCTGCCTTGCATAGGGTTGGGGCTCAAGGCAGCCTGGCATCAGCTGGGGCCGGCAAGACACACTCTGTCCTTGCCCTGGCACCTCCAGCAGGTAGGAAACATGAATCCCCTGGTCTCCTGAGAGTCAGGAACCTCCAGGAAAGAGGACAAGAAGCTTGCCTTTGCGTTAACGTTTGTAATCTTAAATGCTTACATAGGACCTCTGGAAATAATGGTGCTTGGCTGGAACATGCTGAACACTTTCCTCACAAACCAAATTGTTTGCTTTTGGTTTGTGAAGGAAGGACCTAAACAAACAAAGCTCTTTTAACAACAAAACAAACAAAAAAGTCAATTTCAGAAAATCATAGTTTTCATATTGCCTGAGTGCTGACACATGCAACACACCACACTTTATCCCAGTGACCAGACCTACTTGGGGAGTTGCTGCTGCACTCTCAGCTTCGACTGCAGCCAAGAGAGCTGGAAGGGCCCAAATGAGGCCTCCTGCTCCAGCCCAAGGGAAGATCCACTCAGTTGATTATCCTGCTTAGCTTTTTCCTTAACGAGCTCCTAAGTATCCGTGATAATAGAGACCTTGCAAGGCCATCCTTTTAAAGGGGATGAGGGAATTAAGTACCCTTGTTTGTTAACTCAGACCATGAGTCAGGAAGATGCTCACACATGTTCCTAGCTGAATTGCTAGTTAGGCACAGGAATGTGTATTTAAGGTTAAGAACTGCTATTCTGGATGCATTGATGTGCAGTGGAAAATTAGTACCAATAAACATAAGTGCTGTTTTCCCAATAATAAAATCAGGACCCGTTCACTGACACTGCAAAAATAAAGGAAGGATATCGACTGTGGTCAGGGAAGGGAAATCTACAATTTTTAACAGATCTGTCTCAACAATTTCCATTTCTCATAGATATCTCCAGTCATGTTAGAGAACACCTGTCCTTTTCCTACATGGCTGTAGAATAGCCCCGTATGTCCAAGTGAATGATGCACAGCCTTCTACAATCATTTGATTCAAGAAAAAGTAGATTTCAAAGCCATTTAAAAGCCATTGTGCTTTGAACTTTGCATTTGGTTCACCAAAATTATTATCCTCAGTGGAAAAAGCCCTTGGAGAATCTACTGCTCCATCTTTGAGAAAGTCCTTTTTGTAACAGCCTTTCTTCCAGGGTCTGCATGGAGGGGAAAAACAAAAAACAAAACAAATAAGCAAAACAACAACCAAAAAATTCTCCACAAAACCAAATAAACAAACAACCCCACCCCCCAAAAAACCCCAGAACAAACTAGGAAAACCACCAGATCTTTAAAACTGCTTCTTCTGGGATGCTCAGAGATATGAGATATGATATTTTTCAAGATACAATTGAAATACTCTCTGGTGATATTCACCGTTCACCACATATGCTCTGGGAATGAAACAAAGCCCTACAAGTAGAAATTAGATTTCCTCTATATCTTTAAGCTCTATTTTAATGCAGAGGTGGGAATGAAATCAATGTTTAGTCAGTGAGTAAAGAAAAGACAAAAAACACTAAGCTGAAAGTGTGGTGGTGTGGTTTTTTTTTTTTTCTCCCCTCATAGCATTGCATATAATGAAGATGGAAAAAGCCCGATGAATTGTGGGGGGAGGCAAGGAAGAGCTTCAAAATGCCACCAGCCTGTTGCGCTGTTGGTGCTTTTTAAAATCGTGTCTCAGGCTTAATGCTGTGAGTCAGCCCAGAAAAACTTAGACACAGAATAGTTGCAGTAGGTTGTGCAGTTGTCTCCAGAGGCAACAGCAAGATTATTCCCCAAAGGATATTTTCCCATTACTTTGTCCAGCAAAACTTGAAAAGTGTCCAGGGATAAGGTTTCCACCAATTCCCTTGAGTGATTACTCCCCAGTCTCATATATCTCACCATTTGGAATACTTTCCTGGTGTTCAGCCTACATTTTTGCATTTCTTAATTTCATACTATTACTTGTGGTTATGGCCCAAATTAATCTAAGAACTTCAATGCATGCTTAAATTTAGGTATGTGCTAAGGCTACACTGAAATCATGTACATTGGTGTTTTGCAGGGCTGATGGATCTGCACATATGTGTTTTAGCCCTGTGCTGAATTGGGACCATGCTTCATGCAAAATAATTATCCTTCTCTTACATATTTTTAAGCCATTATCCTTCCCTTGCTTAATTATTGATTAGATAAACTATGTATTTAAGCTACTTAATCTCTCCTCGTGTATCACTCTTTCCAAGAGTCTGATCACTTTTCGTTTTCGGATCTGAATTCCCTGAAACTCTTCCGTGTTTTGTGAGGATGGGTAATGAGGTATTGCAATTTAATGACATATCCCAGGTGTGATTACATAAAAAGCAGTTATTCTGTGCAGTCAGAGCATATAACTTACCTTCACCAGCAACCCCAAAGCGCATTGATTTGTTGTGCTGCTCTATCATTTTGTAAGACTCTATAATCTACTCCTATTCTTTTCCATATCCATCACCCTGGCATTCAGATATTTTTTTACTTGCAGAGGCAGACAGCCTTTAGGCCTTGAAATTCAGTGTGGTGTTTGACACTGGGAAACTTGTAACAGAACCAAATTGCAACCTTAGAGTGGTTTCTAGCCAGTTTCTTCCCCCCACCCCCCAAAAAAAACGATCTGTTTCAAGTTGTATAATTTGAATCTGTTCACCCAGGATTTTGAGTTCCCATCAATTTACTTCAGGAGGATTTGTCACACATACCACCCTGGCACCATGGTGTCTGCATCGTTTGTTGCTCATTATTTCATTATCCCTCAGGTACATGTGGAGCTTTAATGATAATTTCATTGTTTTATGATGGTTTAAAAGTGGGTTTACTGAATTGTAATTGACTGTGATTCTGATTATTTTCTCCTTTTTTCCCTTCTTTTTCTGAAGATATATTCTATTTGCTTTTTCTCTGATATTTCCATTAACTTCCGTAAACAACTGTCACAGAGCCATTACATTCTGTAATGAATTACCTTATTCTCAAAGGTGCATGTCATTTGGACCAGTTCATGGATACACATTTCTGTTTTCAAGACTGTTACCAGTTGTCTTACGCAAAATATACAATTTTTCTTTCCTTCACTATCAAGTTTTATGGTTGGTTTTCAACATTTTTTTTCCCAATCTGAAGTGTTGTCATGACAAAACTACATTAATTTTTTAAAAACAAATGCTGTGGAATGATACAAATAAACATCACAGCTAAACATTCCTGCTACAGGTCCAGCAAAACTCAGCTTATCTATGATAAACCCACATTACCATCATAAAATCCCAAAAATTCAAGTAGATAGATAGATAGATAGATAGATAGATAGATAGATAGATAGATAGATAGATGGTAACACTGAATTAGACCTTGATAGACTCCACATTCTGTGTTTTCTTCTCCCCCATCATCATTTCCTTTGTGGTCCAGGTTTAGTAAAGCACCATAAGATCCCTCCCTGCCAGGGAATCACCTCCTGTTTTTGCATGCTGAATTTTCTCGCACTCATTTTTAGGCACGAACCTCAGTGGGATTGCTTGCACTGGGCTCAAGCAAAATTCCAAAATAAGGAGTAATTCAAAAGCAGAAATCAGCGACAAGGCTCACAATCTAGCGTTTTTAGTCTCTTCCTCCTAATATGTGCCTTCATTTTGACACTATTTTTCTACGTGCAAGAATAGCCTCAAAAATTACAAATCCCTCTCCCACATTACATAGAAAATGCAACTAATGATGATTTAATTTTGAAAACATGGGCTGTCAAAAAAATGCTTTCCACTTAAGGGGTAATTTAAGCCATAGCACACTGGCCAACCATAGTAGGTGTGCAGTACCATGGCACCAACAAAAAAGCCTAAGGGAGAGAAAGTGCCACGGGACACCTGGTCCCTAACTTTTAGCTAACATATTTCCTTGCAGCCTGTTCACGTCAACAGCCTTGTGCAGCAGAAGATGAATTCTCAGTCTCTCAATAACAGTGTGCTGGTTTCAGCTGGGGTAGAGTTAATTTTGTGCACAGAGGCTATTATTGGGCTGTGTTTTGGATTTGTGCTGAACGCAGCGATGATAATCTAAAGATGTTTTTGTTACTGCTGAGCAGGGCTTGTACAGAGCCAAGGCCTCTTCTGTTATTTGTACTGCTATGCTGGCAGGAAGGCTGGGGATACACAAGAGGTTGGGAGGAGACACAGCCAAGCCAGGTGATGCAATTGACCAAAAGGATATTCCAGACCATGTGGCATCATGCTCAATATATGAAGTGGGGAGAAGAAGGGTGAAGGGGGAACATTTGGTGTTTTTCTTCCCAAGTTAGGTGTGCTGGGGGGCCCTGCTCACTTGGAGATGGCTGAACACATTCCTGCCCATGGGAAGCACTGAATGAATTCCTTGTTTTGCTTTGCCTGAGTGCGCTGCTTTTGCTTTTCCTATTAAACTGTCTTTATCTCAACCCACGGGTTTTCTAGCTTTTGCTGTTCCAATTCTCTCACCAGTCTTACTGGTGGGAGAGTGAGTGAGCTTTTGCATGGAGCTTTGTTGATGGCTGAGGTAAACCATGACAAACAGAATTATGCCTGATTTTCTTTTGGTATTCCTGCTCTTTCAGTGGGCGTCAGTACTGTTTCAGTGCTTCCTGAAGTGGAGGCAGTAGGAACACGGAAAGACTTCCTGGCATAGATGCTCAAGATAGGGTGTTGCTGTGAAAAGGGTAGTATTTAGTCCAGCGGGGAAGGCTGTGCAGACCCACTGTGGAAGACTGGTGGTGACTTGTTGACTGGTGGCTTAGACATGGATTGCAAAATGGCCATGCATAAAAGCTATCTGAACTGTTGACTTGAATCTGTCTGTAGTCAAGGTAATAAGGCAATTAGACACAAAAGTCATTAATAATTTAGCTTAATTGAAACCTAACAATACAGACTTCCTCTACGATTCTAAGTTATTTCAACTGTTTGGAAAGCATGACCTGTCTCTATTGTTCTAGTACACATGCAATGTGGGGGAAAATGAAATCGTCACCAGAATTTCACATTAAAGAACTTGTATTGCTTTTTTTTCTCATCAATTTGAACCAATGAATTCTCAGAGCTAGCTCTGATTCTATTTTCAAATAAAGGCTTTTTTGTGTGTGTGGATAAATTAGGCTGTGATATGTAACTGGCTGTTGTAGAGTGGGGGTGGGACTTCGATGTAGAAGTCATGTTAAAGCAGATGGGTGTGCTGAGCATGCTTCAGCCAGGCTAAATGGGAAGAGTAATTAAATGCTCTTCCACACAGTTATTGCTGAAACAACAGGAAGCAGAAATAGCAGAGTAAATAAGCTGTGCCATCAGAGAGGTTTCCCTGGAACTGACAGCAAATTTGGAAGCAAAGGGGTTTGTTGGTTGCAGCTGCTGGTGAAAGTCAGAAAAGTTCAGGGAAACCATGAAAGCCCCAATAAACAGCAAAAGCAATGGCTTGGTTGAGAAGGAGAGGAAGCAGAATGGTTTTTAGTACCAAAAAGGTGGACCGTAATTCCTGGGCTGCTTGTTGATTTACTCTTGTAGTATTCAGGAAAATCAGGTGTTCTTTGAAACAAACAACCCAACAACACAGAGATATTTGGTGCCCATACTCCTTAGGAAACCAATAGACTCATCTTTATCTATCTACAGGGCTCTTGAAGACATACACTGCATGCTGCAACTTAGCATAACTCCACCAGCCAGGATCATGGAGCCTTTAGGCAACTGCAAGAAACCAACATGTCCCACTCATGATGAAAAGTGGCATATCCACCACTAGCATCCCTCACAGTGTTACCATGAAGGGTGAATTACACTGATGTCCAGAAGGTAAGGTTCCAGTTCCCTTTGCTTGCTGGGCTGGAGAGGAATTTGAGCTACTGGGAGAAATGTTATATTGGCCCAGTGCTTTTGCAGTACTACTAACCATCTATCCTGTAGTGCTGATATCATCTGTAAACACTTATCACACCTATCTTCTGGCAAGCAGGATTAGAGAGAAGAAAAAAAAAAGGGGGGGAAATACCACTCTTGTTGCAACACTGTGGGAAGATTTAGTCATTTGGGAAACAAAAGTAGGAAATAATCACAGCTGCAAAATTGGTGTTTTAAAGGTACTCTCAGAGGACATTGACTGCCATAGTATAAATTTAGTATTCATGGTATTAATGGAAAAAATTCTAAACTGAATAGGAAATTAACTTTCTTACTTGAGGTTATGCTGCAGTGGTAAAGTGATCCTAATTATTTTTAAGACTAAATGCTATTGCTAGGGGTAAATCAGGTTTCAAAAAGAAAGAAATTAATAATACAAAGACAGATTTTGAAGATTTCAAATAATAAAACTATGTAGAGTGGTTTGCATCAAATACAACAGAAAATCCCTTCAGTGAAACATGCATAAGGTTAAGTCTTGAGCAGATACCTCATGCATACAATTTAATGAATAAAAAACATAAATCAAATAAGACTGGGTCAAAACATAGACAAAGGGATTATACCAAAAATCAAAGCTTTAAGAAATGGGTGGTTGTGTAGAGACATGCAATTGATCTTTTTTGTCTTCTACATGACCTTTTTGCCTCGTGGACTCCATTTCAGAAATCAGAAGAATGATTTTTTATTAAGTTCAGTTTTCTTTTAACACATGCAGCAGTCACTGAAATAATGGCTTTTTTTACCCCCTACTGTACAGTTGATTGGCACATCCTTGTTTCACACATTCATTTTATAAATCTTTTAATGCTTCCTCTGATTGAGTCACAGGAAAATGATCCAAGACAAATGGGCAATCTAATCTTCAGATAGTTAGCATAGTGCCTGGCAGCTGAAGAGAAAGCAAAACACCAAAATGTACCAGCAGAGGCACCCAACAGGAAGAGATGACTGAAATGCAGAAAGGGCCAGTGGACTCCCACCTGAGGGCTGTGTGAAGTACTGAGTAGTGCATTTCCAAAGTACTGATACCAGAACTGTGCAAAAAGGGTGACAGTGCCAGGTAGTCTTAAATGTTCCTAAGTATGGCTACAGATGTACCCAATTAGTTTTGTGCTCATTAGGGCCGTAGAAGAAAGAAAGGTAATGCTGAGACAAATTCTGAAAGTGAAAGAGGAGCAAGCAAGATGTACCTAATGTCTTTCATGAAGGATAACAAGATGGACTACAAAATGTTATCAACCAGCACACAAGAAAAGGGGGTCAGGGACCTTACCTATTCAGCCAAATGGAAATCGGACAGCAATCAATATCTGGAGCAGATTTCAAAAGAGGTTTTCAGGTGCATAATCTCAGCAGAGACCAGTGGGAATTGTGTCCTAAAATCCCTTACACACTAATCCCTACTCTTGCATGGCTATAAAGAAAAATAGCAAACATATAGCAAGGACTGGAGATAGCCTGATATTAGCACATGTAAAAAGTGTAGTAGTGGCATGTCTTTAAGCTTGAACTCATCACTTGTTAGCTTTGGCTGAGCAGGAGTTTATTATTCATAGCTCTAAAATCCACCCCATCTCATTTCATCGTCTAAGCCGTACAATCAATAATTCAAGTATGAATTTTAAGAAGATTTCCAAATTAAGCTAGACACCCTAATGTATAGGACATAGCACACCAATTAGTATACACAACAGCTTCTCAGTGAGCCAAGATGAGAGCAGCATAGTGGTTTGGAAAATATGAATATCATTATGCTGAAGAGGTGTTTAGAGCAGTAGGTAGGGAATAAGGTTCAAGAATTAGAATTGCTTTTCACATGTGACCCTCACTATATTTTGGATATTTGTATCCAATGCCAGGCCCCTGTGAATTGACTGGCAAATTGATGTGTCCTGGATCACTATGCTCTTTCACAGAACACAGCTAAACCCCTAAACACCATTAACATTATTAGAATATGAGAGCTCCCAGTTACCTGTGTTATCCAGTACACCCTCTTCCTCAGGTACATCTTGCTCAGTTTCAGCTTGTTCAAATGACCTGTGCAATGAGGGAACTGCAATACAGCTGTTTTTTGCAGTGTTGCTTACCTGGTGCCACACACTTGTTTGTGACGTTTTCTGGGCACTAGATAAGGCTACCTGGATGTGGTAGTGGAGAACATAATCAAATATAATGCACACAGCAAAATTCCTGCTCTGTGGTGGTCAATCCAGGATGCCCATCACAAGTTTAAGTCTAGGTTATAAATTACCTGCCTTCTGCTTTTTGAATCACTGACATAGAATGGCCTTTTTTAACAGGGCCCATAAAACTCCTTGTAGTTTATGTGTACTTACATGTTGAAGATTGGAAGCTTTTGTGTGCAAAGAAGGGAGGAATCGTCTCTCCCTGTGAAATTCCTGATCCATCTAAGGCCAGTGTAACATCACTGGCCCCACATTGCTGTCTTTCAAGTCAAAATATGACAGCACTATGCATTTTTTGTTGTTTTGGTTTTTGTTCACAGTGGATTTTTTGGTTGGTTTTTTCATTATTTTATACTGTAGGGTTTATTGTTTGGCTTTGTTTGGGTTCATTGTGTTTTTTCTTTTATTTATATATATTTTTTATTTACTTTTAATTAGTTCTACTTATTTCCTTGTTGGCTTTGTTAAAATGCTACCTGTCCACACTCATGTTTTTCTGTATTTAAGGTCTTGGACTAGGATTCCTGCTAGTACTGCTGATCTTATTGATGAGCTAGTTGAGGTGTTATTTCTTTAATGTGGCTGTCCTCTAGCTTGGAGGGTTCAAGACAGTGGGTTGCATGCTCCTTGGTGTCCTTTCAAGGACTGACATACAGGTGGAGACTCTGTTGCTTGGCTCTGTGACCAAATACCTGCAGACTGCTGGCTTTTCTTTTGCTGACCTCGAGCATCCCCCTCTTACAAATTCCTGGGTGTCATTTACACCTTTGCAGACAAGAATATTTACTTTAACACATGTATTGAAAGGGAAGAAATAAAGAATTAATTAAAAATAAGAAATAAAGCTGTTGTTTTATTTAGTAAGATGAGCCCTTCCAGTGGGGGTCCACATTTGCCTCTTTGGCTGTGTATCCCAACCCCTGGGCTAAATAGAGGCTGAAGCAGAATAGTCCATTCAAGCTGCAAAGCTGATCCCGCACATAAAAGCTGAATTGAATGGAATGGCCAAGGCAGAAACCTGCATTTCACCTCTTCAGGCCATATCTGCACGTGGCTGACCTTCACGTATAGTTCTCCTGTACAAAGAATATTGGGTAAGGAGAGACCACCTACTTCAACAAGCTGGATGTCATTGTGTGGCAGACAGCTACACCTCAATGTTCATCAAAACCAGGCAGGTTTTCACCTGTAGTATATAAATGCTAATCAGGAGTATATATTTCTCTAGATATGTTACTCTAGATATGTTAGCAGTATCTAGAGAGCACTGTTACTGCTGCTATTGTCTCTGTTTTTCTGTTGTACCATCCAGGTTTTCAGGGGATCCAATTCAAATCCAGCTATCAATGAGTTTCGGATGCTATTATCATGTTTTATATTTGGTTTTGGAAAGGTGCATGATTTATATTTGGTGTGTAAAATATTGGTTTATATTTGGGTTATGTTTATTTTTATTTATTTATTTCTATTATATTTATATTGATTTTCCCACTGATTTTTAAAGTAATTGTAATTATGCTTTCTGTGCCATTGCTAGTCATGTGTGTATGTATTATGCTGCATTCTCAGTCTGATATGTTCAAGAAGTGGACAAGCAGTGTCCACAATGATACAATCTGCTTCCTCTCTTTTTAAGGCCACCATGCTGGATCTCCTAGTGTATGTCTTATGGCCATTAGCAGCCAGAAAAAGAGTCTCAAGCAGATTTTTATGCATCAGTATTTCTTACTTGGACTAAGATTGCAACAAATCCTCTACTACTCTCCTACTGTGATGAAGCCACTTGTATTTTGTGGCTCCTGCAGAATGCCTGGCGCACAATGTGACAGCCTTTTAGGCTGCACCTTTTAAAAACCTCTGTCTGTATTGTTATGATCATAAACTGAACCACTAATAGTCTCCAAAAGCTGACTGCAATTCTTATGCTCTGTACTTTCTTCCCTCTATCTTCATTTTATCATTGCCTGTACAAAGAGCCCATTCCTTTGCAGCCGTAATTAAGCTCTCAGTTTCCAGTCCTTCTCTGACAGTGATTATCATGTCTTATTTTTTGTAGTTGGTGAAGCTGTCAATCCACAGTGCTTCCCAGGAGCCACGTTCAGGTTCACAGAAGCAAGAAGCAAGCACAGAAGAAAGTCCCAGAAGTCGGTCATCATTTTAAAGATAAGGTCTGATCAGGGAGACACGGCTGCTTAGTTGGGGAAGATTTAAAAGCAGCATATGGTTCATGTTCAGGATATAAACAGCTTACACACACACCCTGCAACCACACACGTGCTCCAGCTGTCCCCTTAAGCACACATTGCAACAACAGCACAAGCACTGGTGGTATTTTTCCCCAAATACTCTTTCACCCATTTTAATTTCAGGAATTTTCTCGATTACATGTGGAGGGTTTATTTTCACATTCAGAAATGCTTTCTTGATTTCTGCTGCAGAATCTGATGCTGTTTCTCCCTTGAGGCCATCTAGATATTGCACACCCATGAAAACAGACCTGGTAAAGCCAGGTGAGCCTGCAGCCCACCACTCCATGGGTTTCATCTGTGTCTGGCTCTATCTAGAACTGTGACTCTGACTCTCAGAAACTATCATCTCCTCTCAAGTCCAGTCTGACCATAGCAAGAATCCTTAACCACTTGCTCATTTATCAAGGGGAAGCTGCCCCATAGATTTCATCACCTTTGTCATTCTCCTCTGAATTTTTCCTCATGTTTTTTTTTTTGCAGATGAAGGAGCCAGAGTAGCACACAGTGTTCAAAATGAAGATGAAGTTTGGGGCTGTAGTGGGGTTAACAGTATTTCCTGTTCTCTATCTGCTCTGTAAAACCTGCTATGATTTTACTCAACATTTTCCAGGATTAAGCTGGTGTTTTCATGGTCTTGCTCCTGAAAGTTACAGCCAGTCTAGAGCTCATGTTGTTCACTTGAGTCTTGGATTGCATTTTCCAAGGTGCATCGCCTTAAATCTATTTCCAATGGGTTTCACCTGCCATTTTATTACCTAGCCTCTCCACTTTCAAAAATAACTTGGTAAATCTTTGGTCAGCCTTGTTTTCACTAGCATGATCAACTATTTTGTTTTATTTGGATCTTTTCATTTTAACAATTGATCATTTTTTAGACCATTTATAAACACGGGGAACAGTGCAGCTCCTAACACACAGTTTTTAGGTACTGCATCAGTGAGCTCTATCCAAATCAAGCCATTAACTTCTACAACTTTCATTCTGTCTTCAATTACTAACATATCCAGGCACCTCCCCACTTACTGGAGCAAGTTTTCCCAGCTAAATTGATCCATCATTCCCATTTGTCCCAATTCTACTTTTAAAGAATCAGAGCAGGTGTTTCTCCCTCTATGTTAGCCCTAATAGGACATGTAAGGCACCAAAAGGTTGAAATAACAAAACCAACAGTGTGATAAGAATTTTGTATTCAAAATAAACACAACACATTGTCACATAAATGATTGCCCTGCTATCAAGAAATGTTCCCCTATTCTCTAAGAACAATTAACTACACAAAGTTTACAGTACTGCAAGGCATTCACTTACAGACAATGTAGAACAATTTGCAGACGAGGTTGATTGCGCTGGCAGGGTTTAACTGAAAAATAAAACAGAGATACACATTGATTGAAGCCATCTAAATAAAACATGAATGGCTTCTAATGAAAACAGCAGGCAAAAGAGCACTTTGAGGCCTCAGCAACATTTTTCTCAGTACGGGTCGTGAGGTAGCCAGAGCAAATAAGGTTATTTGAATCATTTACTAATTTACCACCTTAAGATAAATATTTTCAAGTTTATGGATTTATGAGATTACCTTTGATATTATTCACCCCCCTCACCTCTAAATATTTTGAGTGACAATTCTACAGATTTTAAAAAATACTGATAGTATAATCAATAGGGTGCTGTAGGTTATGTCAGAAGAGCTGCTACCTCTCTGTAACACAAACAGTGCACCTCACCATGCAGCACTAAAAAACACCTTTTTTCTCTCTCTGCCCCTCTCCCTAAGAAACAGCACATCAGCTGAGGGAAACAGGTCCATGCTTCCTTCAATCTTCGCTGGTATTTCCACTGACTTTTGTGGAACTACTCTGATTGTCTGGCTACCAGTGCCTGGTGATGGATGGAAAATTAATCTGAGACATGCCTGTGGTTCTTCTCAAATAAGAATGGAATATTTTTATTCATTTGATGCAGTGGGTTTTTATTTGACACCCAGGCATTTCACTTCTTTTGTAGTATTCCACTTTCTTTGACACTGGCATGCAGTTCCTTCCACCTACCATCAGATTTCATTATGTTTCTGTTTACTTATGCTTTAGTATCATTAATGAGGATGTTGACTCAGACAAGACCTGCCAGTAATCTCTGTGTTATGCTACCTGACAGTACCTCTCTGTTTTATGTGCAGTTATTTAGCACTACCCTGAGCCATGGACATCTTGCCAGCTCTCAATACACTTGAGAGCAAAGCTGGTGAATAATTTATTAACGAATTTGTGTCTTATGTTCCTGCATGAAATACATATCAACAGGCAGATTGTTACTGACTTGTTTCTTACTTGAGAAAATTCAAGAAACATTTAATGCAAACATGTTTTAGTGTGTGGGATGCTGGCAAAGTTCATTAATACAATTTAGACTAATACTTTCTCTGATGTGATTCTGTTTGTGTGTGTATATATATATATAAAATATATATATATAATGTCCATGGAGATTTCTTTTTTATGAAATATGCAAGAGATGTAACATTTCTTTTACTTTTATGTGTTCAGAGATAACTCTGTTGGTACTGGCTCTTTCATTTTTTTAAAGGATTTGTTTCTCTGTGAAGCAGTCCCATCTCTTACTTTTGTTTTTCTTCTGAAAATGAATCCCATATTCATCTTTCACTAATATGTTAATCAGTCCCTGGTTGTTTTTCAGTTTTCGGTTGTAATTGCTATAGTAGAAAATCAGGCTAAATTTTTCCTTGAAACACCTCGCATTGGGAAATTGATTTTTTATTACCTTTTTTAAAAGCAACTATCTAGTCAGTCATTAAATGTCCTTGTTAGAAAGCTGATTTTAGTTTATCAAACAAAATGTATTTTTCAAGGATTCTTCACAAAAAAATTACATTAGCTGCTTTTTCCCCTCTTGTATTACTTGGGTGGGAAGGTGAAAGGCAAATCACCGTAATACCTTGAGATCATCCAGAACCAGTGATTTGCATATGTATGTATATTACTCTAATATTAATACATGCATTTCTTTGTTCCAAGGACTCTTCCTTAAAATGTTTTTTCTCCTTCCTCTTCCTTTCAGTAAAGTCATGCCCTACCATAAAAAGCAAAAATTTGCCAAAACCTCTGTAATATAAAGTGATACAACACACACAGGGAAAAGTACATCTCAGTTTGAACTGTATTGCACTCAGTGCTTTTGGACTTGCCCTCCACTTTCAGGTTGATACAATATTTTTATTTTATCACCTTGGAGTCACAAGCTCCTAGGCAGTGGGTCTGTCATGGCACAGAAAGAGCTGCCTCTCACAGGTGGATGGAACAATTCCTATACACCAGCCAGTGACCACAACTCAGCCTTCTGCTGAGAAAAGGACATTTTATTTCAAGTGCCTAAGAGCAGCAATGTCGGTAAAAAAGGTTGCTGTAAAGTGACAGATGCTTTACCACCAGATCATTCAAACAGGATGAAAAATAGCAGGGAAAAAAACCCCAAAAAAACAAAGCACCAAAAAAAAAAAATCCCAACAACAACAAACCTAAAAACCAAACAAAAGCCAGATTTGAAGCTGTGTTGCACTACTTCAGTGTATGTTCTATTTTCAGAAGGCGCTAAAGAAGCTGAAGCACAATAGGCAGTGATTTTTACATTATTCACAACAAAAAGTATTTGTAGAATAATGCAAATACACAGTGGCAGGCTGCAGGCTGTTGTTGAAGGGTAAATGTTTACAGGAATCCTGGGTGTGAGGCTGTGTTTGGTTTGCATGGCACAGTTCCTGTAGCAGAGGGGGTACAGGGGTGGCTTCTCTGAGAAGATGCTAGAAACTTCCTCTTTGTCCTGCGGGAGGGAGTGGTGGGGGGGAAGGTGCTATTGAGATTTCACAGAATCATAGAATAATTGAATAACCTAAGTTGGAGAGGACCTATGAGGATCACCAGAGTCCAGCTCCAGGCCCTGCACAGCACACCCCAAGGGTCACACCATGTGCCTGAGAATGTTGTCTAAATATTTCTTGAACTCTGTCAGGCTTGGTGTTGTGACCAGTTGCCTAGGGTGCATATTCCAGTGTCCAATCATGCTCTGGCTGAAGAACCTCTTCCTAATATCCAACCTAAACCTCCCCAGCCATGTCATTCCCTCATGTCTTGTTACTAGATCAGTGCCTGCTTCTCCACTTCCCCTGTGAGGAATTTGTTTTACTTCTCATTATCCTCTTCTGATTTTGGTTGGTGAATGACAAGTTCTTGGTATTGATCGTACACTTGAAGAAACTGGAGGGCACCTCTGCTTTGAGAAACATGGGATGTAGGAACAGAAAATCCAGGAGAACCCACTTTTTCATGACTAGGGCAAATATTTCCAGGACAATCCTATTTTCCATTGATAACTACTTGCTTAAACATGGAGTTCAAACCCAACACTTAGAAAACCAGCTAAAGCAGCTGCAGTAGTGGAAAAAAAGAGAAAAAATAAATACCTACCTCTGTAGGGGTTCCAACCAGTCAGCCTCACAGGAGCCTTAGGAAAGGCTTGTGGAAAGGGGCACATGCAAGCTTGTTTTTAAGCTCACTGCCATACCCATTGATAACAAATTGTCAGAGCACTAATCTTGCTATTGCTCCAATGTTAAATTATTTATTAAAATTTAAACTGTGTTTAAAATGCATTCATTATGAGCTATCCATATATTTAAACTATAATGAAGTTAAAAAAGAAAAAAAAAGTGAGGTGATTTTGTTTCTTTGATAGTTTTTTAACTGCCAAACTATCCCCATCCACCCAACAACAGCATGGGATAGTGAACCTTCCCACTTACTGAAAGTAGTGATTTTTTTTTTCTTTGAGCTTTTTGCAAGCTAAGGCAAAGCTGCTTTCCCTGGCATGGGGTAGAGGTCCAGGGAAAGAGAGGCTCCCTCACATTTGCTTTCAGGCTCTTGGAGAACTTATAAATACTTTGTGACTGCTCTTAGAAAAATATGAATTTAGCAACCACCTTCTTTGGGGATGGATCCTTGCCTTGTGCAAACTGTCAGAGCTGAGTTGAAATCAGTTATGCAGTGTGGCATTTTGCTTCAGCTCCTTGCTATAAGTCATTAAATCCCAAACTGAGAATGGCTGTGTCAAAACCCTTGAACCACCTGCTCAGCTAGAAAAGCAGCAAAGTCTAAGGATTTAGCTATATTAGATGCATACATGAAGATAATTCTGGGAAATTAAAATCCTGCTTGGGTGAATTTTTGCATTTTGATTCTGGGAGGAAAAGAGGGCATATAAATTACTTGTGTGCAAAACCCACTGCCTTTCAGTTCAGCTGGGATCACCACAGATCATCCTTAGCTATGAAAATCCTTCCCAGCTGCCATAAACTGCTCTGTATGTACAGACCTAACTGTGTAGCTGCAAGTAACAAAAAGCATCCTAGCAAGGGGCATATTTTTATTTTTCTGGTGTGCCTTTGGACCAGAAAGTCACCAGAAAGCACGGAACAGGGATTGATGTTCCCTATCTCTTCCAATCTGAGAACTAGAAGGCATCAAATGAAGCTAGGCAAGGCTAGTTTTGAAACAGAGAAAGGAAATCCTTTTTCATGGCACTTGGCATTACAATGGGGGACTCAGGGCCATGGAACAGTGGAGATGCTGGTGACTCATGTGAAAAAGCAATGGGGCACATTCAAAGACAAGAACTGCTTTCAGAGTTGTCAAATGCTAAGCCTCCCACACCCGGTGTAGCAATACACCCTGCAGCATCTGTAAGAGCCCTCTGGTGAAGCACCACTCTGTGCTTGCCCTACCCATATTTCATTGGGGAGGATACTGGAGTGATCAGCAGATCCATTGCCCATTTTCATGTATTCTGGTTGTTCTATGCTCTTGTTCTGCAATATGACAATTGTTATCAGTTGGCAAATTGTTTGCATGGTGGATGGACAAAATGACTGGATTCGCTTGAGAACTGAACTACTGCTTAACCATCTTCTGCTTGTTCTTTAGCTTGCACTTGAGTTTTGCCTCTATTTACGGAATTTACCCAGACTCACGAGTAGCCTTGTGTTAATGGAAGCTTCAGTTTTCTGTGGATAAATTATTTAGGGGGAGGAGGAATGGAATCCCCTTCGGACTGTTCTAAATTGAGGACTATGACTTTTTAAGAATAAATAAAAAGAAAAATAAGTCAAGAGTTAGCCTGGCAACAAAAGATTACTTCATTAAAAAAACAACACCCCCCCCCCGCCACATCTAAAGGAACAAAACACTGCAAAAGCATCCATAAACATACCTATATTAGCAAACTTGAGACAATCCATTTCTGTGGGAGGCTAATGTAAAGAAGTATGTTTCCCTTGTGAAAAGATCTGTGATAATATCGTCTTGTTTTACCATTCTTCAATCACTTTTTAAAATGTCATTCCCTATCTATATGGTTGATTCAGGTTGAGGTGTATATGTAGTCCTAATTCTTGCTCCATTCCCATGGCAGTTAAAAAAGCACTATCTGGTTATACCCTAGTTGGGAATTCAGGTTTCAACTTGTTCTGTTGTTCGAAGGATTCCCTTTTTTTTTTTTTTCCCCCCTTTGGAGAGATCTTGTTGCCACAGGCATGCAATAGAGATGATTCATTCTGGATGGGAGAAATCAGCTTTGTCATGATGGCAACGGGAAGAGCTTAGTTAGTATGGGAATTATATCTTGCAGTATTTATATTTTTATTATACATTTGTATATTATATTTGCATATACTTTTATTCTATCTTAGCCTATGTAAATTTATTATGTACTTAGGTAATGCAGCAAGAATTAGATGATTGTAATTTTGCTGATGACTAGTGGATCTCCCCAGATATTACGGGGCAGAACTTCACCTGGTGTGGGAAGCCATTGCATAGGTGGTAGAAGGGACTTTGACAAAGGTTCAGCCTCAGTGATTTGAAGACTCTCTGGCTTGTTTGATGCAGCACAACTTCTGCTTGTAGGCATTACAACATTTTTCCATGGTGCAAATAGATTCTTATCCTCAGGTAACCCTGTAAATTTTCCCACTCTGCTGAACTTGCCCAAAAGTGGCACAGCATTTAGAAGGAGCCACAATTTCTCAGTAAGGGAAATTAATTAGCCATGTCACCCATTCCTGAGCTTTCCAAAAAGAAAGAGGTTAAAGTAGGGTTGTTTTCTGTAATGTCAATACCTGCACTCTAAGAATTAAAGGGATTGCAAGTTATTTGACTTAGCCCACCAATGGTAATGACATTTGGTTACCACAGAGAAAATTTGTTCTGCATTTAGTAATTCATAGTCCTAATTGTACAAACCTTTGCATTGTGATGAACTAGCCTGGGAAACCAGACATGGGAGTCATAAAATGGGCCTGGCAAGAAAAGAAGTGGCCAAGTTGGGAGCCAAGTCATATTTAGTTGGCTCTTTTCAAAATGAATGAAGCATTTACCCAGCAGGAGTGCTCAACTGACATGTAGTAAGCTATAAGAATGCTAAACAGAAAAATTAATGAGAGGTTATCACTATGACTTTGGATTTGTAAGAATTATAAGGGGGCACCTGTGTTACACCAACTTTTGGCCTGTTTATCTTTCTGAAGGCAGGCTGAACTGGATTAAATGGGAATTGAGAAAATCCAACTCTGAGTATATTTCAAAAATCTGAAGAGCAATACACACAAGCACAATTTCATAGCACCAGCTCTACAGCTAAAACAGTGCATTTCATCATGCCAAGCTCCCCTCTTGCAGCAACCATTGGAAAGTGATTGCACCCAGCAGATTAAAATCTCAAGGATACAGGGGAACCAGATTTGAACTAGATGTTCTTTATGGTCCCTTCCAATCCAAACCATTCTATGATTCTACGTGTTTTACAACATATCTAAAGCCTGTGGTCTTCCTTACTCTTCAAGCTGTTCCTTGAACATCAAAGGATTTTTGTGGTCTTGTCACTGGGATTCAGAGCCCCACGTGTCCCACAGCCTGTCTTAAACTTTTCTTTCAAATTCTATCATAACATGGCTTTTTAACACCTACACCATCTACTATGCAAGAATAGGGGGTTTTGCCTAAAATCCTGGGGTTTATAATACCTGTCTGCTCAACTGGCCAAAGGACACATATTTTATTTAGAGTGAAAGTTTTCCTCTTCCTGTCCTGTTCCTGTTCTTGCCTTCAACTAATACTTAGACTAATACCTCTTCGCAGTGACCATGGTGAGCCTGTATCATGGTCCATGTATTTTTTAAGAGGCTGACAAGGAACATCTGTCCAGGCAGGAAAAAAGCTGTGGAAAAAGTTACGGGGATTAAGTTTTCTGCATTTTACATTATAATGACATTTCCAATTACTTGAGAACCGCATGATTGCCTTTCATGGCTCCTGGGAATCTGGACTCAGTGAGTGAGAAATATACTTTTAAATAATGGTACTCGTTCTAGATTTTCTTAAGAATGCATCGGACCTTAATGAATCAGCTTCTTCATGCAATCTCAATCACTGTGTAAGTGCCCTCTGACACTGCCTGCATGCAAATCCTTCATGCATTATTCTCAGCAAACTGAATCCTTCTGGTGAAAAGCCTACAGGATGTTGTCATTGTCAGTAGCTCTCCTGGTCACCAAGTTCACTGCCATTTTAGCTGGGCTTTTTATTTGGTTTATTTTTTCCTGTTGATTCTGGGGTTTTGGCTTTCTGATATTATATAATTCTTAACCAACAGCAACCATATTCTTCCCAACACTGGGAAAAACAGCTCTTGAAACTGGAACGAGGGGAGGAATCATGGCACTGGTCATTCAATCAGTCTTGTACTTTAAAAACAGAGCTGCAATTCCACAGGCAGCTCTGAGCTTTATCAGCCTTATGAATCTTATGATTGACCATGGCTCTAACTAGAGTTTGAACTATGCAGCTGAAACAAAAGGTAAGCCTGACTTTATAGGATATCTGGAACTCCTTCCTTTCTTTCCTATCAGGGGGAACTGTCAGGAAAAAACTGCTTTGGAAATCTAGAGGTTGTCTAGAGGCTGAAACAGGGAGATTGCATTTTTGGATAATCTAACTCTAGTTATTACATCATGCTGGTACAAGAGGGGAGCTAAAAGCTAGCAATTAAATAGCATTTAAACCAGCTATAAAATCACAGAAATGCAAGGTGTAGTCTTTGAAGTTTAACAATGAAAAACATCAGATTTCCACTTTTATTTCCTGTTTTTATACAGAAGACTTAAATTTTATATGAGATTGTTTTCTCATTGCACATTACTGCTCCTGCGCATTTCCCATCTCCCCAAGCAGCACTGGTGTCCCTGCACTGCTAAACCCATCAGACTACTGAGAACATGGGTCTGGAACAAAGAATGGTCTACTCTAATTACTTTTAGAAACAATTGTACTTAAGAAGCACATGTATTTATTATGAATTGTTATGTTTTCCTTTATCCATACATAATGAATTTATTACAGTTGGGCAATTTGGTACACCCTTGTTTTCAATTTAATTGGATTCCCTTTAATGCCCATATTTAACCTTCAAGCTGAAAGGGTTGATATTCCTTTGAGAGTTGTATTTTTCTTTTTCCATATTACACATTTATATCTCCGTCTCTGTTGTGAAAGCCATGTGTGTTCCAGGTGGTTATGAGGCTAAAAACCAACTAATTTATGCATGCAATAAAGTAACTTATTATAAAAGCTCATAAAAAGCATAGAACTAGAGTCAATGTATTTTTGAACTTTGAAAGCTACTTTCATGTGGAAAAGTTTTTTTAATTTTAGCTGAATACAAAGTAATTTTTAAAATAAAGTCAGTTTTAAAGATGGGGCATTCTACTAATTCTTTCTTCTAAAAAGACATTGTTGATACTGTCTTTCTAAAGACAAGACTACAGCAGTAGTCTTGACTACTACAGTTTGAGATAAAGCCAGAAATGTTTAGACCAAAAAATTAAGGGGAAGCAGAATTCCTAACAATGTACTGAACTATTTTTTTTTTCAAAAACAATTACAATAAGGTAACAAATCATGCTTATATATTATTAAAATGACTATTTTTTTCTGTCAGCTAAATATTTTTAAATCTCTTGAAATTTAAGATTACCAGATTTAAGACACACAGAATGGAACAATAAATTATTCCATTGTTTCAGTGCCTCTACAGAGGTCAGGATATGTGTCCATACTGACAGGTCCAGGAACTTATTCCCACATCTTCAACCAAATTTGTTGTTGCTGCTGAAGTCACTGGGAGCTGGTTTCCAAAGTACCTCAGCAAATGTGTTTTTGGTTGGTGCAAGTCTACTTTAGATACTTCTGACATCTTCCTGCAGCTTTGTCCGCATAATTTGGTCGATGCATTAAAAAGAATCACAAACACTTAAAGAATCTGGGATAAAAACTATGTTTGTCTCATCTCTGGTGAATCTGTCATACATCTTTCTATAGTTATATTTCAATATGAATATTAAATCAGTTGGATTTATTTAAGTTTTATTAGCCTCTAGATACAAGGGGCATGATATACTAAGACAATGGTTATAAAACTGTGTCAAAAGATTAATGAGAACTTGTTGATGCTGCATTTCTTCTCTTTTCATGATCAAGACATGAACATTTCAGTCAGGCACTCTACCAGCTGCTGTTCATATTTTCAGCAAGAGGTTTTCACAGAGCTGAAACTTTTAAGGGTTTAGGAGGTGGCAGGCCTATTCAGCTTCGCTGATATGTCATTAAATGCAAATGTCTACATTAGTACAGCACTAAAGTTCAAAATTCAAACACATAATTCATGAAAACTGAAAGCTAAAGTTCCCACACTGATGCTAAATCAATCGTACTGCTCAGATTATGCACATTCAATTGTATATTGAATTGCAGAAACCAGGCAGTTGAATTAATATCTGCACACTCTGGCCAACTTCAGCACAGAGCCTTAGCAGCTGAATGAACCAGCCCTAACTCTTTGAAAAGTGAGCCTGGACCAAGGGGAAGAGACATGGGGAAGAAGAATGCACAGATGTGTGAGACTACAGTTCACATCTGAAAACTCAGAGGAATGTTCCTAATTGATTTCTCCACATCTTTGCTGAAAGGTTTTGTCCTCCCTTCTGCTTAGATACAAAGCAGTTCAGACAAACAAATAAACAAGTTTGTAGCAACAAAATGCCTGAGAGATGCGTTTTGAGACAGGAATTTTATCACCTTGGTCTTGATCCGGCAACCTGAGCCTGTCTAAGCATTTCAACACATGACCTGTGAGAGGGCCTGAGGGCACTGGCCATGCTCCTTCAATCTAAAGGACAAACTGACTTCTGCTGCTAATTTAAATCACAACAGAAAGCAGCAAAAGAGTTAGGGTCCTGTCGTCACAGGGAGTAATGCTATTTTGAGTGTCCAGATTTTATCCCACCCTTTCATGTCTATTTATTATTGCTGCTGTCTTTGTCCTCCAGTTTTGGAGCCTGCTCCAAAATTCACACATGGTGAGTTCTAGGCATAAGTAAGAAGAAATACAATAGTTTATTTCATTACCAGAAACTGGCAGTTTTGTTGGGAAGATTAATAAAGCTTAAGTCAACTGTCAACCAGAAGACTCAGTCTTTTGATTAAATACTGTGCAAAAAGTCTTCTAGGCTTTTGATTTGTACCAAAGATTTATTAGTGGGCCTGTTACACACCACTTGCACTCACCCTTCCCCACCCACTTACAGCCTCAAAGAATTCAGTGCCACATCAACAAAGGTATTCACAAACCATTTACTACTTGCAGGACTTGAGCTGTATAGGATAAGAAGAAAAAAACCACAACCAACCCAGCCACAAACAACAAAAAACCAAACCAGACAAACCTGTAGTGTAATATTACCCAAGAGATGGTGATGTCAGCCTGTTTAGCTTCTTGCCCAATTTTATAAGTGAACATTTTTGTTCTTGTAAAACTGAGTGAATTGTTTTCTGGATTGCATATGGCCCATTCATTTTTTATAAAGCCAGCATTTCATTTTTGGGTCTGATTTCTGATTATTCAGGCTTTGTTTTAAGCTGCATAAATCCAAGTACTATTCTGGTTTGACAAATTCCTATTTTGCTTCACCTTGACTGGAATGGAACCTTTCTGGAAAAGTATTTTACATTACAGAATATTAAATAAATGTAAAAGTGATAATTGATACATATATCACATATTACCAAAAAAAAATCAATTTTTTATACACCCAAGTAGCTCTAAATTTTGTTTTGCAAAATATTTCTTATTTTTAGGTGAAATCTCTCCCTCCAAATTCAAAATGCTATAAATTCCTGCAGAAAAGACATGTAGCAACCCTATGTTTTTCAACTGACTGACTCACAATAGATTAAAACAGTGAATTGTGTGAATAAGGCTGCTACTTGACAATTTAAATTTAAATTTAATATATTTAGCTTGCAATTTTCTACTGAAGTTTAGAAATTTTCAGTTTGGTTACCCAAGCAAATTTAAGTATGCTACACTACTGCTATCAAAATTGTGGCCAATCTTCATATTTCCAGCATCAAATGAGGCCCAGTGTAGGCTGCAGTTTTCTTCTCTCAATTTTTTTTTTTTTAAAACTTTAAAGCAAGTTTGTTTTTCACTATTTCAAAGCCCCTTGGAAAAGCACATACATTTGCACGGGTGTAAGTATAATTTTGCACTTTCATGTGCATTTTCCAAAGCCAATATCTGTGTGTTTGCCCCAGGACTGGGATAATACTCTCTGTAATTTGGCTGCTAAGATATGATGAGGATAGTCCTTCCAGTCCTGGGTGTCCAAGGGGGAGCTGCAAAAGATGTGACACCCTCAGTGTTGCTGGAGGCTGGTGAGGGCAGCAACCCGAAAAATGGCCACAATCCCATCACAGGATACAGGAGTGTTTACTATTGTCATAAAACCTAATCACAGGGAGGAGAAAATGATAAAGCAATTATAATGCCCTGTGCAGCTTGGATTGAACTGTGCAGGATGTCTTGTTAATCCATTGTCCCTTTCTTCTTCAAGCCATATGGAAGGACGGAGCAGGAAGTCAAAGTGCTTAAATTTATAGAGGAGTGCACTCCTTCCTACCTCCAAATCCAATCTCCAAAAGAGTTTCAATCTCCAAAGCGTTTCAAAGAGTCAGAAAAACAGGTAAATCGAACCTCTTAAAAGAAATCACGTTTGTTGAGTGGCCATCCTATACAATGTGATACCCCAGCAAGAAGAGGCTGAGATTGTTACAGAGGATGGCAAAAAAAAAGAAAAAGAAAAAAACCAAACCAAAACAAAAAAAACCCTCAAAAACAACACCAACAAAAAAAAAACCCAGCCAAAAAGCAAAACCAAAAAATCCCAAAATCCCAAAACAACCAAAAACCCAACCAACCAACTAAACAAAAAAACCCCCATCAAGACAAACTCAGAGCTGGGGATTTGAAAAATACTTAAAAGCTTTCTGCCTGAGGGCATGAATCTGTGCCTAATTAATGAGGAAAATTTTCCTAGGTACAAATTATCATCTAACACTTTTGCTCTGCATTTTCTTCTATTGTCATGATTTGCATCCTATTCTGGATGCCCCATGGACATACGGGACAAACAGTCAGTCTAATCTAAAATGGTAGGTTACAGCATTATTTCCTCTAAAATCCTTTCCTTTGTTAGTTTCCTAAACAATCCGTATGTTTATCTGCATCTTGGTTCATCCAAAATGGCAATTTGCACACACTGGTTTCTGTATATTCCTGTCTCATGGAGGCCCATACAACCTCAGTGTTCTCAGGGTTATATAAAAATAGCAGCCTCACACAGACGTGGGGTATACATTTCAAGAGGTCACTTTTTGAAGACAGACAATGAATGTTCAATGAGGAATAAACAAATACTTGAGCAAAGCAGCACACTGAGGACTTCACAAAAATATGGACAGTAAAACCCCCTAAGCTCCTCCAGGAGGTATTTATAGACAATTTAGGCAGGAGCGCTCTTCTGGTTTGCATTCAAGTTCAACAGCAGCATTCCATAAATAGGCTATACAGACAAAAGAAAAGCATAGCTGAAGCCTAAAGATAGAAAGCTGTTCTTTCAGAGTTGCAGCTTTATCATTAGCTCAGTTACAGTAAACCTTATTTGGGTGACTTGCAGTGGCAGAGAGGTGACAAAGGCAAACTCCTTGATGTTCAGTGTCTTCAGAGCACTCATACAGGTAATACACTTTAATTCTCTACTTTCTGCCTTGTTTATTGGATTTTTAAAAACTAGATGCTCTTAAAGATAAAATTACTTCTTTTGCTAGAAAATATAATAAAAACAAGTGCTCCTCATTAAGACACAAACCAGGTCCACATTAAGACACAAATCCCATAAGCTCAACAGGGCATATCCGCCTTTCAGTTCTGGCAGCATTAATGTGGCATACAAGAGTTAATTGAATTAACTTCATCTTTGCAAAGAAAAGAACTTGTATTGGCCCAGACACTCAAAGAACCTCTGTGGATTAACATCAGTGGTCTCATCAAGGCAGGTTGCAATGATAATTATATTGTGGTGGGTTGACCTTGGGTGGCTGCCTGGTGTCCAACAGGCAGCTCTATCACTCAGCTTCCTCAGTTAGACAGAGGGGACAAAATATGACAAAAGTCTTGTGGGTTGAGTTAAGGACAGGGAGACCACTTGGCAATCACTGTCATGGGCACAACAGATTCTGGCAAAATTAAATTTTCCAAGCTCGCTGATGAGCTCTGCTTTGGCCAGCACTGGGCCTTCTTGGAGGTATCTGGAATTTTCCGACATGGGCACAGCTCCTGGTATCTTCTCACAGAAACCACCCCTGCAGCTACCCTGCTACCAAAATCTTACCATGTAAATAAATATATGAAAATCCAGCAGGTCCCAGTTGACAAAAAAATCTCCAACTTGCATCAGAAATAATAATCTGAATTTCTTATGCTACCTGGCTAGATGGCTAGTATGTTTAGTGGGAAGGATAGGGGGACCCCAGGCATTGAGTTGTGCATTTTCCAGAAGATGTCCTGGACATAGGTTGTGTAAGTGTCAGGCAGGGCCTGGACAGCAGCAAAGTGAAGTGTCAGATGGGTCCAGTGCTGGAGGTAGTTCCCTGGTGTGTGAAGAACTTGGAGTTAAGTCCTTAATCTTCCACAAACGGTCCAGTGTGACCTTAGCAAGCCTTAGTTTTCCATCTGGTATATAGGATGCATAACACTTCTCTGCTTGATGATGGTGCACTGAGAATTGTTGCATTAAAGGTCAGGCATGTGACACTAAGGTAAAAGGAAACCTAAATATAGAAGACTGAAAATACTAAAGGTAAAAAAGAGTTTTCCTGTACTATATTTCCTCACTATTGCAAGAGAGCAAGATTTGATCTAAGATCTATTCTAGAAGAGAGTACGTAGCAATGAGGATGATTTGTGTTGCAGAGGTGACACAGCAGATGGTGACATGAGACAAAAAGGTGTTATTATTTTGGTGATTTTTTTCAGATTGAAACTCTTTAAAGAAAGCTTTATCCATGCATATATCAGAGTGTTAGAAAAGAAATACAAAAGAATGGAGAATACTGCAAGACAAATGCATTTAACTAAATGATACCAAACAGTGGATAGAGCATAGGATAACCATATGCATGTTTTATTAAAGTAGATTGCCAGCTGAAAAGTAGCCTTTGCTAATAAGATATTGTCAAAAGGTCAATCAAATGTCCTCCACCTGGGAATCCTGAGTGTGCACACTGAAACCAGTGTACCTTGGTACAAAAACCAGTGCTGAAAAACGCATTAAAATCTGAGATGTGTGGAAAAGCAGGAGTCAAGGTGCCTAAACTTTCCTCCCTGATATTCCTTATAAGCATGTAGGTCCATTTCTCTCCATCATACTCTACAGAGCTGTAAAGCAGCTACAGTGCATGTCTCTCACTAGAAAGGTTCAAGTCAAATAGCCCTTGACATTGTGGGGAAAGGCACTTCGTTCATACCAAAATAAATTTTCTTCTAGGGCTTTCTTAATTTAAGGCTTCCTACATTTTGTTCCTGAAGGTGAAAGCTTGCCTTTCCTTGAGTCAATGGAAGTTTTGCCATGAATTTTAGTGACACCAGGATTGTGGCTTCCATGTACCTGCATTATTATTCTTCGCTGCTCATTCAGATAACACTGAGCCCAAACCTTGGTATCATAAGCTTCAGAAATGGAAATCAAATTAAAAAGCCCAGCACATACTGCAACCCAAACTTATAGATCAGCCAGTGGCCCTTGGATGGGACACAGTACCTGAGGGAAAACCAGATGCAAGTATCAGCAGCTGCCTCTGAGCTGCCCTTACTTAGCTGGGCTGGAAGAAGGTTGAGCTGCAAACATCCCGACTCTTACCCGCAGCTGCCTTCAATCCTGATACTCCCCCTTCTGCTGTAGTCTTGATCTAATTAAACTGTCATCACACTGTTAAAGTAATGCTTCCTGGGCATTTTATGGAGCTTGGATGAAGTGGAAAAGGGGAAAATGAAGGATTCATTGAGTCCATGACACAAGGAATCAACACAAGGTGTGTTGGTATCTAATCCCCCCATAAAGTTAAAATAGATTCAGAATGAGATAAGGGAGGGATGGAAAAAAAAGGAATGTTTTTCATGATGAGTTAATTGCCTGACCTGTTTTCATAGGGGGTCACGGTCAAGCTTGAAATCATGGCTTTGAACGTTTTTGTGCTTAACAAGGAAGAATTGTATCAGCTCACAGAGACAGAAGCTGTGAGCTTTGGTCCCAGCAGCGCTGCAGGGGCTGTTTACCTTGTAGGGCACCAGGACTGAGAGGTTTTTCCTGGGAGAGATGAGTGCACAGAGAAACCGTGACAGTGCTTAATTCCCAGGTTCTCCTGTACCTCTGCCGCTATAAAGGATAGACACTAAGACATCTTGCTTCCATGATTCCAGAAGGAATACATAAGAAAACTGAGATTTTACATTTTCCCCCTTGACTGCATTGCTTTCCCCTCTGCTACCTGTAATTTCCTTATTTTTTTCTGTCCTTCTGCAAAGAATTTGTGTGCAAACACCTCAGAGTCAGACAAAACCTAAACGACATGATTTGCTTTTTTCCTACCCCAGTGGCTTCTTTTACGTTTTTAGGGTTTATGTTTGCTTGTTTGTTTGGGGTTTTTTTGGTTTGTTCTGTGTGTGTGTGTGGGTGGTGGTGTTTTGGATGTTGTTTTTTGGTTTGGAGATTTTTTAAGATTTCAAGGATTCAAGCTGTTTCCAGCACTTAGGATGTAGGTTCCAAGAGTCAGTTCTCAGCACTTAGTAACTCCACATCTTTTATTTTCAATTGTGGCCTCCAGTTCATTTCAGCACACCACACATATTTGGACTATGTGTTAGTATGGTAGGAAGGACCCAGCAGTGGCATGGCAAAAAAACAAGGCTTGAAACTGCATTTTCACAAAGGTGTTTTCAGGATCCCGACGGTTTTCTAATTGTGCATGTAGCAAATATCTGCCATTACACGCCACGCAGCAGTGCTTATTTCTGCTAAAGTTCCAACATCTCCTGAAGGAAGTGGGGAGCCTGATGGTGCTTAATTAGCCCTCTAGCTTGTGTTTTGCGTGTAGCAAAACAACCTGTTGCAAAACTGGCTTTCCTCTGCTGCATCTATGGTACCAGACACAACTGGAACCCCATGGCAGCAAAACACATGCAGGACAGGAGAAATGGCCAACTCCTGTGAATGATAAGGATAGGGCTCCACTGTGCATGTAACTTGATGTGCTCTGAATAACACCTTGTGCATATGCCATGGATGAAGAGAAGTTTCTGAAGGATCATCACATATCTTCGGAGCCTGTGTTGAGCTAATGGCTGCTGCTCTGATTACTATCATGATATTGGGGTTTTTTGCATCTCAGAGTGTTATTAATAACTGTTTATTTTCTAGGTGGTAGCTCCATGGAGGTTTTAAACATGCAAAACACCATAGCTGAAGGAGTCAAGGGTGCTCACACAAGGGTCTCACCCGATATCACACTTGCAGTGACTCAGGCTTGAAATGGCTGCAAAGAAAAGCACCACGGGGGAAGGAAAACGGAAAAGCAGACCCACTCCCATTCATGGGAACAAAGGTATTTTCTGCCAGATCCTTTAGTACGAGGCGAAGCGATCCCTTGCGGATCAAACAGAACACATCTTTAGGGAATCCTGAATGCACTCGTGTACTCGCTCTCAGCCTCGGCGCGATGGTGGCGGCCGAGCCGTCACAATAAGCTACCCGTTGTTAGCCACCACTCAATCACCAGAGCCACCTCAGGTGCCTGTGTGTAGCCTTTTAGTTCTCACTGCTGCGATGTCATGTTACTTAAAAGAAAGCCACTGAAGGGAATATGACTGCCAGAACAGCACACTCTTGCTTCCATTCCAATTACCACATCACACACACACACAAAATAATACTGTATTAAGAAGAGCAAGAATTAAAAACCTAATAGCATGAAGGACAAGCTGGAACATATCCAACAAAAAAATTCTCTGTCAGAAGGTAGGGCTTAGCTAAAATCAGCATACACTTTGGAAATGTGTCAATCCTGATAATATTTTTTTCAGAGGCTGGTTAACTCTCTGGTAATTGTTGGAACTGAAATAGCATGGATTTTTATCTATGCTCTGTTCCTATTGATTTCAAAAGTTGATTCAGCCTGTGTAACTTGTTTTATAAGCACGCCTCTCATATGAAATGCTCCTGGATTACTGTTGTTGGACACAAATACAAACATAACCTAGCTTCCCTATATGGTCTTTCATTAATTATTCTGGTCCACTGTTTTGCTCCTTGTATACATATTTAGGCTGAAATAAAACAAATTAGTAACAAACAGATCACTGAAATTAGAGAGGAGCAAATCAGAGCAGAGCCTGCTCCCTGGAAACTGACCCAAAGATACCTTAACCTAATGGTAAGTTTTAAACTTTTGTTCTATATTTGTAATGGGTGTGATTTTTAATTGCACCTTTTCTCCTTTTCTGTTACTCAGAGAAAAAGGGGCTATTTGAAAAACTTAAAAAAATATTCCTTCTTTGCTGCTTCAAATAAATGAAAGTGTAAACTTTTGGCATGAATGTCCTTTATGGTAATTTTAAAAAAAATTAAAGCCATGAAAATTATGCAGAAACGAAAAAATATTTGGCTCATTCCATGTCTTTGAATAAGATGTGGTGTAGTTTTTCAAGTCACTGTGACATGCACATTTTTTGGAGAAGTATGGTCTTTATTTAGCCAAAAGTCTCAAGAAAAAAATAAATAAAAGGCAAAAAAAAGTCATGTGGAAGTCAGACATTTGCCTAAATACATGAGCACCAATGGTTTTGGTATTACTGTAAGAGGAGGAGATTTGTGTTGATGCAGCCAGATTGCTGTACAGGAAAATCTGATCCTATCTTTAATGTTCCTATTTACTAAACACATGAAGTAACATTCTGAATATGCATCTAACGGCTTTTATAACCTTTTACAAACTAATTAGAAAATAAGCACTACTTGGAATTAGGCAGTCATAACTAAGCTGGTAAAAGGCTGGTATGCACTAATTGTAACCAGAAAATTGATGTGTTGTTTTCCAACACTGAGATTTTTCCTTCTGTTGCACTTTGGGCTTGTCTAGCCTGAGCAGTGCCTGCCATCAGTGCCAATCCCACCTTGAGTGAGGAAACCCAACCTCCAAGCAGAAAAGCTTCCAGGTTCCAAGCCACACCGGGGTCTTGATACAGCACATCCCTGGGCCAATTCACAGGACTAAATACAACAGAATGGAAATGGTCCTTAACAGCAGAATTAAGCATGTTCTAACTGCTCAAGAAGTCTTGCACACTGCCAGCTATTGAAAGGAAATTGGATACCATCCAGAGAATCACCCCTAAATTTGTCAAAGGGTAATTATTACTAAATCCTATTTATATTAATAATTATATTAATAATTACAGATGATTAATGGCTATACACTAATTGCCTGATAATTAATCGAAATAATAGATATGAATTATTCTATATTATTTAAATACATTCTCATACAGGATTTGAAGAAGCAAGTATTGAGCAAATATTTTAAAACCCTGGACACCAGCAGCCCACTTCTGTCTGTCTGGCTTCACTGGCAGCACCTGGCTATCCAAAGGCCGTTTTCTTCCTGGGGATTGCTCGTGCATGGCTCAGTGGCACAGTAACCCACGCTGGCCCACCGGAGGGGCTGGGGAGAAGCGCCGGAGGATTGCCGGCGCTGGGGAAGCTTTTCTGCGAGCCTCTGCGAAGTGCGGTGTCCACGGTGCTCCCTTTGCTCCCTCTACTGGGCAAAGCCTCTGCGCGTCTGGAAATCATCGCCGAGTCCAA
Source organism: Hylia prasina (assembly GCA_013397195.1). Taxonomy (NCBI): domain Eukaryota; kingdom Metazoa; phylum Chordata; class Aves; order Passeriformes; family Sylviidae; genus Hylia; species Hylia prasina. Next base: position 869,226 of record VYXD01015093.1, on the reverse strand, counting down.
ACTTGGCCTCGCTGCCAGCACTAAAAGCGCACATTAAAACACCTCCCTTTAAATTCAACGGGAAGTTTGCCGAAACATTTCTGGTGGGGAGAGAGAAAATTGCCTGCTACCAGCAGACACACGGGTAAAGGAAACTGTTCTCCAGTTCTCAACTAGCAGGAAAAGGAGAGCCTCCAGGAACAGCTGCTGCTTGGATTCTGTTTCCACAGCTCTGGGGGTAGCTTTAAGTATTTCTGCTATCCTCATTAGCAGGAGTATGCAAAATACAGCCTACTCTTTCTTTGAAGAGGCTATAATAGAATTTAGGCAGAAAAACTACCTGGAACCCTTTGAAAAAAAGGATGGATGGGAGAATGGAGAAGGGTCCCTCTCTTCCCTATCCGATTCCTTCCCAAGCTGTAACTGACAATAGGACTTGGAAATTTGCTTTTGAAAAGCACAGCTGTAACCTGCCGGGCAACATCAAGGAGAAGGGTAACATGATAAAGGTGATCTGCCTTAGAAATGAATGCAAGTGAAGTAAGATGGTAGGTAGGGAGCCACTTGAACACTTTCCAGGTTGTTATGATATAAACAGTGCTCATTAGAATAAAAATAATCCTTTAAATTGTCTCATAAACTGGTGTATAATTAATCTTTGCGGCATCCCTGCTAGATGGGAAGCTGTTACCAGTCCAGGTCTACAGAAGAGAAAACTGAGGCAGGAACATTGAGAAGTTGGTGCTGTGATTTGTGATTTCAGACATCCTCATCTGCTGCCACCTTTCAATAAAACCAGGTGATGGCTGATTGTGACTCTCTATTTATGAGGGTTACAGTGTTTTCCAAGTGCTAAGACCACACGGTAGTGTGTGCCCTTTGTCCAGCAGTTTAGGACATGGCATTATTACAAAGACTCACTGCCCTTTAAAACAAGACAGCTAAGAGGTAGCACTAAAACAATGCCAACAGTTTTAAGTGGAAGTCAAAGTCTCACAGCGTCCCTGTAACCCATGTCCCTGCTCAAGCACTGCAGCCCATCTGTTCCATCAATCACATGTTAATGGGAGACGTACTGTGCCTGGGAAAACCAGGACACATTAAGGACAAGTTGACATTTCCAATGCAGAATTTCCTCTCTGATCTTTAAGATGTCTTTGGTGCCTTGGTAATCTTGAAATTAGACAGGGACTATCACAAATACTTTCCTCATTTTCCAATCCAATTTAGCCACAAATATTGCAGTGTTTCATTTTGGGTCTGTAAGCTGTGGTATGTACAAAACTTAAACTGGGTGATTTTTGAGTCAAAAGCATACCCCACAAATAGCTTCTGTGGGACAGCAGACCAAAAGGCACACAGTAATCTGTCTATTCAAGCCTCACTTTCAGAGGAAGGGACACAGAAGAACCACGGGCTCACTGGGGCTTCCACAAGAGCCAGTTCTGGCCCTGCAACTGTGCCCCTTCACATCCACTCTGCTCTCTTTATATAGTCAGAGTCTGTCCAAGATCCTATTTTAATAATTATAGACAGAAGACAGAAGAGGCTATTATTGTCTCTTCTACAACCACAATGGAGACTCAAATAATGCGATCAAAACCACTGCCCGAAGTGAAATGGACACACTGAAGAGGAGACCTGGTGTAGGGGCAGGAGGGTGAGTAGAAATAGGAACAGCAAAAAAAAAAATGCTGTGAGTCTTGACAGCAAAATGAGAGTATCACTGAGGTGGGAGGGGCTGAGCTGGTTGATAGGTGCAAGGGGATGGAGAGAGGTGCATTTTCCTGGAGCCTCCCACCCGTGCACATTCCCCATCCCACTGAAGGGCATAGCCACTGCCCCTCCCAGAGTCACCATCAGGTTTGTCCTTCATCAACTCATGGCTGTGCCTGGTCTGTCTGGCAGGTTTTGCAGTCTAAATGTAGGCTTTTTTGCAGAACAAAATCTGCTTCAAAAGCAGGACCCAATCCTAAACTCTCCCAGAAGGGGGGTGGGAGGCAGATACCCACTCTCCCTCACGACTTGAAAATGCTGCTCCTTGAGTCCTCAGGAGCACAGGGAGGCTTCCTCTAAAGGCCTCTCCCTGGAACTGATCATGATATAGAACTTCTCTCCTTCATCGCTCTTCTCCCATTTAACTGAACTTCCCTAATCTCGCCACACAAGGGAAAAAAGAAGTAATCTCTTTAATCATTGTGATGGTTGTGGCACAGTGTGATTATAAGGCAGGATATGGATGTCACAGATATTGTAGGAGACCTACATATATCTTGTGAACAAGATGACGCCAATAAAATTTATAAGCATGAAAATCCTGTCTCCAAAAGCCTCACTCTCACCTTCCAATAATTCAGTGGAACTCCAGGCTGTGTGTGTAGTAGTGATTATAGAGTAAAGGCTTTGTACCACAGGAGTGGATGAAGACAGAAGCTGTACAGACAGTTAAACATGCCTGGACAATCTCTTTGAGAGATCCAGTTTGTGATTTAGTTGATTTACAAGAAACTGGAGACAGCCCATGGTAGTGATTTACAAGATTTTTAGAAGGTTGATAAAGCTACAGTATTCTGGGTTATCGAACACAGCAGCAGTTTTTGTCCCAGACAGAGGATTACAAGTAGGTTTTAATGAGTTGTTTAAACATTTCAGTATTTTATTCTTTTTATGCACATAATTAAATGAGGAAATTAAAGACAAATACAAAGTGATCTTAAAAATAAAGAAACAATATGAAAGGGAAAGTAAATTATTGAGAAAGAAATTATACAGCAAAAATAATGGCTAGAACAAAGCGATTCCCATACAACAGATAAATTATCTGGTGTATTTCATCTCTTTGTACTTGCAGACTATCTGTAAGTAGATCATGACTTCTGCAGTGCTAATAACACTTAGAACTCCACTAACGAATTACTGATCGCCTTCTAAGCTTCATAACTTGACCNTTTTTTTTTTTTTTCTCTGTGCATGGAAAGTATTTTGCGCTTTCAACTGTAACCCAAGAGAGCCCCAAAACTCACTGCAACACAGTTTCCTGCATCCTGCAAGCATCTGCTGTAATGTCTGTGGGCATGGAGTTGCCAAAATTCCAAAGCCTTGTCTAATGCTTCTGCATCTGAGAGCACTCTGGCTTTGGAACCCAAGGAAACATAAGTTGTAAATGGGGCTTTTCACACGCCCAGGTTGTTCTTGGCGGCTCCCTCCTGTGCTGTGGCTGTGGTGAATGACAAAGTGTCAGCTCATCCCAAAATCACCCTTATTAAGACGTTTCCAGTGAAGCCAGTTACCTCCTTCCACAGGCCTCGTAGAAAATTAAAATTCTGTCACCTGTCAGATTTGCTTAAGAGTGGTCAAAAAGGTCCAGAAATTTTGAAGAGAAAGAGAACACAGATGAACTGCATGACCGCCTAGCCTTTCTTTCTACAGGAAAGTATAATCATAAAGAAATTATCAAATTATCATTATCATTAACCACTTGCAAAGAAATACTTAAAAGGAAGCGCCTGAAACACAGGCATTGCATGAAAATGTTCTCCTCTATCTGGCATGATAATCAAATAAAACTTCCCATAACTTCAGTGGAAGCAAGTTGGCAAGGCAGGCTGAATATATCCCTTGGTACAGTACAAGATGCAATTACAGCATGCAGTAAAACTGGTAGAGATGAAAACCAAATATTTTCTTCACCCCAATATTAACTTGAGTACAAAAAGCTGTGGTGTATTTCTGTTCTCTAGATATAATAATTTAAGAAACTACTGCAAAACATTGTCAAAAAGACATTTTTTTCCCCCAGCTGATCCACTGCAATATTGTAGAACTCTTATTTGGTGCCTTTCTACAAAGCCATGTGGATTTGTTTTCAGTGATTTATCTCTGTTACCTAAGAAGACAACGCTTTAGCTCCCACTATCATAACAGTCTTGAGCTGTCTTTTTGCCTAATTGGCCACTGATCTTATAACAGTTCTTGCTGCCAATTGTGCTCTGCTCCATTGATTTCAATACAGCTTTGCTAGGCTACAGAAGTATGGGTTAATAGCCCCAGCTGCAGGATTAGAGTTTATAGGGCTCTCATATGGAGGCAGTTGAAAAACACCAATTATTTTTCATAGGAATGTTTTTCATCTCAAAAAAATGGCAGTGAAAACAGCCTTCTTTGTTACCAAAGAAAAATGAAACTGGAAACAGAAAAGACTGACCAAAGCAATAAAAAAGTGCATTTTCCCCTATCTTGTTTTTCTGTAAGGTCTGTTTCCAAAAAACAGGGAAACAAGTATGATGCCTTTCCAGTGAAAGCCCATTTCACACAGGAAGTCTTGTTTTGAGTGAAAAGTTGCCAGTTAGCTTTTCTAAATAAGGCCACAGGACAGCTGTAGGGCACAAAGGATCTGGACCATAGTTACATTCAGCAGTGCAACCAGTAATCCCTTTAGCTCTGCACTTACTAAACCACACTGCAGTGCTACAACTATGGAAAGCCCTTGAGGAAAGCAACAGCTCCTAAAATACTCTCTCATGTCATGTGAGCCTTTTTGTGGCAGCGTCTCATTAAGACCTGCCCAGGCCCTTTCTTGCTTGGGTTGCAGGTTTGGGAGAGATCATAGTCAATACTTGCTGCAATTTGATTGGAAGACTATCAGGCTCAAAGTAATTCTTTCGGTGACACTCTCAAACCTTTGAGATCAAAGGTGCTGACTGAAGTTGGTTTTCACATCGAGATTACAACATTATTTGATTTCATAGCAGTGTAGTCCCCAGAGAAGACATGAGTTGATTATGCAGTAGTTCCAGGAGTGCTTCAAATCTCCCAGGGAGAGATGAATTCCATAAAACCAATTTTAAAGAAAGGACAATAGACCCTAGTGGCATTTTTTTTTTTGCTGGTGGTGTGTTGTTGGTTTGTTTTTTTTTTTTTTTTTAGGAAAACTGCAAGTCCTATTAAGATGCTGTGCAAATAATTGAGCCTGACAGCCCGTGGCTTCAATAAGCTCTCTGCTGGGGGTGGGGGGAAGTCTACAAGCCAGCTGAGGGCAAGGCTGTGGATCACAGACCCCATGCTCTCATTTGAAAGGTACACTGCTAAAACAGAGCCAGCTTATGAGACTCCAGGGAGCACCCTACAAATTTTGCTGCAAGTCTACAGACAAGTTCAGGCCTCTTCATACAGTGTAGGACAGAGGTGCAAGTTTATGAATGGAGACAGCAGAGAGTGGGACTTGGAGTTGTTTAATAACTACATCACAGCTTAGAAAGCCATGTACAGACAGTTTTAGGTCAAGTCAAAGACCAGCAAATCCTATTAAGATGCAATGAAGGCTTCCAACTGCTGTATGGCAAAAGTTACTGATACTTCCTACTGTAAGATTTTCCTTACCAGAGGAATGAAGATAACATTTCCCCAACCTATTGTTGTGCCATCCTGCGGGCACAACTTTCTCTGCAGAAAAAGGTGGGTAAGACAGAAAGAAAATCTAGCCCACACTAGAACTTTTTTATGAGTCTACAGATCTCCTCTTGGGGCAGGCAGTCATGGAACAATACTTCACATTAGCAGGGGCATTGCTGTTTAGAAATCTTTATTCTAGGTTCTATTTCTAAACTGCATTTAGAAATCCTTTAAAAGCAAGTATGTAACAAATTTCTGCATTATTTCTGAAATTGCTTTGGTCATATATTTTCAGAATATGAAGACAGATAGACATCTGCCCTGGGGGAGTACAATGGCACAAACAACTTCTTGAAGTTAAGAAAGGCACAGTAAAATATCTAAGGAGGAAAAAAAGTACCAAATGCATTGGTCATTGCTATTCAAGGGTTAAGTGTTGTGTAACTATTCACAGTAATTGATGTTTAAAAAAAGAGGAACAAACTTTAAATCTTTCTTAGATGCTGGGTCTAAAATTAAGCCATCAGCAGAGACTGCATGGTGGCATCCCAGGTCTCTTGGACTGTGTGTGCAAAGAAATGACCAATTTTCCCATTCCAGCTCATTAACAGGAGCTGAGGAAAGAGATCTGTTTTCTCAAAGGATGGCCACCAAAATGCTTATTTCCCCAAGCAACACACGAGAGACCTAACATCTCAATATTAGAAAAGAAGCTAACTGAATGCTGCTCAGCACATCCATATATCCAGCATCTCAGACTTTTGTAGAAATAGTTATAAAATGTGAATTTGTGAATCACACAAATTATCCATTATACTATCTTTAAATTCCTTTCGAGAAATAAATACTTTGAAAGAAAGAAAGTGAAGCCTCTGAAGGAGCATAAAAATGATCAGGTGTTTTTGCACTTTAATGTGCTAAAAGCTTATCAAGTCTCTTTTTCAAAGAACAAGATCACTTTGAGAAGCTGGTCAGTGAGCTATTGAAACCAAAAGGAGCTTAAGGAGCCAAATGACTGAGGTGGCATCACTCTCAGGTACAGGCAGCCAATATTCAGCTGGACTTGGACACCTTCATTGTACCATCCAATTCTGCAGAATTAACTGTGGACGTAAAAGCTGGAAAATAACTTCCCCCCCCACCCAAAGACAAAATGCAAAACAGATTTGAACTGTTTCTTTGGTAACAGTTGCCAAAATGTGTTGCCAGCAGGACAATCCTATATATGAGACCCAAGGCAGGAGAAGATAGCAGACAGACACTTTTTTTTTGAAAAACAAGACAGTAATGAAGCAGCAGCAGAAATAGAAAGAAATAGAAAGTATTTTCTTACTTTGTAAGGCTGAGAAGTCTCTCTTTTGCACATAGCTTTGGAAAATTTAAGAATTCCCTAATGAGAATGTACTTAAACTGGGTAAGCCTACAGACATGTGAAATCACCACTGAAGACACTGTCCCCACCATGTCATTAAAGGGAAAATGTGGTCTCCAACAAACATCTTGGCTAAAACAGCAGTGGCTACACAACAGTTTGAAGAAAGAACTAAGTGATGAGTCTGGGAGCACAGAGCTAAAACATAGCTGCATTTATAGTAGTCTCACAAACTGCTCTTTTCATAGCCAAAAGGGATTTTTTTTTGTCCATTTATTTGTTTTTAAAAACAATTTAGCCCTCTGCTGTTATTACCCAGTATGTGGCATGTGCAACGATCATTAAATTGTGTTTAAAAATAAGCATTTTGAACAGTACATGTACTTTATTAAGCCAAAAGTGGCACTCTGTCAGTGTGTTGATTTTAAGCCAGGAATGGGCAGCACCAAAAAACTCAGGATGTGTCTTCAGAAACAACTTCACCAAAAAGAATAAAAGTTTCTAGTGATTATTTTACCTCAGCCCCACAGCCTACCACTGCTTATATTTACTGTCTTCAGTCTTTAGATGAGTTCCCTGTTTACTCTCCAGACAAGGCATGCCCTTCTCCTCAAAAATAATTCAAAACTGTGAACACCTTATTTTCTTGATAATCTTGTTTGCAGTGCTGCAGAAATCTATTGGGATGAATATTAAGAAATTCTAATTTCCTTTCAGAAAAAAGGATAACATTTGACCTTGACTGTCTCATTAAATTGTGCTCTGGTATCTCACCATTTCCTAACCTTGTTTCTCCCTGGATGCCCACCTTCATGTGGCTTTTCCCTGGAGATGATATCGTGCAACCAAAGCTCTAGATAGTTCACTACCTCAGAAATTTCTGCAGCCAAGTTTTGAGAAAGGCTGGTTTGGTGACATATACAGTGGAGTGAAAATCACATATTACTGACGAGGATCTTTTTTTTTACCTGGTGGCAGCAGGAGATGTTTGCAGAGACTGACAGTGTCTGAATACTTATCTTTTACTGCAGGTATGCCTTGAAAAGTCTTGATTTTGTGTCAGCTTTGATTAAGCATGGCTTGTCTCTCTTGCATGCAACTTTGTGACAGGTTTTCTGTCTTCCCAGCATGCTTGTTGTAGGTGTTCTCAAAAGTTGGTGGCTCTGATCATCTCTTCCTTTATTCTTACTGGTAACATGGATGAAAACATCGCTCTTTAATTTTGTAAGGCACTAAGGAAAACGCTCATATTCTGCTTAATGATTACAGGGGGAAACATCATACCCATGGAAGAAATCTAAGTCCCTTGCTTCCAACATGTTTTCTTGCTATGTTCCCATATCACTCTTTTCTCCTGTCCAGGAAAGAGAAATGCTCAGGACAAGATGTCCAATCAGCTTGTTTATAACAGTGCCCACAAAGTTAAACTCATCAAAGCAATTTCCCAGAAAAGTGCTAACAAAATGGAATGATGACCTACACGTGGGATCATGATAGCAACAGTCATAATTCAATAGTTTACTGTACATTAATGTTTTCATATTTGCACTTCCATTCAATAAAACTTTTGGAAAGAGCATGTGTAGAAGAAGCAATAAAAGTTTAGCCAGACTTTAGTTTGGCTTTATAATTCTGATGAGCCTCTGTGACAATCTCAGGAAGGAGATGCAACCCTAAGGGGCATTTTGCCTGACAGCTCGGGGAAAGGCAATGTTATGTTGTCTCTTCAGTAATGCCTTCCTGAACAGCAGCTTTTCCCAGCTCCACACCAGAGCATGGGGGACTGAACAAATGTGTCCCTCTTAGACCCCATGCCTTCACTCTGGTTTGCCAGACATCATGAAGAATGCTTGCATGGGTGACCTCTTGGCTGCCTACAAGGTGGCATGAACTACAGATGTCCTGTGCTCAACCCAGGAGGGCAATATTTGCTGGAGCTGCACACACAGTGAGCAAGAGCATTGCTGCAGCAGCTGGTCAGCTTCAGATGGCACCCTTCTTTCTCCCCATTTTTGGCAGACACTTTCCCTGCTTTTCAGACTGGGAAGAACTGGGAGGATGGTAGGCAGCCCACCCTACAAGAATTCAAATAGCTGCCAGAATTGGTTCCCAGTGATGCCTTAGAGATGTGAGTTGAGCAAGGATGCTTCCAAGAAACCCAGCCCTTCCCTCCTACATTTCAACTTTAGGTTTTGCATAGTTTAAGGAGTAGGCATCAGCCCCCACTCAACAGGAATCTGCATTGCTTTACTGAGGTACAGACCCAGGATTTAGCCCTGACTTCTCCATCACTGTATCAGCTGATTCAGAATATTGACTTTAGTAGCTGAAGAACAGATTGATACATGTCTGTCTACCCACTACAAATCAAAAGAGCAAACTGGTTTTGCACCCTGCAAAAACAGAGCCTTCTCCTGCTGGAGCCAATGCACAGAAAACACTGCATCAAATACATTGAGGAGGCTGACAAAAAAACCCATTTTGTACAGATGAAAGGTGGGTCTAGCAGTCTGTCTTTGATCTTAACTCAAAGCATGCATTTAAACTGAAAAATCACATTTTCCTTTGAGCTTACAGCTTAATATTTTCTGCCTTACAAAAAATGAATGGAATTAATAAACATGGCAATATGGGGAATTCAGATTTTGATGCTTTTCTCTGCAAGAAATATAGACATGTGACAAAGCACAAATAGAGGCACAAGTTAAACCTTCGACAGGTGGTACCAGCCTGCTTCCTGCTCCTGATATGTTCCTGCTTCCCAGATGCAGGAAGGAACTGCTTCCTTACACGGGTTGCACTTTTCAGGGACTTTCAGCCTGTACTCGGGTTACTTGCTGGGAATAGACTTGCCAGCATTTTGCATCACTTTGTAGTGGATATGGACTGATGACTTTCAGGATATGATGCAAAATGCATTTGCTATTTCCTCAGGCTACTGGAGATCAGGAAAGATAGAGTGATGACTGTTGTTGGATGTGATTAGACATCTCCTGTTTATCTTTCTGGCTACTTTTTTTTTCTGATTATGAAGATAGCAGAAAAATTGTTAATTTAAATGTGCATCTGGAGCAGCTAGGGGCCAGGCCTTTCCCTAGTGGTGTGTCAATACAGGCAAAGAAATGAAAAATATCAGGACTATGATGCATCATACAAATGCATCAAAAAATAAAAATCATTTGATGCGCTGCAGGTCTGATCATTCAATACAGACTTTCAGCTTTACCTACAGACACCTTTGTTTGTCTAAGTCACCATTCCAGAAATTAAATGGGTGAGAGGGCTGATAATTGACGTTAACTCTCTTCCTCCATGAGCTGCCTAGAGTAGCCAAATTGCTTGTAAGCTTGTGTAGTTGTGAGAGTTGTCCCAGTAGGTCGCAAGACTTTAATTTAATCTCAGTCCTGGCCAGATAACTAATGGGAAGTGATCAACCAGTTAAAGATGTTTAATCATATGGAATACCGTGAAGTTATTTACAGCTATGTGGCATTTACATTTTTACAGCTATGTGGCGCTGAGCTTCCTACCCTGGCATTTAGCTCTCCAAATATGTTCACTGGCCAAATCACCCAACTGCGGCAGATGGGTAAAACTGCCCTGTGCCCACCAACGACTCTGAAAAGCAACCTAGTCAAAGCCATCTGCTTTTGATAATTTTGGTTAGGGCTGGGTAACTTAAATACTCTTGCTACATTGCCCGGTTTCAGAATTATGTGAGGCAGAATATATGTGTGGCAGCACTTATTCCATAATAAAAAATGTTCTGCTCTAACCCTCAAAACAGCTCCTGGGGTGCAAGTAAGTGAACATGCATATACAAATACATTATATGGAACTGCTCTGCAAGTGATCCATGGCAGACTGCCTCTTCCCCTTTCCACTGCCCCCATTTTGGTAGATATTTAGCTGCTGACCATTACCTTGAGACTTTGCTCCTGAAACAGAAACACCTTCACTCTAATAGTGCTGTTCCAGTCCCCATCCAGCATGAAACAATGCAGATACAGCAGTTCCTTAAAATATTACCCCCTATCTCTAAAAGATGGATAGAAGGTCTCTTTTATTCAGAGAGGGACTACTAATACTTCCTTGTATCACACAGCACAAGCCCTACACCAAACCTTCACAATGGTGGGCACGATTTTAAACTATCTCTCTGTTTTTTACATGCTATCAGTCAGCTGTTCAGCAGCACAGAGGTTTACACCAGGCTCAGAGGTGTTAGCTCTCCCCAGTATAATTGTGGTGACTTGGCACCCTTTTCTGCTTTCTCCAAATCAGTTCTTCAGAAAACACATGGTTGACTCAATGAGCTCACCAAACCATGTCCTGAGACTATTTGACCTGGTAATTAGCAGGCACCTCTGTGAAAAATGATGGAAATACTTGTTTTTAAGAGCAAGGGATAAACCTCCATGCTGGTTAGTGAATAAAAAGGAAGTTGACAAATAAAATGCTATTAAGAAAAGGTTAAGGTAAGTTTTTCCTTTGGAGAATTGAGCTAGGAGCAAGCTTGAGATTTGAACAGAAAGTGATGTGGGAAAAGAGAAAGTAATCCACAGAGAAGATTTGTTTTAGTTTTAGTATTTTAAATTCCTTCTATGCATGGAAAAAGGTGGAGACTTCTTCCCATGAGGAAAATGTCTATGCCCAGGAACAATCAATGAAAAAAACCTAAGGAATTATCAGTGTAAATGTATAAAAGGCCAAGTCAAAAGGAAAAAACAAACTTGTCCATGTGAGGTCCTTATGGATTTTAATATACAAGATTGCAGAAAACATTTCATTGCAACTTAGGGCATCTTATCTTCATCTTCAAATGCCCTTCTTCCCCATCCACAAATTTCAACAAGTACCTGCCTGCATGTTTTGCTAAACCCTTTTAAAATATATGGCGCAGCCTCTTCCAAGTCCCACAGAAAAATTCCAGATGTTGTACAGCAGCTGAATGCAGAGCTTCCATTTAACTCTGCATTGTGGACTCCTCATCCCCCATGGGGAGTTTAATATATGGTTTCAATTCCAAACCAGCATCACTTTAGGGACACCTTCTGCTCTTATTAATGCAACCCAAGAGATGATGCCCCTATCTATTGAAAACAGCTTTAATAATAATAAAAAAGAATATTTTCAATACAGAATGAAACTATTAATTGGACACTTTTGAGAACAGGTATATTGCACACTCATCATAGGGTGGTAGCCTGTGATTTTGAAATGGATAAATAGGGTGTCCTTGTATACTTTAACCATCCTCCAGGGAAAGCAGTTTGTAAAGTGTAAAATTGCTCAGGCACAAATATTTATCACAGATCCAATAAGATTTTATGTGCCTTGTAACTACAATATTACATGTTTTATGCTCCTTCAATCTTTGCTTTAGACTACATCCAGTTTCTTCAGTAGAGATAATTTCACAACCAGTGGAGATCTGTAAACAATATTTTGTTACAGCCCCATGAATACTAGCTGCCATTATTTCCCGTGTAGCTTCAGTGATTCTTTATTCTTCCTGAACACACATTGTTCATGTTCAAAAAATACCTGATACAGAAGGCATAATTATCTTCATTTTATGGAATTTGTCAGGTTTATACATTTTTCAGTCCATTAGAGGTTAGCCACCATTATAATTTTAAGTACCTGGCTAGTTCATATCGTTCAGTAGGCACTGCTTTGTAGAACAGAACATCTTGTCCTTTAAAAATATAGCACAGTGTCACGAAACCAAGGCATGCATAAAGATAGGCTACATCCTGCCCCTTTGATATAACAGCAGTTAATGGAGGTATTAAATATTGCAGCTTTAGGTATACAGCTGATTTACTCCATGCAAATCAGTGCAAATCACTTGTTGTCTGGGAAGCATGGCTTGAGCACTCCTGTAGCTGTTAGAGTTGGGATTCACAGATCCAGGCTCCATTCCTGGCTGGGGCAGAGGAGTTTTACACTCACCATGCTGAGGCTATGGGTATCTGAAAGGAGCAGTGTGGCACTAAGCAACCACTACTGGACCACTCTTTTCTCTCTGCTGTGTCAGCATGAAGAAGGAGCTGGAAATGGGAATTAATTTGATTACAAAATGAAACCAGTGCAGTAGGGCAGTAGGGTAGGGGAATGAAGCAAGTCCTGAAGTAGTCATGCTTCTGGCTGTTCAGCACGGACAAACATGGACACATTCACCATCCAACAGGGAAATTGCTACATCCCTTCCAGCACAGTGGGTAGGGAAATGGTTGTTTGTGTTGCTGCATGAGAGAAGACTGATGCTTGGCATTGCCCAATTGCATTTTCTTCCATGCTTTTTCCTTAGTTTTATGCTTTTGTCAAGGCTGTATTTCTCATTTTGAATCCTTGGACCTGCTATCTCTTTCTCTCATCTTACATATAATTTAGCTCATGGACTTTATCATATCTTAATGGCAATTAGTGAAATCAGGCAAGGTCACACAGCTGCGCTGCTCCACATGGAGCCTTGGATAAGCCAGCTGAAACCTAGACTGAGGTTTGGAGAGGCTGCTTGTTTTATCCATGCAAACTCAGTCAACATCATCTGTGCTCTGGCAATAGCTGTGTTAGCTTCCAGCTTCTGCTCTCTTCCCCACTCCCATGGCTCCTGTGCTGCTTCAGCAGCCAGCTAAACAGAACTCCCCCCCCACCTCTTGTTAGGAACAGAGGTATTTTCAGTTCAAATGACCTTTGTTTTATAACAAGGCAATAGCAAGTAGCATTTGCTTAGGTGAAGGTATCTTAACTGCCTCTGACAGGCTGTGCTGAGCAGATCATAAATAGCCTGTAGGCAAAGGCACCATCTCTGTCTGACAAAGAGGCAGGGCACAAACCAAGCCAAGGCTGAGGCAGGCAAGGTAATACCCTGCTGTTGATGGAAGCAAAGCATGAGCAGGGCCTTGGTGGGTGTACAGAGCTTGCTACAGAACTGCAGAGCATCCCTGCTCTGCCAGTGCACACGGCAGCTTCGGGGTCCTGCTCCCAGCCCCATAGCAAGAGATGTTTCCGTAATGTGTGTTTGATTTTCTGAGGAGGAAGTGTGGCTTTGGAACAGTGGTCAGCATGTCTGGGTAGCAGGGTGCCCTGACACAGCAATATGCAACTTATTTAAACATTAACTAGAGAGATGCTCTGCATTATTATTTAAAAAGATGGCATATTCGGGTATTTTTAAAATAATTTGGAGACATTAATTCCCTTGCAGAGCATCCATTAACTGCAGGCTATTATAATAAATAAGTGCATAATTATTGGACTAATTGTCCAAAAAGATAAACCAGTCATTTTAATGAATATTTCTGCTGCTGTCTTAGCCATTACACTCTGTCTGGAAGCCCAGCAGCACTACAGCTCCCTGGCAAAGGAGACCTCCACAGTTCCTTTTGCTTTTGGCTTTTTCCCCAGGCCTACCTTTCCCTACACTTTTCCTCTTTCCACCTTTCTCCATGTCTGTTTCAACAGTGCTTGTCCACTGTCAATAACTCAGCAGCAGCAGCAGCAGCTGCAGCAAGTGCATTTTTCCCCGTGGCCTTCTGCTTCCCACATGCCGCAGTCTGTTCTCCCTGGCTCTGTCTTCCTCAGCAGAGGGAAGAGGCAGGCATTTCAAGCCAAAGAAAACTCATGGTGTGGCTGCCCTGTAATCTGAGATGGGCAGAAAGAACAAGCAATATTTCTCACCTTCTTTTTATGGCCATAGTCACCAGGCACTTCAGTTGCTAGCTTGGTATGTTACTCAAAGAACATGTATTGAATGACTCAGGGGATAACAATATTTTATTGTAGAGTGATCCAGAACTATGACAAACAAAGCACTTCCATCTTCTGTGGTATTTGATTATCAGCTTCTTCCAAGTATGCCCAACAGAGCCATATTAACTTGTAAAGGAGAGAAGAGATGGTAAGACTTTCAAATTTACAGGGAGTTGGACAACTCAGTGGCAGGGGAAAGGAACAGAGGGAAAAACAAAATGTAGAAGTGTCATGCTGAAAGGCTTGGCAACCTGCCATAGCCACAGGAAAGTAGAAGAGATGAGGAAGAGGAACAGGCTTTAAATTGGAAGGGTCACAAAGCTGCAAATATCCTGGATTTTTCATAAGATGCTGTCACTTGGTAAAGAAGATTGATGCTCCTAAGACAAATGTTGTTTGAGGAGAAAGTGAACGAGAGGTTAGACTGGATAACCTCGAGAGGTCCCTTCCACTCAGCACTTCTGTGGTTTAAAGAGCTGGATCACAAAGAGAGACCTTTAGTCACACACAGGTATGTGAGTGAAGGATGAGGACAGAAGTGGCACAGGATGGAGAACTAACAAGAAAGTGGTGGATAGTTTTTCCAAGCAAAAACCTAAAAGTAAAAACAGAGCAGCCATGGAAACTTTTTGAAACTTTCCTCCTGTTTTCAGCGGCAAGTTTAGAGGTGACCTTTTATGTTATTTATTTAAAGACAGCAATATACTCTTGAATTGTCAGCAGATGAGCAATTGTGGAGGTATTCAGCTTCCTGTCTGTTGTCAGGTGGCAAGGATTGCTCACCTTCCCCCTCCCTACTAAAATTAGTCATGAAGCTCCTGGTGACTTCACTGAAAAGTAGTCTCAGCTTTCAGTCACTTGAAAGTCTCCATCCTTCAATATGCTGGTAAACTTAAGGTATAAGGAGGCCCAAAAACTACAGAAAAGAACTTCTTAATTTTAAAAAGTATGAGGTGTTTTTCAAAGAAAATATAACCAAAATAAAGATTCTTTCTTTCCTGTTGGGAAAAATAATCTTAAAACTCCATCTGTCCATCCACTGCTTTTTCTTCTTGTCTTAAAAGTGGCATTCCCTACCATCCACACACATATAGAATGAGCAATTTATGTGAATATTGGCTCAGGATTCAAAGGATAAATCCACATGAAAATAGTAGTTTTCTGTTGGATAGGTTCTGTGGGAAATTTTGGTATTTTACAAGAACTTTAGTGAGACAGGAAGAAAACACCAAAAGACTGCCCCAGCAGCCTTCATCTATGCTATCTAGTCCAGCTATGCCAGTTTCAGAGGTGACTCCACAGTTGACAGGTCAGGGACATTTTAGCTTATTGATGCTTCTAGTGGGGCAAAAGCAAATGGGATTGGAAAAGCAGATGAGATTACTGATCCATCAAATTCAATTCTGTGCAAATCTGAGAATCTGAGCCTTGATAGCTCCTGTGTATGACGCCTTCTTCAGACCTGAAGTAGGCTAGACACATCCTACACACACTGACTGGCATGACAGCAAATGGAAATCATATTATGGCAATGATTTTGAAGGGAGGGAAAAATGCAGTGCTGATTTCCACTTCTCTTCATCTCTGATACACAGAACATACACATTCATAAATGGTCCTCCAGTGTATCACTGGGCAAAAAACCAAGACTGAGAGGTTTTGCAAAGCCTGTTTTCACAATTATGTTCCTCCCTCAACACAGACATGAAGATGGCCAAATTGAAACTAAAGACTTCAAAGGTATTCCCAGGTCTAAAGAGTTGAATATATGTATTAAAACAAAACCCCATCATGAGTATTATTCAAATAGGCCTCCTCAAAGAAAAAAAACCCTGAAATCATATTAACCCTTAAAATAATTTGTTTCTCTTACTCAGATAGAAGGATTTTATTTGCACATTTTCTACTAAAAAAAAATCTTGCTAAAATACAGTATAAAACTTTAGGTAACACATTGACTGTTGTCACTGGTGGTATCTGCAGCTTGGTATAGAAATCTTCACTCTGCGCTATCTCAACTAAAGTTTCTTAACATTTCCCAAAATAATAACTGGATTTCTTTTGGAATTTGTTCTCCTCTACAGGATTGGGTTCTGTTTATATTTTTGAAAAAAAACCATATATTTAATGAGATAAAGGGTTTCAGCAGCAACAGAGTCACTGAACTAGCGGGCAAGATCATTGCCTGCCCTGCTTGTATTTTTAGCAGGTTAGATTTGGTGTGACAGCACATAATGTTGTTGTTCCCGGCTCCTTGGCTGATTGCTTGACCTGGTTTCTAACCCAAGTAACCTTCCTGTGTCTCCCTCAAGCTGAACAGCAAGGACAGTATGCTCTGTGCCATCTATGCACACCACATAATCCATTTTGCCAAGCCAATAAATAAATATTTAGTGCAGAGATTTAACAAGGGACTGCTCATATTTTTTCCGTATTGACCAGTCACAAGACTACATACTCAGAGGTGTTATGAATACCACATCCATAATTTTTGTGCCACTGGGGATAAACTATCTGCTGTCACTTTTGCTAGAGGCTTGTGATACTGGTGGACTTGCTGGTGATTTATCAAGTGGTATTTCGCTGCATTTGCCAGCCATTTTGCATTGAATTTTTCATCATCTTTGTTCTTCAGAGGCAGAGGCTTAAATCAATGCTCTGCCTGGACTGGACATGTGAGCATCTTTGAACTGGCACAGCTTGTACATAAGACCCTAAGCAACCTCCTGTCTCTCTATGTTGGGAGCATGGGGAGCTCTAATATTTTCCTCAAACTCTGGGGATTTTTTAGGCTGGTTTTGGTATTTTTTTGTCCTTTTTCCCTTCCCCCATTTTACTGGAAGTCAGGATATTGTGGGAAAGGCTGGGGATGGAGGCTGAAGCCAAGAGGACAAATAGCAGTGAGCTTGGGTCGACAAGAGGAGCGACTGGAAAGGCAGAGGATTGCTTTCATAGAAAAGGCAAAGAGAAGCAGCATCAAAAGTGTTAAGCTGTGCATTATTCATTTTTATATGCTGCTAGTAGTTACATTGAGCCCTTATCACCATTCATATTTTCAACACGTTCTTAAGGTGCTTAAAAAAAATAAATAATAATAATAAAAAAATGTTCCTGTCATTTTTTTCCAAAGAAAAAAGAATTCCTTTAACAGGAGGAGGGATTTCCATATTATAAACTCTCTGAGCCTGCAAGAACTTCTCTGCAACATTAGATATTTTAAGCTCAGATCTCTCAGCCTAAACAAATAAATGGCAATATGGAATAGACCTGTCAAAGAATCATAGCTCTCAGGGAAACATCCAGTGTCTCAAATAATGAATCACAGGGAAAATATTAAAAATAGATAAGGACAATATTGAAGCTTTACTCTTCTGCTTCCTTGCTATCCCAAGAAAACCAGGAGAAAGTTATCCGTCATGCAGTTCTGAAAATTAATTTGAGGCAGCAATGGCACCCATAGTTTAATTAGCCATGTACTTCATGGAGCATTGCAGAAGTGGATGCTACAAAACCCAAGGTTTTGCTGAGATGATTCACTGTTGCATTACTGCATTTTTATCCTGTGTATCCAACTGATTTCAGCATAAAACTGGAATATTTCAAGGATGACTCAGACCCCCTACTTTAGTTTCAGGGGAGATGGCATGGAGACATCTAGGAACAGCATAAATTCATAATTTAAACTCCTCCTGTCCTTGGAGTAAACCATTGATTAAAAATTAAGGCTCTTTCTGAAGAGTTCTGATCAGAGAGTAGAGGTTAATGGCTAAAAAACATACCTTTAGAAAGCAGATTAAATGCTGCCTCTAGAAAGAAGTGTGCCATTTCCTCCAGACACGATGGCAGGTCACAAACACAGCAAGATGATGGCAGGAACCTGACATTTTAAGTGTCAAAATAAGGGTGATTTTAAAGCTGAAGTTGGCATTAAGAGCCTCTGGAGTTTCAGCATTTTATGATCTCCAAGAAGTTGCAGAAAGGGGATTTGAGAACATGTGTTTCACTTCACTCTTGCCCTTCATTACATTGCATTAATTCATTCCACTAGTCGTTTTCAGAAGTTCCAAGAGAAAGAGATTTTCTATTTTTCACATAGAAAATAATGCTTCCCTGAGGACAGCTCAGAAAAGCCTGTTTCTTACCCCTGCCCCTCTCTAGTGCTCTGTGTACACTAGTTCACAGGGCAGCAGAACAACTTCTCTTAATTCCTGCCATCTCATGAACTCAAAGAGCTAATGATCTCTCTTGTCTTGTTAGAATTGTTTTGAGCAGAATTAAGCCAGAGTAACTAAAGGTCTTATATTACTTAGAGGGCTTTGCCCTATGTGGAATGAGCTATTGCAGACTGCCTGAAACAAAAATGAATGTATAAACCCTAAAAACACAGGCATCAAACTGTATGAAAGCTTAGGCAGCGATAAACTGCTTTGAAGCTCCAGCAGCTTGACAGCAGGAAAAAAGGGTTTTTGAAGTGACATTCCTGTTCCCTGGTGTGGCTTGCAGAGGAGAGGCATTGAAGAATTCTTGGCATTAGCACCACCTGTGTGGTCTTACTGATGCCAGTTTTATCCTGATTCAAGGAAGGAAGAATCAGGATTGAGTTGCACCCAGCAGAAGTGGGTGCCTTCCAGTCTTGGTTGAAAAGTCAGCATAGATTTTTCACCAGAAGTGTGACCTGCCTGCTTCACTGAACACCATTTTGCCATGTTTGGCAAAAAATATCACCTTGTCAACAGGAAATGAAAAGGGGAAGAGGAGGAAGGAGCTACAGCAGGAGTCATACCATGAGCTGGCTCATGGTATCTTCCTAAGCTGCATTGCCTGGATCATGCGGCTGAGCCCCAGCACAGCAAACACACAATGAGCTCTGCTGGGAAGCCACACATCTCTGCAAGAGCATGGTGAGATTAAGCAGGATGGTTATGCCTAAGGAATCACTTGAGGCTTATTGCTAAACCAGTTTATTCCCCTGATTGTTCCCAGCCAGTTTCTCCCTGAGGAAAAAGCACTTAAGAAATATATTTTATGCATCAGAGCCATTACAAGTTGCAAGGGATGCAGGTCACCCTCCATAAAATTCCTGGACAGTTTGTCAAAAGCCTGAACTGGGGAGCTAGCCTCTATTTCTTGAAGAAGAACAAAGCAGCCTTTTGCTCCCACAGTTACCCAAGTAACGCAATCAAAACCCTAGAGGCTGAAATGAACCCTTGTTTGTCAGTGACCTAAGAGACCAGATATAAACAACTCAAATCCCTCAGATAATTCTTTCTCTAATAGCAAGCAACAAGTGATGAGAAACTGGTAATAAATGCACACATTTTCACTTCTACTTGGAAAATAGCTCAGCAGAGAAAGACCAACTCCAATAGTAGATGTGAAACCTGTGCTCTGGGCATGGCAGAAACCCATGAGAGTGGAGGATGGCTGGAAAAGGAATAAATGACAGAGTCCTCTCCATCACTGTATCTCCTTATCAGACCTGCTAGGATAATTCAGAGGTCTGTCTGACTTGCTATAGGGGCTTCACGGCAGACTCCTCTGAGCTGACAGCTTAGTCTATGCATAGACTGTGCTGAAGGAAATCAATTACAGGGCTAATGATTATTGGCAAGAACAAATATGAGCTAATGTCTTACCTGTGTGGTCTGCTGATTCATTACTAGCTCATACACCAAATATTTTCGGCCCAGGGAAAAGGTTGATAGAAACATCTTGATGGACCTGAGTTTGATTTTGCTGTATGCAGTGCCCCCCGTGCTGGACATAATAATTTGGAAAGGTCAAGACATCCCATAGTTAGGTTTTAACATACAATGTGTACTCAGCTCTAGGATGCCCTGATCAGACAGAGCAAATGCAGGATGCTGCATACTTGCTCTTTAAAGTAATTGATGCCTTTATACTGTAACTCAGCATGTGTGGCTCTGTCCTCTGGTGATTGACCAGCTTGAGATTTTTCTTTCAGAGCTAAACAGCCTGAGGGCTTGGTAAAGGTAATAAGGTCCCAAGATGTGGTCCGAAACAAGTGAGAAAAGGTTTCAGCCGGCTACCAGCATAACCAACACGAAATAGAGGTCGCTTTATGGTGCCAAAAATCAAACTTTAGTCCTTAATCATCCATCAGCACCATTCCTTGCCCTCTTTTCCTGTAGTTCTGAAGCAAATGCTATTTAACTTCATAAATACTGGAATGATGGACATTTGCTGCATTTACATCTACCTCCACTGCAAACAAAAGAAGACAGAGATTTAAAAGCATTCCTGTCCAATCAGTTGTGGGGTCTATTGTCCCTGTTGCAACTCATAAATTTTAAAAGAGACAATTCTCATCTCAGAAAGCCCCACAGTTAAAAAAAAAAGAAAAAGAAAAAACTCCAGTATTCTGAAGATGCAATTAAGAATGCAGCAACACAATTGCGTTATGTAGTTAATTCTCCAAAGTGTACACTGCTTGGATTTTGACCTTTTAAAACTCCATTAAGCTATGTAAATACAGTATCAAGGAATGTGCACTGCTCACAAGCAGTTTGTAGCATGGGTTGGATGCCATATTGCCAGTGGGCTGGCACTGATGAAGCCTCTTTATTGATCAGCACAGGACAGACCCACTGTGGAAATTGTGTTACGCCCCCCCTCCCCCTTTATTGTAATATCTTTTTGACTTCATCCTGTGGGTCAGCCACACAACAGTGCAAAGCCTCTTCCCAAATAGCTAACTTAGAAACTGAATTAACACATTTGCTATTAAGGTTTGGCTTGTTCCCACAGCCAAGAGAAGGACAAAGGAACAAAGGGATGCTTATGTACATCTCCCATGACATCGCAGCTTTTCCATGTTTAAATTATCTGCCTTCTGCTCTACTGTAGCAGCTATTTATTTTGTTTCTTCACATAAGCGTTTATCTGATGCATTAGGAAGAATGAATAGTTTGGCAATCAAAGGACCAGATGTAGAAGTGGTTTTATGAAGCAGCTGAATTATTTCCTGCAGATAAATCACCTGGGCCGTGACCTTTTCTACCATCATTCACCCACCTAACTTCTATTGAAAATACTCACTGTTCCCAAATATTTACCAGATAATTGATGGCAAGGAAATAAACCAACACTTCTCCCACATTACCATCCTACCCCTGATGCAACACAACAGCCTTAGAGCGATCAATTTACATGTGCGGCTTTCTAAAAGGGGAACAAAAAATTCTCTTCAGACTTAGCTATACAAAAACACTACCAGGAAGCCAAAGGGCCCAGGCTACATAGATTTCTTCACTCATCATCTGCTAAAATTAGTTTCTTCTCTGGTCTTTTTGGTAGTAGCTTAAGTTTCAGCATCCTTCCTGGGACAATAAACAAGTGAGTAATCTAAGCATCAAATATAAAAAATTGGATTTCCAGACCAATAGTTCTATGGCAAAATTAGACCCACAGGACTAAAAAGTGAATCTTTAATTAAGGAAAAAAATATAAACCAAAACCAGCCCTCTCTGAAAGTCTCCTCACAAACATAATGAAGTGGACAAGTTTTTTTAACAAAAAATTTTGAGCAACTTTCTTTGCTTTAGGCAACATGCTTTGATGAAGCCGGAAGGAGACCCACGTAGAAATACACTTAGTGTGCAATGGGTGCGCAATTGGACAAACTAAAGCTCTAACAAGAATATGCTTGCACATAGAGTGAACTCAGCCTTTTTTCAACCCTTCCCTGAGAATCCAGAACCAAGAAGTGTGAGAGCTGAACTGCTTTCTGTGGCCTTACATTGAGCTCAGAGCTGGCAGCATTAGTTGAAGCACAAACAATGCTGAATAGATGCTATCAGACGCTATCGAGCTAGGAGAAAATTGATGAGAACACAATCTACATTTATCCAGGTCTATATATTAAGTGTGATTTTGGCTGATCTCTTCAGGATAGCAAACATGGTATGCAACCTTTGCACCCGTAACAGGCCCAAGAGTCCCCCAGCACAACACCCCCACACACCCTCTTTCTCTCTCTGACAGGTTGGAAAACACTGGCAGTATCATCCTAGAGGGGACCTCTGTTGGAGCAGTAAGGGAGTGGAAGAAATAAAAGCCAAATATACACAGACAGCGGTGGCCAAAACAAGGTGGCATCAAAAACTTGTGCACGTCAGGAAGAGCACAACCTGCCTGCAGTGAACACAGCTGGGAGGACACGTGAGTGGAAGGAGCGGGAAGCATTTCCAGTTTGGATGTGCTCCCAGGATTTTGAGTCATGACACATGCAGCTTGCCAAAAGTGCTCATGCAAAGGCTAAAGAAGGGGAAGGTGAATAATTTTAGACATTTTCTCACATTGTTTAAGCTCACAGCTGAATTTGATTCCAGCTCTTGTGCCTGAAAGGTAGAAGCCACACTGCTGCCGCTGTAGCCATAAAAATCACAGAGCTCACTCAAGGTCCATCCAAACCCAGTTCAGTCATGTGGGGGCATTTACACAAGGCTTTGCTTCCCAACACAGCCAACATATGACCCAAGCTGCACCAGAGAGGCAAGAGCTGAGAAAGGCTTTATACAACCTTTTCTCACCTACACTACTCTGTTAAAGCAGTTCCACCAGTATTAGACCCCCAGGCTAGGGGCTCTGCAGAGCTCTTTGCTGACTGTAAAAGCCAATGTAGTCTAAAGGCACGCCTTTAACACATCTCACAGTCACCCTAAACCAACAGAAGCCCTTCATCCAGTCCATACAAAGCTCCCATAGCAAAGACCTAGCAGCTCTTCCTCACCCTCCCACTCAGACTGGGATGGAGCACACTCCTTTACTACCGCAGAGCAGACACCACCTAACTTTTCTAGGCATCCTTCTTCCAGCTGCATAATCCTGTAGAGCCCACACCAGAAGCTGTCCTTGGTTTAAGGACAACACTTCTTCATCCTGCTAAAACCATTGTTTCACCTGTGGTAATGCTCTGCTGCACTTCCCTGATAATCTTTTTGGGCAAGATTCTTCATTGATGCAAACCAGTGGAGCCACACTGATTTCAACAGGGCTCTGCTGGTTTTGTTAACTGAAGCCATATTTCCTCTGGCTACACATTGCTCAGTAGCTTTCCCCTTTTATACTGCTGAGTTACAAAGCACTGTTTGCAATTACACATTTCTATCACAACGTACAGATAGGAAATTAGTCTTCTGAGGCTTTCCCTCAGTCCCCCTGCACTCCCTGCTCAGTCCTTGAAAAGGCCATTTGAGCATGCAATATTAATCATCTGCTGTGCAATAATCTTGGAAAAATGTAATATATTCTGGCAAATCGTGGGGCCTCCAGAGGAGCTGCCTGTCTCTGAACAAGCAGCTCTCATCCATTATCAGGCAGTGATGAACGCAGCTCCCCACTTATTTGCCCCATCAGCATGCAAACAGCGACTCAATTCAATTGTGAGAAATGGGAGGAAATGATCTGTATTAATAAATGGTGAGAGCAGGAGATCATCCAATTTCAGAAAATAAGATCAGAACCACTGAACTCCCTTCGTTGTCTCATTTGATACCTTCCCCTTGCTGTTAATGCAGCACTGGGAGTAATTAAGCTTCTGAAAGAAGTTTCATAATGAAGGCACATCGCTCAAAACAATTAAGACAAGCATTTTGTACACATTGTCATCTGCCTTCACTAGTGTTTAAAGGTCAAAGAAACATTTCATTAGGAAAAAGAAGGTAAAATATAGGTAAACTGCAGTGCACTCCGTGGGCTTGTCTGAGAACAATAAGTGCAAAGCATAAGGGTGCAAGCAAATGAGCACACAGAATCCCATCCATCTGGATGGTAAATGCTGTGGAAATTACTTACCATGCTCTGATTGTGTCTGGAAACCTTAGTCAGAGGGTAGAGCTTTCATATCCTACATGCTATAAGGCAACAAGGAGATCTACTGCTCTGGTCCCAAACTGCCTCCAGTCTGATCACACCTGTAGACAATAAAAAGAGAGGTCAAAGAAGACCTCAGGAGTAGTAGCCAGATGAGGATTAGCAAAAAATGAACCCAGATAGCCCCTAATGTAAACCACTGTTACTGAAATGAAAAAGCTCTTTGAGTGGGAAAAAAGTCAGCAAAATGTAAACTTCAATTGCACAAAAATGCACTTAAAATCCTGCCAACTTCTCTGGTCGTCCCTCTCATTACATTTCTTCCTGGGAAGAGTGGTAAAAATGCTATCATGTGAAACTTGTTCTCACCAGATTTTGTTTATTTGGTGACTGGTTTCAGCATGGATAAAAGAACCAGTGGTGGAATCAAGCTTTAAAATAATTTCTCATCTGCTTTTATCAGCACACTTTAAAGAATGTAATTAGACTTCAGCAATAATACCCTCTTAATTATAGCTACAAGCCCCCTCAGATGGGGAGGAAAGCACATTCATCTTTACTTGTTCCTGAAGTGCACTAAGTGATGGGAAATAACTAAATTTATGAAGCTCTTACAAATAGCTGTCAGATGCACTCCTACTTATTTTTATTCAGTTGCATTTGTTTCTCTGGATGAATTTGGAATAAATTTACTCTCAGGAGGAGCAAAGTAACTTTTTCTCCCAAACAGCCTGGATATTTGATTAGATACAGTTATCACCTATAATGAGCAAAGGGGAGGGGAAAATCAGGCTGGTATAGGACGTGGCTGGGGAAGACTCTTTTCAGGTATGTAGCAGGCTGAACAAGCATCACATAAAAACATACATGTCTTTATCATTTTTTTCTTAGGGTCCAAGGTGTTTTCAAGTCAGGAAACAGAAAATGACCTTTCCATAACTTGGAAGCAATGTGTTTTGGAGTGAATGTGATTCTCCTCACTAGTGCCAGGTAGTTTCAGAGCAGTTAAAGCACATGTCGTTTTAATTTCCCATTGCATTATGCACAGATCCCTTCTTCTGGTATTTGAAAAGGGCCTGCTGGGTGCACAACCTGACCAGTCCAGATGTACCATTTTAAGAGTCGCCTCTCACTTTTAAGGACATCTCTACCATCTCAGCCTGCATCTCCCAATTGGAGAGGCGAGGCTGAGAACAAGTAGTCACGGCCATCAGAGCTGATCTTCATTTTCGAAGACAGTGCTTGTATCTGGCAATGAGAGCAGGCAGACATCTTTTTGCAGAACACTTTTTCCTCAGCAGAGAATAACAGTTTTTTAAATGAAAACCTTTCATGGGAGGATGTCAATTTTAGCATTTGTATTTTTTGGGTTCTTTTGATAGGAAAATGTTTAAATGAACCATTTCTGTTTTCTTCTTTGGTTTTGAAAAGGCATGAATGTTTCATTTCAATACTGTAAATGCATTTTGTTTCTACTTTTCCCATTCTATTTGTTTCAGCTTGCATGGCATAATAAAATATGCATGATTTTATTGAATTTACACACCTCCTTCGTTACATGTATCCAGCATATAATTTTGCTAATGAATTATATTGTTCAGCAGTTATCAAAATGAAATACTTTATTACTGAATGAGATGTTTCCATACTACCTGGGGAAAGAGAGTAGAACCCATCTAGATAAATAATTTCTGAAAGTTCAGAAAGAATTTTTACCAGCATTTTTAGTTTGTGACCTTTCTTTCACTAGCAACCTGTGAAAGCCACTACTACTGCCAGTGGAAGGTGGACTCTCTCAGGCCAGTTTGAACCCAGTAGACTGTACCACTGCCTGGATTTTTTCCCATCATGGATTGATTCCTAGGACTGCCTCAGCAGAGGATATGCCTTCTCCTCCTCAGTGTGTAAATATGATCTATTTATTTCCAGCTGAAATTTAGGGTACACAAGCACAAATACAGAAAAGGGGTTGAACAAGGATCCATCCTATATGTTGGTGCTCCTCCTGCTGTGTCCCTGCAAATCAGAACTCCTCTGACTGAGGTACCTATTAAGTGGATTTGTAACATTGGAAAACTTCCAGTTTGGGGGCATTAATTATTCAAAAATAATGAAATGAGGATAAATACATTCATCAGCTGACTGTTCAGTACAAAATGTGATGAAATACAATTTCTCTGCTCCCCAATAAAATGAAATCAGAAAAATATTTAAGATAGTAGCATGAAATTTCACAGATATATCAGCAGAAATGTACACAGAATGGGAAGAGGTATACAGCTCCTGGTGGTTTGAATAAATTCTTTAAACTTTACTAACTTCAAATTGAGGGAACATAGTAGCCCATGCTTTGGAAAAGATGCTTAGGTTTACTGTTTTCAGTCTTCTTCACTAACTACTGCATAAAATAAAAGACCATTTCTCAGTAATATCCTTTTTCTTTATGACTGCATTTTGATTATCACAATATTGTCCTGTAAAATTACATTTCCTAATCAATAAGAACCACTAAAATAATTTCAAAGTATCATTTAAATCCAGCCCTAATTTGATTTCATCCAGCATCTGCTTAAGCATGCCACTTAGCATGCAATTTCATTCAAAAAATTTGATCTGTCAAAATAGCATTCTGGAGGACTATGTTTACTGTATTTTAGTAATCCTGCATCACAAGTGCTCCCTTTACAAGTGAAAGGATTCCTTTCCCTCAGCTGCTTCCCTTGATAGCAGTCTGGTCCCGGTGAATAATTTTTTGTTCCTTTTCACACATCAACATGAGTAATGAATTTTCAACAAGTCTCACAGACTGCTTCTAATTGCCTCGTGAATGCAATCACTGGCATGTTCTAGGATGCTGGTTTCCTCAACATAAGATGAGGAATATCCTGTGCTTTCCTCCACAATCCTGCTTTTCATTTCCTTGATCTGACTTCCAGAGTTGGAAAGGGACTCTATTGCCGTTCACATCTCACTAGGGATGAGAGCAGCTGGTCCCATGGTTAAAGTCTGGCCTTCAGGAAATTAATGCCATTGTCAGCAAACCTCCACTGAGGTACCAGCCACAAGTTTAACAAATGTCCTGGTGTCTTGTTGACAGGACAGGATCAGAAGTCTCCATGGTCAAAATCAGAAGCGCTCCAGCTGCTTTGCAGTGTGCTCAATCAGTAACATACACACCAGAAGCATCCACTGCACCCTCCCACTGCTTTGTTCATGCTCTGGGGGTAAGGGGAGCAGCAAAACTTATGTCAAGGTCTGAAATAAGCCTCTGGCTTTAAATGATTTTGCAGCAAGGACAGAACACCTGAGCCAGCTTCTCTTTCCTTGGTGTTTCAGGAGAAGCTAATGACTCTGAGCACCTCAATTTTCGGACATCAGACTTGATGCCATCCTCAAAGGGGGTGGAAAAGAGAACGAGCAGAGCACACATCTCCAAACATTAGACCTCTTTGAGGCATTTTGTTTTGTGTTTCAACAACTACTTCTCACTTTCAAAAGACTCAGCTATGTTTCTTGACAAAGTCATTTTTCAGTGTAGCACTGCATTAAAAAAGCAAAAGAAAAATGTGAACATCTAGGATGTTCAGAAATCTTTTATCATGTCTAATAAT
Organism: Hylia prasina; assembly: GCA_013397195.1. Lineage (NCBI taxonomy): Eukaryota > Metazoa > Chordata > Aves > Passeriformes > Sylviidae > Hylia > Hylia prasina. Next base: position 841,278 of record VYXD01015093.1, on the reverse strand, counting down.
AAACCAAGGATTAGTTTTCTTGTCATTCAGCTAAATATTTTGAATTGCAAAAATTTCTAGCTGAATTTGTTTTCATGTGGCTTTAAAAGGACAACCCAGACGCTTCTTTAGAATGCATAGGTGAGCAACTGACATTTTGTAACCTGATTGCAATTATTTTAGAACACATTTTATACTGTAATTAATTATAGCATGGGTCAAAACCAGACACTCTAGAGAACCATCACTCCTCTGAATTCTCCATTATGCAAATGTAATTTTTTTACATTTTGCCTTTTTGTTGTTGTTGGTTGGTTGGTTTGGTTACTCTCTTATTGCATTAAGCAACTTGGAAGAATAGTTGAATGCAAAAAAAGCTTTTAAAAGGGATATATTCTTTCCAAATCTACAGAAAGCCCGGTGCAGGTGAGGTGCACAGTTGGGTATGTAACAGTACCTCTCATTAAAGAGGATTAGGAGTTAAAAAGCCCTCTCTTACTTTCCCATGTAAGTGCAGTACCAGTGTGGGTGCTCCTCATTTGTTTATGCAAAGTAAAACAGGTTAGCTGTTTTTAGCTTTGCTGCTGTAATACCTCTTCCTGAGGTGTTCCATTTACAAAATGGGTCCTTACATGACCTGACTTGCAGTGTTGTAATTCTTGACCCTGCTTCCCATCACCTGCTGCATCAGCTTGCTCTGGGCGTTCAACAGCAGTCATATCCAAAAGTCACCTCCACAATTTTGTGTATGGGTTATTGCTGCCAGTCTTTGACAGAGGGCGTAAAAATCAGTGAACCACAAACTGACACTCACCAGGAATTCTGCACCATCCTAGGGCTATATTCCTTGACTCATCATGGCATAATTTTTCTTCTCTGGGCAACCTGGTACAGTGCCTCACTGTCCTTTGATTAGTACCTTTCCTCTTGGAAAGCCTGCAGAAGTTGGATATACAATTTTTCCCTGTTTTGGTCAGTCTTTTTTTGATCCATTTGGTCTCCTGGACTGCTTCTTAAGCATTTGGTGCATAATCTTTCAGTGTCATGGTGAAAATATGATGAATTCTTTATCCCTGAATGCTCTTCTGCCCTGACCAGATATCTTTTTTAAAGTCTACCTTTGCACAGCTGGAAAATGTGAGCTTTGGGCAGAATTTGTTAGTCTGACCTACATGGGAGCCTAGAAGAATATGAGTAGTACTTTTCTTTATGGGAAGATTTACTATCAAAAAACCCCCGAATGCTTTGCAAATAAGCTCTCTTCACTCATGTTCTCTGAGAGGGACAAAACCTCCTCATAATTGTAAATTTTATAATTTTAATGTTGTCAAAGCCAAATGTCAGTTTTCTTTTGAAAAGCATTTCATGCTATATTCTATAATACTGTCTTTATTTTTTAATAACTCTGGTGAAGCAGATGAAATTTCCACTGTTTTGTTATCTTCTTTCTTATTTTTTTTTTTCTTATCCATTTTCCTGAGCTCAGACAAACCTTTTCAGCATTTTCTCTCATGGAGAATTTTCAAATAGTCAGCTTTAGGTCTTAACTGAAAAAAAGGTGATGTCAAAAATCTCAGAATCCTGTCCCTCTCAGAGCACTAGAGCAGCACATCAAATTAGATGATTATTTGGTCTCACTTGCCTTTAAAAGGTATTAGTCTATTAATTATAGGTAAGCTCATCATTTGTCCTTTAGACTTTAGCTTCAGTTTAATTTACCTTCCTTTTTTCTTGTTATTTAGGTCATCCCTCTAAAATGGACTAAAGCTACATATATTTACTTTCCTCTTCCTTCTTTGCAAATATTTTTCCTCCTAATTTCTTTCTGTGACAGCAGTCCATCCACTTGGAGCAGTAGTTGTTTTTCAGAAGTCAGGGGCTACCCCATATTTTTCTTGCTGAACATTTATTTCAGGTGGACTTCAGGCTAGCCCTTCTTTGCATTGCTACCTGTAACATAATCATGATCATCCTGGCAGACAGTTGTTTGTTACCTGTACTGCATATCTAGGAGATTAGGGAAGGCACAAAGCAGCCACTGTAGGTGTCTGTTGTATGAACATATTATGAATTTCCCTTCTGAAAAGTATTCTCATGAGAAAGCAGAATTTACAGCGCAAAGTTCTGTAAACAATTCTCTCCAGTGTCTGTCCTATCTCTGTCTCCCAGGAGATGGGGATTTGTTTCTCTTTCCTAACCAATGGGTGAAGTTTTGTTAGCTCCCTGGTATGGGAAGGACTGGGGGAGAAGGATTCAGCAGGGGAGCAGGGAAGAAGCAGCAGCTTGCTCTTCCCCTGGGCAGAAATAGCCAAGCCCAGAAAGAATGGAGTCAACTTTAATAAATCTTGTTAAGCCTTCTGATACGGAATCCATGAGTCTTGTTTCACTGCGACCATAAATGGTGACCCTGAGACCACAGGTGTCTCTCCTATAAGCAGCCCTCTGAAATTATCAAAATATCAAAAAGTTATTAATATTTTTTGTCTCCTTTGCCCAGTGTTTTATGTACACTTTAAGTCATGAACAGTCTCTGCATTCACAAGAACCAGGTCTCAGTCCTCTACCAATGCCAGCTACAAAAGAGCTCATATCAGAGCTGTAAGTATAGTGTTACTCCTCACAACTTATAGTGCTCTCAATAAATCAGGAAAAAAAAAAAAAAGTCCATTCAGTATTTGAAAATATTTCATTGCACTTGTTGGTAGCATTGCAACTCTGCAGCTCTCATCTGTCAGATACTGCNTCTCATGAGAAAGCAGAATTTACAAAGTTAAATTTGCAAAGTTTAAATTAAAAATTTGCAAAGTTCTGTAAATAATTCTCTCCAGTGTCTGTCCTATCTCTGTCTCCCAGGAGATGGGGATTTGTTTCTCTTTCCTAACCAATGGGTNTTTGTTTATTAATTTCTAAATATATACTTTTATCAAGGTGACAATGGATTGGAAGGTGAAATTTTCACCTCTCAACCACATTGGTCAATCAGACTATCAATCACATTCTCCTCTTATTTGAAGGAATGCAAACACTGGCTATATTTACAAAAAACAATTCTTTGTTTACATTAAAAGGTATGGGAAAGTGAGAAACTCTGACTCCAATATGAAACATCAGAAGGCTAAGAAAATTCTGGGTGACAACTGCAAGCTTGTCATACCACAGCAAAGTATTGGTCATGAGCACTTTAAAACATTTGTCCAAGCCAACTGGTTTTTATACGGGAAGTTATGTTATTATTCAGCAACACTGCAATTTTATAGTGCCTGGGAGGACAGCAGTGTGTTTAAAAATTTCTGGTTGCACTGATGGAGTTTCAGATCACTTAACTGTTGGTATGATCTTTACATAGCTTCACATAATCTGTTAGAACTAAATTATGCCATGTCTTCCTGCTCATATTATTTTACTTCTAGTAATATGTCATTCCCATTCATTTAGAATCTCTAGAGTCTGCAGCTAAGAGCTCTAATTAGGTGTGTCTACAACTTTGGAAATTAGGTCTTCCATCTTATTTTCATGTTTGGATTCAATTTACTATGTTGAAACAATTGCTTTTCTCTGGGATCTATCAATGTTTCTCTTTCAGGATAAGAATGGAACTTGGATCAGTCACAAAAAGTAAATGACTGTGAGCATCTTCCATGAAACCTACAGTTTGCTTGGTGATTCTTGTGTTTGTTCAATGCACATGAACTCACACAGAGCAATGCCATCAGATATCTTTTACAGGCCTATTTTTAGACATGGTTTTGTTGAGGATGTGAAGTATTTTGCACAGGAATTAAAAGCTCCTGCAGCACATACTCTGTAATTTCAAGGCCACCTAGGATTTCTTTTTTGTCTTTTTGGCACAATGCACACATATGTTTAGATATCATCCTGCCTGTGCTAATATGAACGTTAGGAACATTAAGAATTTTACTGTTTATTTTCTGAAAAAACAATACAGTGCTTTTTGCAGATGCTAGGTTAATTTCCTTTTCCTTTCCCTGCCTTATTCTCATCATGGCTGGACAGGTGAATGCAGAGGTGAGCCTGAGGCAGCTCAAGGTTCAGAGCTTGAAAAAGCATCCCCAGCAGTGCTGAGCATGGCAGGCTGATGCTTCCCTGCATGCCAAAGTAACTTTAAATGTGGCAGCCAGGTTCACTCTTTTTTTGCTGTACTGTCTGTGGTCAGTGTCAGGGAGAGCTGTTTGTTATGGATGTGTCCAAATGAAGGATGACTCCTGCCAGGCCTTTGACAGAGGCAAAAAAGCCTCATTTCCTGGCTAACCAGGAAAGAAAGAAGTTCTGAATACATTTATTGTTAAAAACATGCTGTTACTTGGGTTTTGAGCTCATTTGTGCATGAACTGTCATTTAGTTTTGTAACTGTGCAGTGACTACGGAACTGACCTAAGAATGGGTTTTCATTGAAGGTGATACAATATGGTAACAAATAGTAATAACAGCCACTAATGCTTTGGACTGCACATTTAGTCTCCGAGTGCCCCAGAATTACACTTTTAGCCAAATGGAGATAATGCTTGCACATCTATGGAGAGTTCTTGGAAACGTATGAAAGTCTGTTTCCCCAAGCAGCTTGCTTGCTCAGGAAGTGTGTGAAAGCCTGGGGTAAGTTATGAAAATAACCTCCAAATATACTGACTCTCCATCCCTTTCTGAGCCCTGTGTTGTGCCAGGTGTTGTCACATGCTGGAAAGCAGATGGCATCAGTTCCTTTCTCTTTCTGGCCTTCACTGTTACAAGAAAAGGATGCAGCACTGGAAACATAAATATACCTAATCAGAGTTGTTGGTGCTCAGAGCATCATGAAGAACAACAAAATCCCCACAGCCTAAAGTGGTCACACACAGAGCATTCAGCACCTACAACAACCTCCTTCCATGCATGCATGCACCTTCCATGGGAAGCATCCCTCACTTCCAACTCCTCCACACAGATGTCATCTGCAGCTTGGACATTGAAAACAAATCAGCTGCAAAAAACTGCCTTGGACGCTTCAAACTGGGCCCAAAAATGGAAGTATCACTTTTTTTTTTCTTGGCTTCAGCTGATACAAAATAGGTGAATGCTTTGGGAATCTGGCTGCTAAACTCTGATGTGAGACTCTGTACTGAGCAGAGATGCTGCTTTTCCTCAAGTAGTACATCTTGACAAATTACATAACTAAGAGCATAGTGATCCAGAATGAATCTCACAAAGATTAAGTCATGCTCTAGTGCATCCAGCACAGACGTGGGGAAAAAAAGAGTCTTTTAAGCACAAAGACTACAGCGAGCTGAAGTCCTGTACACTGATATAATGACAGAATACATGCTTGAATCCTTCAGTTTGTGGTCTTGAGGCTGCATGTTTGGCATTCCTGGTATTTCCTGCTTTTAAAGAGGATGAAGATTCTCACCTCCTGCTGCCTTAGTATGAGGTGACTGCAGGCCTGCACTCAGCAGATCTGGAGAGAAAACAGCAGGGCCTTCTGAGATTTCTGGGCTTGTAACAACCTCTAAATCATCACAGTGCTCCCCCAAACTTGCTGAACCAGATTTTTCAACCATTGCAAGAGTCCAAGTGGAGCACTTTATGTGCATTTTATTAAGCAGTGAATAAAGGAAGAATATGGCTCGCTCTGTACCTCGGAAGGTGTGAATGCTTGGCCTGCCTGCCTGTTAGCTGCTTGTGCATGCAGAGAGCAGCTTGTATTCATTCTGAATGCTTTTGTTTGATTAAAAAAAACCTCCAAAAACAAAACACTGCCACATGTATGCAAACTGCTGTTCTCAAAGACTCCTCACTTGGCCAAATCTGAGCTCATTTTCACCAGGATCCCCACAGGGCTTTCTCAGGGAGGCCTGCCTCCCTTGCCAAGCTGGTTCTGCTGGCAACCAGCTCTTGCAAACTTCCTATAAAACCTCTTACAAACTGAAGATTTGTCTAAACACTGGGAGAAGTGCATTCTTTCCCCTCTAACGCAGCATGTATTCATGTTTACAATATTACATTTGCTCCATGTTTGCTCTAGCTCTGCAGAAAAATTCCAATTCAGGTGGAAATAACAAAAGTGCTAATACAAAACGTATCAGTCACACATGCTGGAGATCCTCACTCTGGGTGCCAGTAGCATTTAAACTGTGATAAATACAGTTGCATCTTTCTCTATCCACTGGATAAAATTGTTAAGGCAAGTGATCCAGCTGATTTTCAGTGATTAATACATCTTTCAAGCATGTTTCCATGTCCTGAATCACAAGGATAATACAAAACCATACGGCTAGTGCTGCATGCCTTTTACAATAACAGCTTAATTCCCCACCTTCCATGCGCCTAGGACACTGTGATGCAGATATCCTTCCACCATCTCAACCTTGGGCCATGTGCCATGGTTTGACCACAATTCTTCCGCTCCAAGGAGCCAACCATATTCCAGGAGAGGATACTTCACCTCACTGACTTCATGTTAAAGATGACACATAGTCAGGTAAGCACTCACACGCTTTGTCCAGGTTTTACATGGGCTGTTTCCATGGAAATAGGTTGTTTCTGTGTATTGATGCCTGTACTGAAACAAGGAAACCCTTGTTTCAACCTTGTTTTTTGCCAGGAATGGCTGCAATACACACCTTGAGGGGTCCTTGTCCTTAACTTTTACTTTTTGTCCTAATCTTATATACAAAAAACTTAAGAAGGTCAACCACTGATCAACAGAAATGATTTGCAATGCGTGTATGGGTTCAATAAAAAATAACAGACAGCATTAAAAACATATGCTGCTGACTTTAATAGTAGCACATCAGCAAAGCAAGTTAAACATTTTGTCTGCTTCTTCAATTTACCTGTTTATTTTAAGAGTTCTCTTCAGAGAAAATCCTTTTTAAGAAAAAAATAGCAAGTTAATAGGAAAAAAAGCACCTTGTCAGAAATAATTCAGTAATGTCTTAACATAATTTCAAAAATCTAACTATTTATCTTAAAAATATATATAAAAGAAAAATAAAAAGGGAAGGATTTGCTGTTTCTTTCTTATTTCCTCCAAGGGGAACAATAGCAATATTTAGCAAGTTGCTATAAAAGAGAGGGAAGAAGTTCCATAATATGGCAATAAACAAGGTGTTTTCAACCACATCTCTTCGCTAGTAATACAACATGTCACAGGACTGTAGCAGCAGGTGTGTTGCTACACAGAGACAGAACCAGTTATGGAGCATATCAAAGAAAAGAAAAAGATACCAAAGAAAAGTGTATGGCTTCTTCCTTACTTTTTTTGCTATCTGTCTTATGACTGCATGCAATGTCTTGATAGTGGTGAAGAAATAATAGTAATAACAACAACAACAACAACAACAACAACAACAACATTTTCTACTATAATCTGGAGAATGTGTTAGATGAAACTAGTGAGCTAGGTCTAATAGTGCCTTTGGGAAGAAGACTGGTATTGTTTTCATTTTACACATGATGAAAATGATAGATGAAGTGTTTAAATGATGCAAAGGGAAAAAGCAGTTTCCCTCCCACTGAGGAGGTTTGGCATCAAATACTTCAAACACGGTAGTTTTGTAGTACATGAGGGGGCATGTAATTCATTTGGGGAAGAAGTATTATGTCCTTGCAGGACAGTCCACATAGTTCTCTCTGGACCAGTTAACAAACTAACTAAATTCATGAGTTTGGCTGAGCAGAGGCACAGATATGAAATGGATCCCAAGATAAACACTGTGCTACAACTGCAGGTATCCAAAACTGCAGCTCCTTGACAGGGGAGATGGCATGCAGGTTTTGTCATGAGACGAAGGGATTTGGGAATCTAAGTGTTTCTATTCAAATAAGCGTATTTGTTCCAGAGGAGCAGAGGTGGTGTGATGATACATTGTGGCAAAAAAAGTACATTGCAATTACATTGTGATGCTCCCATCATAGTCATTAAGTACTCAGATTAGCTTCACTGTCTCTCTCAATTGCATCAATTAGAGCTCTACATTCAATTTTCTGGGGTAATTTTGTCGGTGTGGCATGATGAAATGGTGCTTTTACCTTCCATATGCTAATTTGCTTACTTGTGTTTGTACTGCTCCCTTTTATTAGCTGTAGTCATCCTCATTACTGTTGTCCAGACCTTGCCCATGTTATAGCCATATTCATTTGCCTCCTTCCACTGTGCAGTGAGCAAGCCCTTGATATCTGATGCAGCTGAAAAATCAAGTACAATTCAGCTATGATTTCTCTTTAATCTGTACTTCCTGGCCCTGTCTCCTCTTTCACTTTGTGGAGATTTCTTCAGCCACATCTGAGCATTGCCAGAATAAAAGTGGAAATGTTTTGCTGAAAGCAGCTTTTGAATACATGCTGTGAATTTATCAGCTCTTCTGTGCCAAACCTCTTGAGGTAAAACTGATCCTGCATGTGCGGGATAAACATTCCCTGTTGACATGGTAAGTTAGCAAGCCTGCTGAGTTAGCCTGGGTTGTTGTCTTCCCTAGCACTGGAGGTGCATATCTGAGGTAGATACATAGCACTACATCATTAGCCTTCACCAGTTTGCCACTGGCCTGTGAAATGTTCTGTTATTAAAACATGAAAAGCAAAAGGAAAAAAACCCCAAAAAATCTACCTGTACAACTGTGTTTGGAGAACAGAGGATGTGAAGTTTTGCTTTTTTTTTCTGTGGCAAGCAGGCAAACAGTTTTCTACATTTGTAAATCAAACCAGCAATATTTGTAGCATCTGCTTGACTGCTTTAGCCATCATTATAACAAATGACCATTCAATCAATACTAAAGAGCAAGGACTGTCAGCTTGGCTGCAGAACCTCTTTCTATAACACAAATTAAAATGATTTGCTTTTCAATGACTCCTTTGTACTAAGGATTTGAGCTCTGCTAGGGAAGCTGTTTTGGGGTGTGGGGTCGCGGCAGAGCAAGGAAGCTGGGAAACTGAGCCCCAGCTCTGCTTTTAATTACATGGGAACAGACTTTGGAGGTTACAGAGCTCCTCCTGTCTTGGGTTGCTGCAGCTTGGCAGCATCCAGCAGCTACACATAGGACCTGTCCTTGCCACTGCTGAAATGAAGCCACCCACCAGATGTCATGCGACATCTCTTTATGGAAACTTGAGTCCAGTGCAGGTGTGAAAATGCAGTGCACTCCCTGTGCTTAACCCAGCTGGCCACTGGATCCAAAAGGAAAAGAGACATGTCCTGAGACAAGCAGCCTTTTGAAATGCTGCCATTTGAAGAATTTTGTCTGTCCTTGCTGCACTTTCTGTTTGTGCTCTGATGAACTTCAAGCACATGTTGAAGACAGAAAAGTATGTAGCAAACTGGCTTTGTTACAGGTGGCACCAATTTTCCTGTGGGAAGCTGTCTGCAGATCATTACTTGAAGTTCATGTTATGTATCTGAACTGCAACTTGTTCTTCCAAACAAGTCGAAAGCATACTGCCTTCTTTCTAAAATGTGTTTCTATTTTATTCATTCATTAATATTCCCAACAACTTTTAAAGTTAGAATATAAAAGGAAAAATTCTTCAACACTTCTTTGGTTTTTTTTTCATTGTGATATTCAGATTCAGATTTAGTCAACAATAAAAGATTAAAGGTGTGAATGCCATGAAATAACAACTTTGTGAAGATGCCTGACAGGATTTGGAAAGCAAGAGCCCTTTTTTACGTTTCTCTGCTCTCTGATTTATCTTCAGCATTGATGTGTCAAAGTTGCCCAAGTCACCTTTTTTTTTTTATTTTTGTAGGGCAGACTGAGAGAAGGCTGTGTGCATTTTATTCTCTCCCTTAGGTTAAAACCAAAGACCTGCTAAGTCTTTATGATGGTTAATGACCATCTTGCCCTTGGTTTCAGTGAATTAATACTATCAGTGTTAGATAATCCTGCTCCTAGATACCAGTGAAGAGATGTAGAGGAGATCAGCCACTGGTCTGGTGCTTTCCCTCCATGGGCCTCTCCAACTTGTGAAGAGATAAAGAGGGATATCCTGAACCAGGAGACCTGCTTAGCCTTTGCAGATGCTGGGTCGGGTTCTTGCCAGCCCCCAACATCCCATTTGCAGGTATTCTTTTAGCTTTCCTACATGGTGGCCCAGGACAAAGCAGAGTTTGTGTCTGATGCTAGAGATGACTTACTATGGGCTTCTCAGCAATCTGAGCAAACTGAAAATGGACCATGTAAAATGTTGCTCTTAGCAGGTATTATTTACAGCTGGTCTGACAAGATGAGTCCAAAGTATAAATCAAACTTTGGAGCACAAATCTCATTAGTTGCCATGTTAGTAAATCAGCTCACCTAAATAATCTTGAGCTTTTGACAATGATGCAGCCTTCTGGATTGAAAATTCAGCTCCTGCTTGTGCAGTGAACTTGATCTGCTGACATTTCAAAGGATTGAGATCCTATTTCTGATGGTTCAGTTTATTCTCTACTATAAACTATTTTGAGCAGCAGTGAGCTGAATACAAACAGTTGATGTTCAGGTCTGTCTCCTCTAAGTAGAGTAGGTTAGGGAAACTGTGTAATTTGTACATGTTTTCCAGAAGAAAACAAGAAGCAAACATGGTAATGTGGGGAGACAAATAGCACAGCACATACAAAGAATGTTCCAGGGAACTGCTTTTTGTTTAACTTTTCCATTTGGAAGGAAAATCTGATGTTTTCAATCCATACCTTCAAGCTTATTCCCAGAATGAAAGGCCTGTATTAGAGAGATGTGATTTCTGCTTTTCACTGAAGGTCTGGTATTGTTTGACAATAAATTGTGTTCTATACAGCTTCAATTACTAACCCACTCAGATCTGACAGCCCTTAATTATCTGAGACATGATCTACTAAAATCTACATCTGGAAACCATGTCAATTTTTGCTTTTGGCATTGGAAAGTCTGACTTAATGTTAAACACGTACTCTTAAAAGCAAAGCTTTGGGAGAAATTAGTACAGCTGAACACACTTCTGCAGATTAAATGTTAAAATAGATTGCACAGGCCTTTTATGTAATAGTTACAATGTTTCACCACATTTCCATGTGCTGTATTCTCTCCATATATCTATTGGTTGATTTTGCATCTCAAGTAGATCTGATGTTTGCTCTTATGGGATCCTGTCAGCATAGCTGTAGTGGAGAACTACTCTCCAGGACTCAGAGCTTGGCTGTTTTGTCACTTCTGACTAGGCAGACTCGAGTTTCTGATAGATTTGCCACTTTTCCAAAGCTTGTCAATTGCTTACTCTTCAAGTAGCCATGAGGGGAGGAAAATTATGTGTACTTTATGCATATAGACAGGGATGTTGCAAAACTAGTACCCATTTGGTTTAGTGAATTAAGACTTGACCTCAGCAAATCTAAGGTACTAGCTAAACCATCCATTAATAGATTTTATCATCAATACATTGAAATATCTCAAAGGTGGGTGCCAAGAGGATGATGCCAGGCTCTTTCCAGAGGTGCTCAGTGAGAGAACAAGAATTAATGGCCATAAATTAAAACACAAGTTCCACCTCAACATGAAGAAGAATTGCTTTACATTGAGGTTGGCAGAGCACTGGAACGGCTGCCCAGGGAGGTCATGGAGTCTTCCTCTCTGGAGACATTTAAAACCCACCTGGACACATTCCTGTGTCACCTGCTTTAGGTTATTCCCCTCTTGACAAGGGGGTTGGAGCAGATGATCTCCAGAGATCCCTTCCAGACCTAATGATTCAGTGATTCTTTGAGGGCTACTGGTAAAAAAACAACCAAACAAAACCCAAACCAAAACAAAACCAAAAAAAATACCCCAAACTCTGAGAAAAGCAAGATGAGCAGTGGGCATACCACATGGAATCAAGTTTTCCAGTCTGTGTTCATTCTGAATATTTTTTTTTCTGTAATAAGAAGCCAGAAACATTCCTGGACTATTCACCAATGGCCTGGTTGGCCAAATTGGCAACGGCAGAATGTGCCTTCAGCTTGAGGGGGTTTTACCCCATGCTTCAACTGGTAAAGAATTCCAACAATTTCAGAAAATAAAATTTTCCCCAGCCTAATTAGACTAACATTTTTAACAGCTTCTCAGTTTATGTTGATAATTATAATAATGATACCCATGATGATGATGATAATCATCATAATAATTGTAATAATAATAACAGCAACAATAATGATAATAATGTGTTGCTTTGTTATGGACACACAGCTACTTGCCATGCTGATTAGACCATTTGCTGATAAGGATAAGTTGAAACCCAAAACCCAAATAGTATCTGGCAGCGCAGATACTCCTGCAGTGTGGAGAACAGCTATCATACAAATGAAAACCATCAAAGCCTGGCACTGGATGCTCTGTCCAGCCTGTTGAAACCCAGTGAGCTTTACTGCTGAAATCTTTGTGACACTGGTTCGAAAACAATGAAGAAGAGGGAAAGGATGAGGCTCTGCGTGTGATGTAGTTACAGCAGACAACTTTTTTCTTGCTCCCCACATTCTTACTGAAACTCATAAAAACCTTTAAATATTTAAACAGGAGCAGAAGAGTTGGGAAACTATTTTTCTCAAGGACCTACTTATGGCAACAAGGTGTTTCTGAAGGTAAATCTATACAGTCTCTTCCATCGTTATGAAGAGGTTGAAGGATATCCTGGGAGTGGTAGGAACGTTGAAAGTATTGAAAAAGTGAACATTCACAATGTCTTTCTAGCTCCACAACAAATCTGGTATGAAACAATGATTTGTTTCACTCCAATATTCCTTAAAGTTTGCAGAGAAGGTTCCTCAAGCAGCCCTAATTCCTGGGTAAAAGCGCTGGTTTTGGTGGGATGTAGCACTACACCACCCTGTTTCTGACCATTCTGTGGTCCATCAGAGCAGGAATTGTACTGCTCCACATGTCTGCCCAAATGCCTGCCCAAATGCTTTTTTCCTTCTTTTGGATTTACACATCTGGCTTTACACATCACATAAACCCTCCAAGGTTAGAGAAGTCACAAAGAAGGACTGAACCACGCCACAATATTTCACACAGCAATTAAAGCAACTTTATTGAAAAGCGTCAGTTGCTATCTTCAGTGACTGAAAGAATACAGAGCCATGTTATTTGCAAAATTCTATTTTGCATCAATTCACACAGGCAGTTTTTATAGTAGCAAACAAAAAAGACAGAAATCAGTCCTAGTGAATTAACTAAATGTTAATGTGATTTAACTAAAAGGCAACTGAGATATTTTGAAAAAAAATTTAAAGATTTGTCTATCCTTAATTTCCATCAGGGCGCGCTTGGTTCGTATTTTCAAATTGGTACTCATGGATGCATTTTAAGTGAAATATGTGATATTAATATAAAGCCATATGTTTGCAGGAACTAAATTTTAACGTGAGGTCACATATTGCAATGTAAGTGCAAAAAAATGTCATCAGTGTGTCAGAGAAAATATCTACCTAAGATCCAATATGCAAAGCACATTTCTTTGTAGCACTCAAGCACAAGTGTGATGGTATCCATGTTCCCCCACAAAAAGACAAACCAGGGCTGTGTCATGTTTCATGGCAGTTAATGCATTTTAGTGGGGCCTCAAGATTAAAATATTCGTGTCTTCAATTAACAGTGACAGCTTTCTATTGTTTCATATACTTGTTTATGAAGGACATGATTTCAGATAAGATTTGGCACTTCCACAGACTTTCTTGCCCTCTTTTGAATCTTGGAAAACTGCTGATATTGAATCTGTGTCATGGCTTTTGTTTTTGTAGCAAGAATTTCATGTCCTCATTGTGGATTTGTGACTTCATTGCAGTCTCCAGCTGAAAGGAGGGTTGGTTGTTAAAAGACCAGGCTTCTGAAACAATATCAGCCAAATATCTGAGGGAAAAAGACCTGAACTTCATTTGGACACAAAATCTCTTCTTCTGAAGCTTATTTTGATGAGATATAATTATTTGCTTATTAAAGAAACAAAGTAGTTATTTGTATCTCATTAATAAAGAGCAAAATCAGCTAATGATTTCACTTGGAAATATCTGTGAACCTTTTTGTAAAGGGCTATATTTTCATGGTTCCTCCTTTGTTAACATCTTAAACTAGGGGAGGTCAGATTATTTTCTCTTTAGTCCCTAGCTAGCATCAATGAAAATATTAAAAATGTCCTATTTTGTCAAGTCCTGAAGCTATCTGGAGTTTTTTTGACTGATCTAATTCCTGTCTGATTCTTCCAGTACCTTCTTCACTTGCCACTTATTTTTCTCCTCCCCTGTTTACATACAGCAAAATTATTCATGCTTCCTCCCATCTCCCTGGTGAGCATAGATGTAAGGAAGTCATTGAGATTTCTGGTTCTGTATGCTTGCCCTGTCTTTCAAAGACTAAAGTGTTTGCTCAGCAAGATTACTGCTTTATATAACTGCAGAAACTTTTATTTGTCTTCACAGCTTGTGCATTTAATTTTCACTGGTGGTTTGCTAAGGCTGTACCTTGTATTCCCGGACTGACACGACATTAGTGTTTCGTCTACAAGGCTATTATCTTCATACCCACTTCTTTTCTCTATCAATCCCTGCATTTCCCTGATCACCCGTGTTTGTTGTTTACTATTGATAGTAAAAGGTTTTCCTTAAGGTATTTTTGCTGTGCTGGACACTTGAAAAGTTGCTTTTGAGGGCTCAACTCTCTTTCCCTCTGCCTTATTCCTCTTTTCTCTAGCAGCTTTTTTTTTACCTGTACAAACTTTTCTGCTTTTCTGCCAGATTTTAATGGTTGAACTGGACACTGGCTTTCCATTTTGGAGATTATCCTGTTCTTTGTTTCTGACAAGCACAGACTGACATGTGAAAACCTCATGGAGTTAGGTAAGTGTTCAGTTCTACTGGTGCCTGATCTGTAAAATATGATTCTGATTCCCTGTTGCTCTTAGCTGTGTATCCATATTGAATTAAGTGATTTCTGCAGACAAAAGTGAACAAAATATGGTGGCGATTAAATAGAGAAGGCATAGTGCTGTTTCCTGTCGTCCTGCCAGCTCTTTCCTCCCAGCTAATGGCACTTCATGCTGAAAAGTGCCAGAGGCATTGCAAAGTCCAGCAAACATCCTGGGGTTAATCACCACAGTGAGTGGACAGAATTTTCCCTGTGTGTTTTTATACAGTTCAGCTTGAACCATGTGAGGTGATCTACAGGGTGCCCTGGCTGTTGCACACACGCACTAAGGAAAGCGTGGCTTGGCTGGGACTAAGCAGCACAGATAAGGAATACTTACACCATCTAATACCAAACACTGTAGAGAGGGGATTGATAAGAAAACACTTTTTTATCAGGTGCATCTCCAAAGGCAGAAAGAAGGAAAACTATCCTATGCTTAGGATAAAACACTGGCCTCAGCCTTTTTCCTTCAAAAGCTGGACCTTTAGTTCATCATTTCTGTAATAGTGTAGAAGTTAGAGCTGTCAACAAAGATATGCAGCAGAGAATGGAGAAGGAGAGCTGTCCCTTTGGAAACTTCCCTAATCACTTGGCAAGAGGCTGTTTGAGCTGGAGTAGCTGAGCTGCTGAAAATTTCCTTCTAGCAGAAGGGAATTCAAGTCCCAGGGACTGGCTGTAGCAGGAGAGGAAGCAGAAAGGATGGCATAGCAGGCAGAGCACTCAGGTAGAAAAGGTGCAAGTATTGTCTGTCCTCATGGAAATAATTCTAAATTTTATAGGAAAGAGTTTCTGAAACAAACCCAGGACACTGTTTCCGGAAACTAATTCTTAACAGCAAAGTTGCAAAGGTTTTCTTCTGCTTTCAGTTTTACACCTCTCTTCCTGCACTATTTAGGTAGCCTAAGTATAGAAGCCTGGGAACCCAAATTCTTCCTGAGGTGAATAGGGAAAGCCATCAGAGAACAAGATCCACCTTTGCATCTCCTGGATTTCATTCTTTGTGTTCACACATAAAGAAAGGCATTGCACGAGAAGGGTGAAAGATGATTGAATACTTGTGATCAGCTTAGAGGTTAAAGGAGGTTTATTGCAGATTGTCCCTTGTCCCTTCCCTGCCCCCCCAAAAGTAAGGCAATATTTCCAATGTTTTCATCTGTAAAAACAACAAGAAAAAAAATCAGCCATAGTAACTTGTGACTTGGGAGTACAGCAAACGTCCACATCCAGCTCACCCCTTATGTGATGTCTCATTTCCACAGCTTTGTCGTTACCCACTTTTGGCTGGAAAGAATGCTTACAATGGTAACTCCAACCTGCAGTGTAGGTGTAAGCAAGCCATACACTAACTCTGTGTGAATAATCTGACCTAGGAACTAGAATCTTTTTTAAATTAGATGGACTCAATGTTTAGCTTCTGGGCAGTTCATTTTTGATTTACACTGAATCCACAAATTTATCTTTGAACAGCCATTGCTTTCACAGAGGGATTTGATTTGTGGAATTATGGGATAGATTCATCATACCGATGACAGATAGATTTTCATACTTTGGATTTTATTAATGGCATGTTCTTTGCTTGTTAACATTCAAAGGAGATCAATCACAAGGTATTCTGCTGCTATTGAGTTTCTACGGAAAAAGGACACCATATGTTGAGGTGGGAGTAGAGGTCAGTGTGTATCAGTCTCAGAGAAATACAATACCTTACTAACAGGAAATAATTGGAAATGGGTCCAATTTTCAGCCAATTCAAGAACATCACTGTTCTCTTGGAAAAATCTATGTGGACTGAAATACATTACTCTCAATGCCTTTATTATGTCCCACCTCTATCTAAGAGAAAAATTGTAAAATTTGTGCAAATATACCTTTACCAAGCACTCCTGTTGACCAGTCCTGTCCTCAGGTTACTAACCCCCAGTGCTTTTATCCAGTTATGGACTTACACAAGTGAAATCTCCAGTCTCAAAAGCCTAGTATTCTACTTATTCTCTGAAAAAATCAGCTGCCATTTCTTCAAGCACGCATCATTTAACTCATTGAACCTGTGCCACAGTAATCAGTACTATATGGGGAAATAGTATTATCTTTCAGTAAACCTTTTATACAGCCCATGATATGCATTTTCAGTATTTCTGGAATTCAATACTCTGGTTTAAAAAGTTACATTCTCTATAAAAATAGGTGATGAAATGAAATGCATGGAGATCTGTCCAGCTACAGATGGGAAAAGAACACTGAAGTTCAGTGGGACTGTTTATAGTGTAAGATGCCTGAAATAACTACTGAGTATTTTTCAATACTGTTCACTTTGGGTGAACTCCCTATTCCAAGAAGCCAAAGCTTCTCTTCACTGACCCAGACAGCCCTGTTTTTGGGAGCTTGTGAAGAGGTGAAATGTTTACTTTGCTGTTTGCAAACTCTTCAGAGCATGGAATCAGTTTATTAACTTCAACCTCCAGCCAACTCACAAGAGCACAGAAGGCACAGGACACTGGGAGGTTGCCTTAACAAATGCAGGAGGCTGATTAATACACTGTCCTGGCTTTAATGTTAGCAAGTTTCTTAGCAACAGAACAGCTTCAGATGATCACATCCCTCATTTGGGAAGACTGGAGTATTTAGTTGTCCGAAGGACACTTCAGGGTTTTTCTTCGGGGGCCGGGGGGGGAAACAAGATGGCAAAAAATAAGTTGTCAAAGACTGGTCTAGTTCCTGTGCACAGTGTTCTTTTAACTCAGCCATTGATTTCCCTTTTGGCCTTTTTGAGAAACAGAGCCATCATTTTTTTCCCATCAGACCTTTTGCTTGTATTGAGACTGATGTCTTTTCCCTGCTCATTGATTCCCATTGAGCCAACAGTTTTCTGTCACATTACTCGGGAATTGCATGCATAATTTTAAAGGGAAAGCTGGAAGCAAAGAAAGCCTGGCATACAGAGAAGGTGGAAATACATAATAGGTATTTTGTGCTTGATCAGAAGCAAAGGAACAGATTTTATTCCTCACAAGTTTTTCTGTACCTCAAAATTTATACTGTAATAAATGTTATTGGACATTATATTCTATTACAGAGACTAGAACTACCTTAGCAAGTGCTGTGAAAAAACAATGGAATCTTTGTTTTCAAAGACATTAGGCTGTCAATTTGAAGGCATTAGTTGTGGAAAATAGAAGTGCATTGGTCCCTGTTTGAGAGTCACCTTTCCTGGAACCAAAACCTTGAGATCCTTGAGTAAGGACCCTGAAAAGGTGTCTTGATGGGATTTAGCTGTGCAGACACATACAAATGAGTGTTTGACTTTGTAGACCTGACCATCTATCAATTGAATACCCAGACAAATAGAAATTTGAAATATTATTTAATTTAGACATATTGTATTTTAGAAGGTTTCTTTCCCATTTTGGAAAATACAAGTCATGCTTTTCTAATGGTAAATTCCTGATCATTTTACAAAGGCTCTGAAACAACATGTGGAACATAAAATATAGGTAATTATTTTGTAAAAGCATGATTGCAAACAGCAGGACAGTGTTTTCTAAAGCCTCTAGTGCAGAGGCAGGTCTGATCCTTTCCAGAAATCTGATGTAAGAATTCTGTTTTCCTCAGCAGGATCAGACCTGACCCTTGCTGGCTGTTTTCAAAATCTTAGCCTGGGAGTCTCTATTTCCTTTCCTCTATGGAAAAGAAAACATAAATATGCAACAAGAAGCCAGTCACGCTTTCCACAGAAAACACAATTTTTCATGGATATATAGTAACTGTAAAGAATGCACCTTCCAGGGGTTAAACTTAGAGTGCTGCAACATTTCAGGCTCAGTGAACTCCTCTGAACTACCATTTATATGGTGGCATCCATAATTTCTCTAACCGTTTTTGTGCTAAACAATACCTTTACTGTTCATATTTCTCCTTAGAGATGTACATTTTTATTAAAATATAAACCTGACTTAACATATGGTTTCAATAGAAGGTGCTATGTGTATTATTCTTATCTACTACTATTGACACAAAATAAATTTACACTAACTCCTTAGATTGGAGCCATGTGACTGCAGCCTCAGGAGTGCATCAGATGGCAATGAAAATGCAGATCATCACAATTCAGTTTGAGGCCATCTCCCAAGTTCCTATCAGCCCCTGTAGTGCATAGTTCTGTGGGTGTATTGCAGGATTTGGGATGTGCTGAATATGACATGTACATTACCTCGTAAATTCTCATTTGGCTTTTGGCCAAATGATACTGTAAGTGGAAAACACTCAATTAGATGAAGATACATCTTAATGAACTGCCTGCTGCACATCACCACTTGGAAAAATTGTATGCTAGACGCTTGTTAAAAAATATAGCTTCACATATGGCAACTTCAAAGACGGTCTTTTTGCTCTTTAGTGAGGAAGGGCTGGGTTCTTACAGACACTTCTTTCTTGAGGATTAGCCACATTGCAAAGGATGCATGTAAACAATCTGAGGATGAAATGAAGCCCCTGCAGTTTCCCAGGTTAGCTCTTGCCCCCTCCCTGTTGGTGCAGATCAGGAGAAGTGCACACCAATCTGTGGCAGACATATTCTTTGCTCCCGGCACCAAGAGGTGCAAAGGAGGAGAGTCTCACGATGCTCCCAACCCTTTCAAAGTTCCTGAGCACTTCCTGGAATCTGCAGAGGTGGATTGAGTCACCCACCTCTCTGTAAATAGCAGTGCCTCTGTCAGTGTAGTCTGCAAGCACAGTGGGGTAAACAAATGTTTTATCTTTTTATCCAGTGTCCTCTAAGTTCAAATTACGTCAGCATGTGATTCATACAAAAGCAGACAGAAGAGAGAAATCCAGTAATAGAAATCCATCCCTCCTCCTCTGCTAAGGCACAGTGACCTTTATGAATATCATCTTTTACTACCTTTATTATGTGGGAGAAAGCTGCAGTCTTCTTTCATATCTTATTTTGGAAATTCTTAAGGAAAGGGAAGATTAAGGATAAGCAGCAACCTCTAGAACTTACAGATCACAGGTCTTCTTCCTCCTCAACAGAGATTGTGAGGACTACTGTTTTCATTTCTTGAATAGATTTGCAGTCTTATTTGTTCCCTTCATTTCAAGAGATTCATTCTCCCACTGCCATCTTGGACATTCTGCACAAAGCTTCTTGTTACAATTCAGGCGCTGCCTTGCCTGTTCCTGATCTCAATGATCCCTCCCTGGAGGGAAGGGCAGGTCTGATTCTCCTACAAGTAAGAGGAGGAAGAAGAGTGAGAAAGAGGAAGGATACTGAAGTTTTCAAGTGAGACTACCAATAGCTCTTTCAGCGTTTTTCACATTGCTCAACTCTAGCAGTAGTTGAGTCACAGCAGAGCCTGTGCCACGTCTGCCAGGGCAGCATATTCCTGATTTGTAACATCCAAAAATCTCTGCGTCTCTCATGCCCTTCATCTTTAAGTGCTTTAAGTGCCCCATCCATGTTTTCTCAGAAAAAAATAGACTTTGTGGGCATTTGGGTTGTTTCTTCCTTCAGCACTGAGTGGTGCATATGTTTGTTAGGTTACCTGGTATAAGCCCTCAATCCTCCTCCCTAAAGGGAGGTATTAGAGTGGAGACCACTGAATAAGAGAGCTGAGCTCCTTTAAATGCTTTAGGTGGTTGCTCTCATGAGCAACATTTTAATTCTAGTTTCTACCACTAGACTGAAAAATTCTTGCTTGAAACCTGCAGGAATCTTGGATTTGTTCTTAGGACTTGCAACTAAGACAAAGGCTCCTTTTATTTTCCCTGTTTATTGGGTTTGCTTGATAAGTTTTTTGCGGTGGTGGGGCAGGGATACAGGGATAGGTTCTCTGGGAGAAAGCTAGCAGCTTTCTCCCAAGTCCGAAAGATCTCCTTTTCCTGACCAATGAGCTTTTTTAAAATTTCTCTTCCCCCATCTATTTGAAGAGGGAGAGTGAAAGAGCAGCTTTGGTGGGCAGCTGGCATCCAGCCAGGGTCAAACCAACACACAGCTCTAAAAGGGACAAGTTGAGATTAAACTTGTTTGTTCAACTTTATGTAGCTTAAGTGTCTCAACTCTTGATTTTGTGCCTTGGTCTGACTGTCCAGATCCACATGAGTCTTCATGCCAACCCATTTCTTCTGGGGACAGAAGAATCCACAGCAGCAATGGATTAACAATACCCTTATCTAGTACTGTTACAACCCACAGCAAAGCTTCCCTTTAGCATTGCCAAACGCTGCAGACGGGAGCAGAAAATGCAGGCACACATGGGAATATGTAGGTATAATATTAGGTGTCTGAATTGTAGATTATTCAAATAATTAAGTCAACCAGCTACTTGGTGATCTACCTCCAATTATTAAATCTCTTGAGATGCATGCAGAATCAGATTTAAAATGACAGGTACACCTAATTACGATAATTGCCAGCAGAGCATTTTATTACAGACTTTTGTGGACTATTAAATGACTGGTTTAAGTGATAAACTAGTTAATCAGGAGAAACTGCCTTTGGTGAAGTTGTGTAAATGACAGTAGATTGGAAATGTTTTATGGTTTGAAGCCCGTGGCTTTGCCATTGGGACTTTCTGAGGGTATTGATGAAATTTACTCTATATAGTGTCAAAGGAAATTGAAAGCAAAAAAGCAGAAGGGGCTTCTCTGTGTATTCATGGGCCATTTGTTGCAGTGATATTCAGAATTCCTGATGCCTGATACCTCTGAACCTCTGCACAAGTAAGTTTTTGCTTATGAAGTTGTTTTCCAAACAAGATGCATAAAAGAATAAGCCTCCTGTAACCATGAGGCTGTTGAGACTCAAGAGACTTCTTGTGTGGCAAAGTAGAGAAGGTGAGGTCAGTGTGGGGCTTAAGGATTTACAGAATCACTTACAGTTGTGGTAGAACCTCTGAGGATCTTCTGCAAAGTGCCTCGCTGAAGCCCCTATCTATGGTCTGGGTGTCCAGTAGATGCTCCTGGAAATCTGAGTCATGTCAGACAATGAAAACATTGAAATTAATGTGTGCCACTAGATAAGTAACACCACATAATTATCAATTCATTATAGAAAAAAAAAAAAAGTATGCCAGGGATAGGAGAAGGAAATGCATTTGCATCAGGAACATAAGTACTTTCCACAGCATTGCTTCCTATGCAGGACATGGATCCTGCATAGATTTTCTCATTAAACCACAAATTAGGAGAGTTGTATGAAAGGCCTGAAAGACCTGGGAAGAGATACTACGGTTTCTTATTGTCTAGCACATCTCCCCTTTATCCAGATGCAGTCTATTTAGTAGGATTTAATAAGCTCAGTACATTTCAGTTCTCAGATTTAAATAATACAATTAAATATACCCTGGAACACAACAGAGATTGTAAGGGATTTCACACCCTTAACCTTGTAATCCTTGATTATTATAATGTGGAAAATAAATTGGCTAATTTTGTCTACAATATGGTTTGTCAACATCTGCAAGAGTAATACATTTCAAATTAGAATATTCCAATTAATGTATTCTTCATTCCTTTTTAGTCCCTTTTTCTTTTTGCAGTGTCATAAAATGTATTTATTTAAAGATTATTTTAATTATTTCATTAAGCTCTCAAACATCTCCATCTGACTTTTCCCTGTTTGGAAGGGAAAAAAAAGGTATTTCCTACATCAGAGCTACAATGATAGGTCAAAGAGAATTCTCCTACATAACAAAATCAATGGCATGCAGAACTAGTCTGAAATGAGATAAATAATCTAGATTTTGAAGGTCAACAGCATGCCTGTGGGAGAGAAAAATGTATGCAAGGAGTACTCTTCAAGTACCATGCCTGTTTTGGAAGGTCTGGTTACAGATGTTATTCCCCAGTGAATTCCCAGGACAGGGAGCAGTGATGAGTTGTGCCTCCCCAGATGACTCTAATTAATAACTCAGTTGTGACTACAGAAGCAAGTCCAATGGGTGGGCAGAGAGTGACAAATGTAGCCTTACAAGAACACGGCTGCTGCAGCCAGACATGAGCTGTGGTAGGAGCTGGGAGGAAACTGGGGGGAGTAAAGGGACAGAGAGGAAATCAGTGCAAGGAATGTCTCCAGCCTGCCTGTGCAAGAGAATACTGCTGAGTAAAATCCCCTAAAAAACCCTCATGGACTGAGCTTGGCTGAGGAGATTGATCAGCCTTTCTTTCCTCTGTCAAAGAAATTCCTGCATTGTAATCCTGCCTGCAAACATCTTAAAATTATTAATGTTAGCATTAGCATATTTGACTTTCATATGTGACTTGATAGGCTTTGAAACTCTACTATGTCCTGGTTGCAACATGAGGATAGTGGAAATGAATGAAAAAAGAGAACAGAGAGTGAAATAATGTGGTGGTGGTGATGATGAAATAAAAAAGAAAGTGTTGGTGTGGGCAGACAGAAAACAAAGTTTTATTAAACCAAAAATCTAAAAGGAAAGAGTGGAGTGTATTCATAACATGTTGGCAAGCTTTAAAGTAAATGAGTTCTCCCAGGGCCTCAGATTGTTGATTTTTTTTTCCCCATTTTGAATTATGAACAGCACTCCCAAGTAAAAAGTGGAAAACTCTACTTTAGAAAACATTGAAGTACTTTGATGTTACAGCCTACAATTTTTTCCTCAAAACATTTTGTCAACTTCAGCCCAAAAATTCATGAAATCACATTTTTGATCTTTTTATCTTCTGAAAAGAATTTGCCCAGCTGTATTTTTCAGACTTTGGTGATGAAGAATACATCTACATCCTTCAAGTCTCAATACATGTTTGCTGAATTGATATCCTAAATATTATTAATGCACTGCAGTTGCAGCAAATTTCAGGCATCCACCACACTGTTGTATTCCAGAAAGCACTTCTGGTTGTAACAGTTTCTAGGGATAGAAATTCTCAAAGAGGCCCATCCAGAATTGGTTTTCCTCTATCTCTGAGTTTCATTACATCTAGCTTTTCCAGTGGAGATGTGGGTCACTGTTATATGAATTTAGTTTACTGAAAACCAACTTACTTTAAACTGCATCCTGCAAGGATGACAAAGAGACCACGGATTCCCCTATGGCTGCAGTACAGAGGATAACTGAGCTAAGCAGAACAAGCATGTGCTCCACTTTGACCAGCTGGGCTAAGTTGCAATTATATTTAAGCACAACATGTAGGAACAATTGGAATGGAGACATACACCTCCAGTGTAAGGAGAGAAGATCAGTGTTTGCATTCCCAGCTTTACCATGCCTGGTGAGTGTGACCATGCCATTGCAAGCTTTACACACTGTTGAGACAGAAGCAAACACACAGCCACTTTGATGGACAAGGCCATTGAAGCCTGACCCCCTCCTGAAGCTGGCTGGAGCAGATTTAGATAGAACCAGAAAAACACTGCAGAGAATCCCACCTACTGTGTTTCATCATAGAAACAAGAGCAGAATATCTCCATTTTGTGTATCTCATAGGAATTTGAGAAATGAAGTGGGTGCCAACACATTGTACTTCTGAACAGTTGCCTTGCTGTGATTAAAAAAACCCCACCAAAATGCTCTTTGCTTTGCCTCCACCTTTGTGCTCTAAGATAACATCAGAGCCTGCTAATTTCTTCTAAACCCTGTTCATACCCTTTCATTACCTTCAAAAACATCTTTATTTGCAAATTTTTAGAATGCATGAAATTATATACACTTGATTTCTGCTAATACTCTATACCTGTATTTTATCTGCCAATTACAGCAAATAGAAAATCTAGACAAGCATGAATGCAATAAGATAATGTCTTTTAGCAGTACCTAATTAAACCATAAAACAAAACATGTTCTATTTAAGGGATAATGTTCATGGCACTTGAACACATCAAGCAATAAGCTGTGTTTGTAGTTGATTAAATGTCAGAGTGAATCTGAAACATCTGATAATTGCAAGAATAAATTCCTGCAATATACTAATAAGATGAAAAGATACAGTTTCACATTTTGTAAGGTACAGATGAGACCGCCCTGGACTTAAAAATAGAAGGAAATATTTGCTCCATAGGTCTGTTGGTGAGCTGAGTGGATGAGGACAAGCATCAGCTGAGCAAGGGGTGTTAAATATACCTGTGACAGCATTCTTCTGTTCCTGTACAGTGCCAGGGCTTTCACAGGGCAAAAAGCCATACTAATTTCAGCATGGATGGCTTTGGTTTTGCGAAATAAGAGATTATAATAAACACTCCTGTCAGTTACTGAAGCAAGGGCATGAAGCACATTATGACTGCGTATGGACAGGTCAAGCTAATAGCTCTGCATCTTAAATTTCTTCTCATGATTATAGTCTGATAAATTAGGCTTTGAGTCTTCCCCTGTCTCAGTCTCAAGTGCTGCTGAGAAGGCTCACCACAGAAAGCGGAATTTTAATCCCAACATAAAATAGAAAAGTCCTTATTGCATGACATTAGTTTACAAAAGCTTGTAGGATGTTCATTCTTAAGTGTAATTATTGTCAAAAATCATGCGTGGAAAGGAGACGTCATTTACTTTTCTTTTGCAGAACTATAAACAGCGTGGTGATTTATTATAAACTTGCTGTCCTTGCTTGAGTCACAGATCTCAAGTTTCTGTGTATAAATATTAATGGCAGCAATCTGTTTGGTGTAACATGTAAGCTGTTTGATCACACAGGCCCATATTTTCTGGACCCAACCTCATTTGCTCACACTTGAGATTCCGCACCCTGTTGCATTGCCGATACATGTCAGACTCCTTTTAATGGGAATGTTGTGCACTCTGGGGCTCACGATTGGCTCTCATCCTTCTCCTGTCATCAGGCAACTCTATAAAGCGTCTTGAAATGGGAGAAATCTGGCTAACAACATCTCAATGCCAGATAATTATCAGATGGTAACTACCCACGCTGATTACCACTCAAATTAGAGAGGGAGTTTAAAGATGAATTTGTGTGTTTATGTGGGGGTTGAGCTTGTGGCTCATCTCTGCCCAGACTCTTCAGTAGTAGGAAGTGCAGGTATTATATTTCCTCTAGCAGGAATGCTAACTGAGAATTCCTAGCTAGAGCACGGAAAAAGAAAATGGGCCTCGGTCCAAACAGTTTCAAGAGGAAGGAAAAAAATCCCAACGTGTTTCCTAACTTGGCTTTGGTTCATGTTTAACATCAAGGGAAGCTATTGATGCTGGAGGCTCTGTACTGAAAATTGTTGCATTCATGCAAGTTGCATTGTCTCCCTTCTGTTGCCTCTTGGTCAAGTGGTGTTTCATTTGTGGGCTTGTAGCAGTTCAATATACATTACTGGAGGGAAGGTCAGGTCACAAGACCCAGCCTGGTACTTTTTGCTCACTTAATGAGTCAAAGTTCTGACTATAGACTGGAGGAAAGAAATGGGAAATACAGTCAGAGAGTCAGATAGGAAAAATGCCAGCCAAGTCACCATTTAGCCCTTTAAGGATTTCCAGCTGCTCAGTGCTTTACTTTATAGAAGAAACATCAAAGAGCATTGACTATCTTTGTAGTTGAACTCCTCAAAAGTGTGGATGACTATATTTCTAAGTTATCCTTCTGATATAGGGCACAAATTTTAAACTGAGACTTCTACTGATGTTTTACCAAGCTGCTGCATCTATCAAGGGAAATCAGAATATTATCGACAAAGGTGTTAATTCTACACCTCAGATTTTTAACTAGATGAACCTGTAGTCAAGGTGGATTCTTCCAATCAAAGCAACAAGGGGATCTGTGGACAGATGCAGAAGATAAGTGCCACTGCTGTACACTGGCTCTATTACAAGGGAGTTATTTTACAGTTTCTACTTTTACACGAGCATCCAATCTCATTCCAAAACATACTCACAAAGAAGTATCCATTTCCAGACCTCAGAAGTCTTGTGAGTCCCAGGGTCGTTGGAAAAGTCACATTTTTTATATTAGCAAATAGAGGAATTAATCCTCATTGGCTACAGAATTCTCAGTTTCTGTTGTTCAAATGATTCCCTTGCTACTAATGTTAGCTAATCCTGTGCTCAGTGTCTCTTCTTTTGAGTCAGTAGGTTTCTCCTATTGAGCGGATGAGTTGTGTTCTCCTCCTGCTGGAATTAGCTGATTTCAGCACACTTGCTGGGTTGTCTTTCCCTTTGCATCCATTATTAGTGCTCCCCCAGCTTTGTTTACCTTCTCCTAGGTCTGAGATAACACTCAGGCAATACTACCACCTTATTGTCTCTTATCTCAAGCTCCCATCAGATGGCCTAACTTACAGAACGAGTTACAGGAATCCATGGAGGCATATTTGGGTCACAGGAAAGGAAGGGGAACAGGAAAGGCAGCTTTGGTGGTCTCAGACATCCCCCACATCTGCCCCATAACTTGGGGTGACCTTTGCTTGACACACTTTGCCACAGTGGGACTTTGTGTTCTTAAGGGTATTTGAGACAGGCAATTGTGATCTCCTTACACTGGGGAGAGTGGAAAAAAAGCACAAAAAATAGTTTTGTGGTGGCTCAAGATGACTCTCTAAATAATCACAATATTTATATAGTTGGAAATATGAGGCTGGGGACTCATAGGCCCAATCTGCCTTAGTGTAGTTGAAGCAGGGATGCAGTACATGTTACTGTTCCAGTGATTTCTATATCAGTATTCAAGAAATCCAGCTGACACTGTGCAATTAAATACCATGTTGGCAAAACTGGATCAGGACCATTTTTATTACCTTTACATGTGGTTATCTGCATGCTAAGGTGGTTAATGCCATTACATCTCATTTCAAGGTGTATGATGGTCAAGACACAGGTCAGGTTTCTCAGCTGACTTTAGATGACATTCCCATCTCTGCTAATTATAAGCTTACAACATTTCCCCTTATAGAGCAGTCAAAAATTTTGAGTATTTCTTCAGTTTATGAATTTAAGATTTTAAAATTTATTTTATTAGGAACTGCTGGCATAACTTAGTTTATAGCCCTATTATCTTGGGTTACTAAAGTGTTACACAAAATAACAGTAGCATTCAGACAGATTTCTGAGGTGCAAAGCCATAAATTTTGACAGCATTTTATTTGATGAAAGTAAATAGTGTCATTTTCCACTTTATGAACTCCATTTGACATACGCTCTGATCTTAAAAAATTTATCGCATTTGAGAATGGAGAAGATGGGCTGCTCAAATACTCCATGACCAATAATTTATCAAACCTGTCTCCCGTTTTTTCTACACATACAAAAGCCTGTTCTGCTAATGTCTTACCTTGTTTAAAGCTAATGGGTTATATTTGGGGTATTCTGTTATCTAAGATATGTGATAAATATTAGGAATTAAAGATATCTCCTGAAATGGCAACCAGATTTATTATTAATCAAAAGAATAAATCAGTTTTTCCTCTGCTATGTCAATCTTGTCTATTTAAAAAGGTTGCCAATGTTGCAGTTCTCGCATCTCATTTTTAGTGGAGCTCCAGATGTTTCTGTTCCTGAGGGATTTTAGAGAGTTCAGCACATCTACCTCCCTGGAAAAGGGGCAGATGCTTTCTCTGGTTCAGGGCTCAATGCTCCATGTTGGTAACATAATAATGTTAACCTAGAACACAGCCTCATCTGCAGTTCCCACTGCTCCATCTGCTAATTTTCTCCTCTTAACATGGTGATAGCATGCAGATTCCTCTGAACCCATCATAAGCAGAGGCAGCCCTAATTCCACGAATTCACTCTCTCCTGATGGGCAGAACATGAGGCTCATTAGTTACAAGGTGGGTCTTTCCTGCAAATCACACCAAAAATCTTTCAGGAGTAAGAATGATTTGGTCCGTATAAATGTGACTTCTGGGAAACACTACTGGAGGCAGTGAGAGATTTCCAGCTGGAAAGACTTAGTGCCTGTTGTTTCTGGAAAGGAAGTTGAAAATACAGCTTTTCCACACAATGTGCTTCTCCCTAAGCATCCATGTTGAGGATAGAAGACCTGATGAACCTTTTATAGAGGCAACATCTTTGTGAAGAAACATCGCTTTGTGTTGATGATACTTTGGAAAATAAACAGCAATGTTAGATGGGGGAAGAGCTTAAAAGTCAGATTTCTAGTTGGTACTTTTTTTTTTTTTTTCCCCCTCTGAAATATAACTGTACTTGGTGCTCCCACCTGGCTTTTCTCCCTCAGGGGAGAAGAAGACCCTGACATTGCAACATGCTCCCCAGCCAGGGTTAAGTAAAAATTCTCAAATAGGAGGAAAAAAAATTTCTCTCTTTAACACTGGCCTGTTCACAGATCAGCATTTGAGGAGATATCCTTCAACATCCACCTTCAACACCCATCTGAAGGAGATGCCTACTTCTTTGACGCCTGAAATTTTCACTTGAGTAGATTTAGATATTCTGTTCTAGCTGAAGCCACTCATGTCATACAGGGATTTTAATCCTCATTGCTACCCATGGTTTGAAGTCTATTTACATCTGTATTGCTAAACTAAAATAGCATGAGGAAGGGTAGAAAATTAGAGGAAGAAAACAATGAGAGGATCTTAAATATAGCCTCAAATCTGAAGCAAAGACCTCATTGTGGAGATAAAACACTTTTGTTGTTTTGCTGTATATTTTAGGAGAGAATAATGTCTTAATTCTGGGCCTGTAAACATTTGCCTTTGAGATGTTTAGAAGCCTTGGTCTCTGCCACAACATAATTATACAGCACAGAATAATTATTTTACAGTCAATTAAGTACACTAAATGTGCATATTTAGGAAACCTGATTTAAACGTCATCTGTACCACGCTGCATCTCTACCATACCACAGTTCTTCCATATGAACCAGAGACCAATTACTTTGCTAATTAAGCTCAGGGGTTCAGCCAACTTCTGAGGGAGTGCTTGAAACTTTTGTTTTGTTGTGGAAATTATGCCAGACACCATAACAGGGCTTGGCTCTTGGTTTCTGCTGATTCCATAAAGCCAAAGAGGAAATTCTTCTGTAAAGTTCTTTTATTAGCACTACAGGTCAAGCTCCAAATAGGAACACTGAAGTTTTCTTATGCAAAGAATTATGTTTTTCAATAGTGCAGTCTATCAGTCAATAAAACCCGACATTTTTGCAGCAGACCAAATTCATGGCAGGCACAGGTATTCAGTTTTTGATAATGGCTGAACGAGGGTTTCTTATTAAGAAAAATAACATATTCATTTAGAAGTCATCCAGCATTATGGGAATTTCTCCAAATGTTATTATAACATTAGAAGAATGATTAATATTATGGCACGCATAAAATTCTTTCATCTTTTCTGGGACACAATTTCTTTTCTGTCTATGACTGACTGTGAAGACGAGAATGGTATCACTGCAGGAAGTAAACTGGGTTTTGCTGGTTTCCCTCTAAGCATTTTGACTGCACTGCTTACAGTCGTCTGATTTGGTAATAGACTAAGAAAAGGGTACAACTGACTTCAAACCAAAGCAGAACAAGAACAAACCAAAAGACTGAAATACTATTAGTACTATGACTACTAGTAGTAGTAGTAAAAAAAAAAAAAAAAAAGCTGGATCTTTTAAATAAATGTCAGACATTACTTGAACCAAGTCCCAAACTCTCTTTTCACATGGAGATCTAGTTCTTCAGCACTTCCTCTAAAAAGATTTAATTTAAAAAATATCTTTTAATGAAGCACCTTTCCCCCTCCCACCCCCCTCTTCACCTTATATTCTTAATATTTACTAGGTTTTTACCCTTATCACTTAGAGTAGGCAAACACAAGCGTGAACAATACAATAAAAAAGGCCATCAACCATTTGGGGCTGTTATATTTAGCAAAGCAGATGCTCCCTTAGTAGCACTTGGCTCCACTTAACATTGAAAATACAGCTGTAGTGTGGGAAAAGAGTAGGAAAATTTGTAATATTACAAGTCCCCCATCCTGTTCTGTGATCAGTCCCAGTAAATCTATCTCTGAAAATCTCTGTCACATTAGATGTTTGTGAAAATATAGGTATCACTTTGTCAGGTATGTCAACAACAGATGACAAAGATGATCTTTTTTGATTTCACTGGGATGCTCTCAGCTTGCATAACCAAAGAGCAGTAATTTCTTTTCGAGTGTCTGGAATGTTCCCTCACTTGTTAGCTCCTCAAACAAAACATCCTTCTCTTCATTCAAGTAACAAATGGATTTAAGACATTTTCCTGAAGCAACCTGGGCTGTCCCTGTTTTTCATCAGGAGCTTAGCAGCACAGTAGAATGAGTATTCAGTGTGATGAATTGGGTGTGGGGTGAAGGAAAAAGATGAATGAGCACAGACACTGTCAAGGCTTCTCTGGTAGAAAATGTTAACGATGTACTTGGAGTTTCCTGATAAGTCTGTCATATGGCCCATTACTGGAAAAAATCTTCCCTTCTGACACCATGCTGATGTGATTGTGGAGGCAGAAATGGGAAGTAGTGGCACTTACGAAATACAAATTGCAGGTGGCTTTTCTGTCTGGGGTTCAGATAAAGCACTGAAACAAAAGTTTCTCTGCTTTCACTCTCAGAAATGCAGCCACTGTACATAGGCACAAACAAGGTGGATGAGACTGTGTGGCAATTCAGACTGATTTGCAGAAGTACAAAATCAGAGAGTTTGGCTCCTCCTTGTACAAACAAGGCTTTATTAAGCTTCTGCATGAGGGAAATAAGATCAGGAGCCAACTCACTGGACTTGCTGAAAACACTTTATAATTACTCACGAATTTTTTAATATAAGTTAAATATTAAGAGAAGCTCTGTGCTCAGAGCAAACATCTCCCAAAGCTGAGCAGAAAAAAAGGAGAAAGGGGCCAACTGCATTTGCTGATTTAGGTGTGAAATTATTTCTACATTCTTTTAATTTTAGGCAAAAGATTAGCAATATCTGTCACAGATTGCTGAGGACTCTCCATTAACTCCAGAGGCCAAAGCACTTTTGCTTTGAGTGGATATGCTATTTCTGCTCTGTAACATTAATTCTCTACTCAAAAGCAATAAAATTCCTCTAGTTAACCTTGAAATAAAACCAGATTGATTATTTCTGACATGTGGTATTGAAATCAACACCCTGCTGTGGAAGAGGTGTTGAAGAAGGGCCTCTATCTTAAATGAAATATTGTTTCCCTTGTGTAAGGAAGAGATTAAAATCCCAGAAATGCAAACTCTGGCAATTTGATAATCAAGAAAAGGAGATAGCAGGGGCTTGACCTTTCAGCCAAGCACAACATCTTTTCTAGCAGTTGTATGTGTTGAAATGCTGCCAATTACTAAAGACTAGCCATTGCTTTCATCCAGCTGCCTGCCTGCCATCATTCAGCAGAGGGAGTGTAAATACTGGTGAGGGAGGAGCTGAAGTGAAGATGGATGGCTGCTCCAACCCCTAGTCCACATTAGAGGAGAATTGTTCCTGGTGTGGGGGAACCCTTTTGCCTTTGTATGAATGTAGCTCAGCTCCAGCTCTTGGGTGGAGGCACTTTCCAGACAGGAGTCTCACGGCACTGATGTTACAGGATGAAAATGGGTGCTGTCCATTCGGATAAAGGAGCACAGCATTCCCATTCCAGCTCAAGAGCAAGTAACAGCAGAAGGAAACTCCAGACACCTGCCTGTGTAAGTGTAGGAGCAGCCCTGGAGGGCTTAGTAACTCCAGAATACGCTATAATTTTCTCTCTTAAAGTTGTTTTGGTAGCACATGAAAATCTTTGCAACTCTTGGCTACATAATATTCCCTATAAAAGACTTTGTCCTGGGAAAGGAGTCAGAATAGTCCACATGTGAGCTGCTCAAAGGGCATTTTTAAAGTGTAAGGCCTTAATGTCAGGGTACGTTTTGTAGAGTCACTGCATCTTTTCCAACTGCTGTAGCATGGTCCAAGCTGCATCAAAATGATATTTTTTCTCATGGGCATGTGAAAGAAACTCTGTCAAAGAAGGAGTTTGCATATAAACATCCCAATTCCAAATCTGAACAGTTGATATTCACCCAAAAACTCACTGGGTAAAACTTTGCAAAGCAAGTGTCCTACAGAAAAATCGAAACAGAAATAAAACTTGGAGAGTATTTGGCAACTACAGTTTCACACAGACACAAAGCATGCAAAAGATTGAAAAGTTTTCAGAATCAAGAAAAGAGAGCTGATAAATGCTAGAAACACAAGGATCTGGGGAATTTATTCTGTTCCCTAGTAAGTATGATTTTTAACAAAACAATTATATGCTGTGGTGTTGTTTTTTCCCCACAGGACACCAGAGTCCTCCAAAGCACAGGAGGGATAATGTCTGTGGATGGATCAGGCTTGTGGAGTGAAGGAGTCTGTTGTTTGTGGGTTTGCCTTCTTCAATTTGATTAAAGCCTTGCCAAAGAAATTCTGGCATCTCTGTACTTTTTAAAAATTGCTCCACCAGATGGTTATTATTCAGCTTGTGGGGGAGGCACTGGGGGAGTTGTTTAGGAATCCAGAACTTTTATGGGCACATGTCACCAAATTAATAAGGACTGCTTCTCTCAAAGCAGAGCTTGATTGGTACAATGTACAGGCTGGAAATAGCAGTGCAGCGCCGGTGTCTGCTGCAGTTACCTTGTTTTGGCTGTGTTCCATCAGGAGTGTGGGATGTGCCACACAGGCATCTGGGAAAAGGCAAGGATTTAGGACATGGAAACTGCACTAAGGATGTAAGACATAAAAACTGCACCAGTGATTCAGCTAGACCAGGACATCTGTAGGTGTTAAGTGGGGACTCTTGCAGGGATCCCTGAGATTCCCTCACTTGTTGACAATCCCCTGCTACTGGATGAAAGTGAAAATGGAAATATTTCCAAACTTGCTTGGACAAAAGGAGAGCTCAAACACATTTCTGGAGCGGGGCTAATGGTCCAACTGTTCCACCAGAGCCAAATGAGGAAAATGAAAGTGCAAGTGTGTTATCCTGCAGATGGGGGATATAGTCAGGAACTGGCTTCTCTAAGCTTAAAATTACATAACCAACCTTTCTGCTGAGAAATTCCCCAGTGTCAGATTTTGTATTTCTTTCTTTTTCTTTTATAACACACTCAGACTTACATTTAGCATTTTTCTTACTCAGAATTTTTCTTTTTTAAATCAGACTAGGACAGGGAGAAGTTAAAGATTAGAATTTTCATACTAAGCTTTAAAAAGACTGAACATTTCTGTGCACAGGGTAGAATTTGCAGGTATTCTCTTGGTCTGAGACTGTTATTTAGGTGGAGTTTCTAGTGAATGAGTTTCTAATGAGCCAGACTAGTTTCTTTTAGAAGGTCAAATATTACATGGTCTGTATGCATTCTCTAATAAAGAAAATTTTCTTAGCTAAAATAAAAATTAATCAAGAAATAAAAGCATTCTAAAACGAGTGGTCAATGATATTTTGGGAATATGAAGACTATTATTTGTAATGGCTTGTGATGAGTGCAGAGTTGTTTCCTCATATTCCTGTGACAAAGACATGCAATGATTCTGTACCTCTGCACACAAAAACAGTGACCAAAGATTCATATAGATACACTGCCGTGTGCTTATATCTTTATTCATTTCCTCAGGTAGTTGCACCCGAGCCCTGTTTTAGTTTGGCTCAGTGAACAGGAGCCAGCAGGTGTTGAGTTTGACAGATTTGTTTCCAGCCAGGCTTTATCTGTTTTGGAGTCACACACTGTCTTTTTTCTGGGTCCAATTCTGAGCCACTGAAGCCAGGAGTTATATCTTATCTTTAATCATGGCTCAGGCAGAATCTGTAGGATGTGTCAGAAAGGGATCAAGATACTCCAGTAGCACTAACAATTATTATTAAAGATATTTGAAAAAATAGACTATATTCAGTAAAGAAGCTGGTCCCAATCGTGGGTGCTGAGTGCTTCTGCTATGTGCACCTTCAGTTTAACCTTGCACAATAAATTTGAATAAATGTGCATGTCTTTCAAAGTGCTCACCACTGTCATGAGTCTGCTGGCACTGATGTCAGGAGCAGACTCCCTCTGGAATTCAGATAGCTGATCCAGGCCAATGCTAAGTGCTTCTGAAAATCCCAGCCTTACAAGCCATTTATTTGCATGAATCCATTTCCTTGGAAAATTGAAAACTAAACAGGAATTTTAAAGGCATAATGCTACTGTCATCACAAATCTTGCACACTCACCTAACATCTTTCAACCTAAAGAGTATAAATATGCTCAGCCTATACACGGAGTGCTTGGATATCCTGATTAGCAAGTGAATGCATCAGGGCATTCTCCTTGGCAGAAATGTGTTGGCATCTCTGACATGTATCAGTTACTGAGTTACTGGACACAGTCTGCAGCTGAGCCCTTGAGCAAGAGCATTAAGAGGAATCCCCATTCTTCACTATTATCTCAAGAGGAGTTTAATATTCACACAAAGCAGCTAGTGCCACTTTTCAAACTCTTATCTGGCAGATCCCAAATCACTGTTTACCTACTTTTGCAGAATAAAGTGACCCTGCCAGGATAGGTAGGACAGGTAGTTATGGATTTTAGTGACTGGTAAACATTCATCCCCAAACCTCATAGGGCACACATTTTCCTCTCTGAACAGTGGAAGAAAATTGAGATTTTCTCTCTCTCTCTCTCTCTATATATATATATTTTATATATCATTATGCTCTCATAAACTTTTATTCTATAGCACACACTAAATGAGCAAGAACTCCAGTACCACTGACTCTGTAAAAACATGTGATTCCTCTGTATTACGTGTTACAGACATTGCCCTATATCTGTTTTACAGTGCATTGCATAGGCTCCTGAGTTCAAGCAGTACCTGAGAAAAAAAGGCTGTCAAACCAAGAGTTATCCAGCAGAGGAAAGGGAGAGAAGGCTGCCAGTGGATAGCTGCAGGTGTTTGTCTAAAACTGGTGGAGGAGTAGGAGGAAAAAATCAGGAAAGGAAAGGAAAGGAGAGAGATTCATATGCTGTGACCTACCAGAGTAGAGAGGCAAGCAAAAAGTTACCTAAAATGTGGAAAAAGGAAATACATTTGGTGAGTGGAAAATAGCTGCCAGCTGCAGACTTTCAGTGAGTTTTAAATATTGCTGAGAGTACATTGCTCAGAAGTTAACTGAATCTTCTGGGCATAAAATTTCATTTAGCACGTTGCATTAAAGTGCTGCAGCTTTCTGCAAGAGTGGCAAAGTTTCTTACACAGGCTTGTGTGTTACACCCCTTGTGATATCTGGCACATTTGTGCATAAAGGAATCTGACATGCATCTCCCAGGTTATTCCTCCTTCCAGTGAGGCAACCATATATCCATAATCAATGGCTAAACTTTATATTCTCTTAGCTTTTATTTCTTTTGTACTTTCCTTATAAGATCAAATTAGAAATAGCTAGGAAGTAATGTTTTTCCTCTGCAAAAGTCCCAACCAAAAGCAATTTATTTTGTTTTCATAGCCAGTTGGAACTGATATATATGTATTTTGCCATAAACCTGATGTGCTTTGATTAAAAATATAGTTAGTGCAAGTTTCCTTTTAATTTAAATCTATTTTAAATAGGAAAAAGTTTTCTCATACAATTCCTTAACCAAACTGAAGAAAAATTAGGTTCTTACTATAATACAGATTTGCCACAGCACAAATAATACAGATTTGTCACTGTGATGGACTTGGGACTTAGAAGTCAGACCTTACTGGGAAGTAGCTTAGGAAATATTTGACAGTATACCAAAGGCAGTGGATGGGTTCAAGTCATAAATGCAATCTTTCAAGTGATAGAAGATATTTAAATATAAGGATATTAATTTAGTTGGAACCTCAACCTTGGCACAGGCTCATATCTTACCTGAAGGTGGTGTCTAATTGTTCAACATGCCACAATTATTTTGCTGAGTAGTCAGCAAATAGGTGCAAAGACAAGCCTTATACAAAGGCTGTTTCCCTGTCATTCAGAAATGTTCCATGTCTTGTTAACTTTCCCTTTAAATGTATATCAAAGAGTTAAATATCAGTGAAATGCCTTAGAGAAAGTAAGAATGGATAAAAAACCAAGACCTGTTTGGATCTGAATTTTAAATGCATGCTAAAGCACTGATGGATGTTTTATTAGGGTTTTGGAGATTTTTTTACCCTTAAAAAAACCCCAAACTGAGAAAATCTGACAAGAATTTTAGCTGGGAAGTTTTCAGAGGCCTGTTAATTTATTGCTCTGTTTATCTGTGCCTTCTGTGTGCAGCTGCAGAGCATTATTGTGTCAAATGTATTAAAATGAGGCACTGATTTAGTTAGAGAAAATCTACAGGAACTGATGAAAGCAATCTCTTGAAAAACCAGGGAAATATGCTTCACCAGAGCTCTTAAAAGGGGCATTTTGACAAGGCATCAAACAATTTGGAAACACAAATTAAACCCCCCAAAGCTGCTGGTTGGTACTGCCTAGGTTGTTACCCCTCTGTAATGTCATAACATCATAACTCCATACTCTCATCTCATTCAGAATCCATTCACATGTATTTAACCTGAGGTTTGAGTTTAGGCCTTTCTGACTTCACCAGGAGTTAAATCCACACTTAAGCTCACAGCAATATGAGAAATACCAACACTGTTTTGAGATGCAGCAGATATGGAAGGGGGTGTATGCTGTGAGGATGCCTATTGGGCTTGACAATATTATCCTTGCACTATAGGAAACCTGGCACCTTTGATCCTAACAGTGTCACTGGGAATTAGACATTTAAATAACTCTTGAGAACCAAAACAACATAGTGCTAAGGTATTTAGGCAGCTAATGGTGCAATCCGCCCTGCCTGGTAGGATTTCTAGGCTTGGTAATGTACTTAGTTTCAGCTGGTTTAAAAAAATACCCAAACATTGCAATTCAATAAGTCACATACCTTTTAGCAGCAATAATGTAGTTTCCTTATGAGTGCTTCCTTATTAAAAGTCTCCCATTCAAATACGTATTATATGATTTGCGTAATAACATGTTGCACATCTGTTAATTGTAGCTTCATTTGGATTAAGGGAATGTGAGACACTGTGCAATACTTTCATTATCTTTTCTCATGGTTTTGTGATCTGAAAAAGCTGCAAAACATTTGAAAAGAAGATAATCTAGGTGTCTAGTCTTCATAATGTGTAGAGCACTGTAGTAGTGCTTTAGCTGAGCACACATGATCATTCCTTGAGGAAGAGGCAAGGAGGGACAGCACTGCAGTGAGAAGCTGTCCAGCTTTTGCAAGCAAGCACCCCATGTCCAGTGTGTTTTGGTGTATGTCTATTAAATATTGCTGGAGGCTTGGTGTTTTAGGAAGAACTCACATGGATCTTACATGTTATTCTGACCACAATCAAAATCTGAACAAATGCCAGAGTGCCCTCTTCTCTTCCATCCTCACCAAATACTACAGGCATGAAGGTTGCCCTAACAAGCAGTCTGCCGTCTCTGAAGTTCCAAGAGAGGAGAATTCCACTTGGCTTCATGCATCCTGATGCATTTCTGCAAGGCCCTACTCACAGCTTCCTACTGTCTGAAGGGTTAAAGTCCCTTACACTCTTAACTTCATGTAGACATAAAAGTTTTACTTGTCAATATAAATAACTCAACCCTCTTAAAATCCTGTTAAATTCTTTTCCTCAACAATTTCCTGTGACATTGAATTCCATGGACTGATAATGTGCTACTTTAAAATACTTTCCCTTCTGTTCATTTCACATTTTCTGCCTGTCAGTTTAATCAAGTTGTCTCTTGTAATTGCTTTACATGGCTAGGACTGGCTATGGAGGAATACCAGACCTCTTTCTCCTAAACTATTCATTATTTTGGGTGGTCATTCCTATACTCTTCCTTTCTAAACTAAATAAAACTAAATAGCCTTGGTTGTTTTAATTGTTCTCAATATTTAATCTGTCTTCCACTCTCTTATGCCCTGTCCATGCAAAACTTTACCATATGTGGCACACAGGAGTTTGGATTTGAGACAGACTACCCTGTGCACAGTATTGGGGGGGGGAAGTATCAACAAATCATAAAATCCTAGTCTGTTACAATACTTCTTTTAGCAACCCTTGCAATTTTTATAATTTTCCCCTATCACTTACTTGTTCTGAAATCTCAGCAGCACGCCAGCCTGCTAACGATAAGTGCTAGATCAGTTCCTGAAATACTCTAGGTAATTTAGATCTCTAGGTAATTTAGATCCCAGCAGTGTGTGAAAAATAATTAGGCTTTTTCTCACACTCCATATCACTTCACATTTATCTAATTTAAATTGTAGCTGCTACCCAACCGCATTGCTGATAGGTTTATTCAGTCCTTTTCAGTGTAGATACCAGCTATCCTAGTTCCTCTTGTTTTGTTAACACTAAATTAACAGAGCTTTTCTTTAGTCCCCAGAGGGACAGCTAAAAGGATGATGGGGTTAGTTTCAGATACTAAAAGGTAGGGTGTTAGATAATTATTTGACCTGTAATTTGCTTCATACAGAACATCTGAGATATGTGCAATCCTTACTTGTCACACAAATGTTGCTATCAGTGTACCTAGGGATATATGTGTGGAGTTTTGTTTTATT
This sequence comes from Hylia prasina, assembly GCA_013397195.1. Taxonomy (NCBI): domain Eukaryota; kingdom Metazoa; phylum Chordata; class Aves; order Passeriformes; family Sylviidae; genus Hylia; species Hylia prasina. The sequence goes on along the minus strand of VYXD01015093.1, from coordinate 801,923 downwards.
TTTTAAAAAAAAAAACTTTTCTGATTTATTTATTATTTTTTGCTAGTAGAACAGTGATAGGACAGTTCTTAGTTCTCCATGAACTGTTCGACCTAATCTTGGAATCATGTCTCCTTCCATACTCACTTATCAAAGCTTCTAGTGAGGTTTCTTTGAAGCCATAAAAAAGTTGTGTTTGGGTTAGAGGAAAAGCAGATGAGAGTGACTAAGAGATAATGCACAGACCGGCAGTGTATGCTTCATTTCTATATTAACTGAGTAAAACGTGGATGTTTTAACTAAGCTTTTTTTCAGATTTTGAATTCATCAGAGCTTTAATCTAAAACATCCACCGGTAGGTGCATATGAATTTAAAGTAAATGTAATGGTCAAATGTTGTAAAACTACCTCAGTGTTTTTCACACTGTCTGTTACCATAGCATCTAAACTGTTATGGCATAGCAGCACTGGCAGCTGGTGCTAGCTTTGAGAATACTTCTATATTCTTTAATAAGAAACTTCTGGATTTGATATTAACAGGCTTTCAAACCATTCTTATTAGCACCCACCTACCTTTTTCGCTTGTGTTCAGCAGATTTTTGCACAGAACTGACAGAATTTTGTAGTAAAAAAAAAAAAAAGAGAAGCACCAATGATATAGCTGATTTTCAATATGGGGTCATTGGCACTGCTGCATGGATGGCAGTGAAAAATACATATGATGAAATACATATTCACCACACTGTCCAAAATGCAGCAAGTACCCTAAAACAACCCAGTGCTTGGTTTAATTGCCTGAGGTATTTATTAGTATTGCATTCACTGTAAATGAACCAAAGTACCTTGCTGTGTTAGCAGTTTGATCACTGATAGTGAGACAAACTGGCAAAATTTGTTTGTGGTTAGCAGTATTTAGTAAGTATTTGGTGCAGGTGAGGTTGAACGAGGTTACTTTGACATTGTTACCTTCAGAGCATCTCAGGTTTTTAAAGAAATGGTCATTGGAAAGAAATTATGATCTGCTGAGAAGGATTGATATAAACTGTAGGTCATTAAGAAGCCCCGCAGTTCCTAAGGTTACATGTCTTTCTTCATTCACCTTCCCCTGAAAGCAAAACGGTCAGGTTTTTGTCTTATTTTATCCAGGAAGTCTAAAACGTAATTTAGGCATCTTAAATACTGTCTGAACCTTGCAGAAAGCCTGAAATGGCCAACATGGGCTGCTGGGCAATGATTCAGTCAGATTGTACAGACAGGACAACAGGGCAGAGCTAGAGAGCGTGTGGTGCCTGTATTTTGTAGGAATAAGACTGCCATAATCTGTCATGGATAACAGCATGGTGATTGAGCTGCTTGTGCTTAGCTGCCCATTCCTTTTGCTCTGTCCCAAGAGACCATCAGAAGAGGAAGTTCTTGGCTGGGAAGCTGCTGATACGGGAATAGTTGAGCCAAGGCTGCATAGAACAGGGATATAGAGCCTGGATGTAAAAATGAGCAGGAAACTTTTATTGTCCTATTTTGACTCTAGCTGCTGTAAACTAAGAGAAATTCAACAATCCTGGTCCAGTGATTAAAGCAAGACCATCTGGATAGAGACTGACTCCCAAACACCAGTGCCAGCTCACACATCTTTAGTAAATATTTGTGGATGGATTGCCCAACTCATCCAAGATCTATCTTGGAAACATTCACTCTTCTGGAACTATAGGAACTGCTGAGCTCAAAGAATTTACTCCTGCAGTTTTTTGTGTCAATTTTTTCCTCAGCCTTCCTTCTGGTGGACTTCTGAGAGTTGAGAGCTTTTTTTTTTTTGCCTTTTTTTTTTTCTTTTCTTTTTTTTTGAAAAACCCTCCTCGAAGTTCTCCCAGNTTTTTTTTTTAATCAGAAATTATTGAAGAGTTGCCTTTTCTTGTGAAATTCCTTGGAGCTTGTAGGAATACCACCATTAAGCATATTTATGCCAATGGGTTGGAAAAAGAAACCTGTAAATCTCCCCCTATGAAGGAACAACAGTTCATTTATTTTGTGAAGAAGCTGACTGGAAAGGGAATGTTTGATAAGAAAACCGAGTCCTTGTATAAACTACAGGCAGCTAGGGGAATACCATGGATAACTTCAAATGGTACCTCCCATGTTGCATGTGCCTTACACAAAAGGACAAAATCTGCCTCTGCAGGGAGATGTCTCCATAGTCTAAAGAAGGAGCCTCTAAAGAAGGAGCTTGACAAGCTTAGCCAAAATCCCATGTAGGGCTGCTAGAATAACTACTTTAGGATAAGAATGACTGCTGAAATAGTCAGCATAAAAATGTGGTATCACAGCCTCTTTCTGAAAACCACACTTAGCAGTGCATGAAACACAGTCCTTACATTGTGATTAAGCCAACAAAGATCTATAATGTCTTGATCCACAAAGACTATGATGAACAGGGTGATGGAACTTGAAGATGCTGCATCTCCTACTTGCAGGACAGAGAAGACTTCCTTCATAAACCACACAACCTAAGCCAACTTCATCAGGACCAGTCTAGCTTGTTACCTGTTCACATACCAGCGCCTTACACCATGGAAGCCTCCAAGACTAACCTGAAGTATGTACAACACAGAGAGTAGTCCTCAGAAATCCAAATCAGTCAACTTCTTTTCATTTTCACACATAGCTTCACTTTCTGTATCTGACAGTGAGGGCACAGCTGCCTCATGCAGAGGATTTTGCAGGATGTTAGTCTTTCAATGAGCCACCCTGATAAAGATATTTTAAATGTCTATTTTATCATGCTCCTGCTTATGCTATACCTCAGATTATATAAATGACACCTTTATCATCTGGAGTCTTTCCCTGAAGCCTACCACAAATGCAATATGAGCCCCTATCTCCTTCAACAGCCTACTTACTAAAGTGTGGATCTTTAGTAAACACTAGAGCAGCACTCTGATGGACAGACACATGTAAACAGATTCATAACACATGAACATCACGTGTAACCACTGCCTACACATCTCCACTCTTCCAATGCCTTGTCCTCAACTGGATTGTTACAAGACCTGGAGCTTACATTTCCCATGCATAATATACTTTAGCAAGCACACTGATTATCCACAAGGAAATTGCATGTGTGAAACCAGCCTATCAACAGACACCAGAATGAGTTAATAATTGATGGAAAACAGACATGCTCAAAGATCTGAGAAAGAATATTTCTTACAAACCCTTCATTTAATTTTTTCCTATTCAGTTCTTATCTTCAAGGGAAGCCTGAGAAATGTCTCAAAATAAGTACCTGGGAACTAAAACTCATAATACTATTAGAAATAAAGAATTGATTAGAGAAACACTACTTTCATAACACATTTCATAGCACTTCTTGTTTCCATGACTGCTAATTCTCTCAAGTTCAATTCATGATCAATCACCCCTCTGCTGTTCTCACAGGAGATACATATCTTATCATCTGTTTTGTTGCAGGTGTTTCTGAGGCACCTCCTGCATTTTCTCTCAAATGATCTAGCTGATTAACAAATTCAAAGTGGTTGTTCTCAGCCTCCATGGAGCTCCAAAGACCTCTGCTTTTCTTTTAAGCTTGACAAAGAGCCTGTATACTTGAAAGCTTGTCTGTTTTGACTATACCGGTAATTAAAAAAAAAACACCAGAAAACAAACTTCCTTCTGGTTCAATCTTTTAGAGTCAATTATATAAGATGCAATTTAAGACATGCAAGTCACAGGATCACAGAACAGTTAAGGTTAGAAGGGACCTCTGAAGATCATCTAATCCAAACCCCAATCTTTTAAACGCTCAAATGTATGTAAAAAGTATTGTGTAAAAGTCACACAGTGCTTATTTGTCACACCATTTGAACAGATTTTAATAATTAGAAATTAGACTTGTTTCCAAATATTTCTGAACATGAAAACAATTTGTTAAATTGGATAAAGCTGCCTGTAGCCTATGATTTTCCATACAGTAAAAATACACATTTTTTTTCCAGTGGTTGCACTTATTTGCTCGGTTCTGATCCATCTTAGTCTTTCTTCTCTGTGGTTTGTTTAGTAACCAAGAAAAAGCCCAATATGGTTGACTTGATGTTGTTTTAATGGGTTGGGTAAACTGTATTTTGATTTTTTTGTGTATTCTGTGGTTGGCAGATGTGCTCAACACTTATCTGAAGCAGCTGTGGGTACAAATGTGGGTCTATCTGTTAGTTACTGTTTACTTGAGGATATTGGTGATGGCCTTGGTGGTAGCACTGGTTCCGGGCTTCGAGATTTGAGGCTTGGCAGACAACTGTCTTCTTGTCTCTGGGGAATAGAGAAAGTGTGGGAATAAGCTCCATAGTGGGAAGGCCTTGTCTTGTTCCTTCATAAAAATGCTTTTCCTGCCTGCGTCTCCCTCTGTAGAGCTATTTGTTCGAATGATTTGTTGGTACTTAAAGAGCAGGCCAGTGTATAATGCTGTCTAATGTCATCAATTTTCTACATTTCAAACACACTTGGATAAACCTTTCAGGGAATAAATATAACACCAAAGCCCAGCAGTTGCAGCTTAAATCACTTGTACACAATGTGGTCTATTTTTTTCTTAATCTATCTGCACTTGCTGTGGGGGAATTGGGCTAAATTTGCAACAGAGAAAGTATGCTGCATTACATTTACAGGTTTCACAGCCTTGGGCATAGGAGAATTGGAATTGAAGTACTTTTTTCCCCTTCCCATCTCCTGCATTGACTGGTCGTCTGAAAGAAAACAGAATATCATTAATTCAGACAGTGATGAGTGTTGTTAGTTGGCACATCCAAGTCCAGAATATCAAAAAGATGAGCAACATATAAATCCTCCTGCCCTTAAATATGGTAAAACTTAAAACATCCCTGAACTGTGCACTGTACCAGCTGATGGCTGGGATGAATCAGAGCAACCATATGGCAGGGAGGGAGTTGAATGATGAAGCAGGAGGCTTAATTTTCTAAGCTTAAGAAGCAATGTCAAATAGTCACCAAAATAAATAAATAAATAAATAGATAAATTGATATTGGAAACTGTCTGAGTGAGTTCAAGAGAACAGTGTTTTGAGTTGGCTACATACACAGGCTTATCACACAAACACACCCAGTGTTTTTTGGATGCTGTGCTCATCTGCTCTTTTGAGCAGCCTGTCGAACACATTGGGTATATAAATATCCTGCTCTGTGAAACAGAGCTGTTTCAGTCTGTCTGCTGCTTATGATTCCAGCAAGGATAACATGTGCTGGTTTGTTGTGGCAGGGTCACCTCAGGTGCAGTGGCAAAGCAAGGGGATTTTGTGACACATTTGGGATTTTTGTGCATAGGGAGGAATTGCTGATGTTATTTCATTGAGACACTAGAGTACTACATTATTGTGCCCCTTAATTTAGACACAGCCTTTGTTGGTTTGAGATTACAGTGTCCCTTTCAGAGTACTTTACTGATGCAGCAATTTCTGGGCTGCTCTGTGGTCAGCTATCTATTAAAAACATTAGGTAAGGTCAGTGACATTTTGTTGGTAAATAAGAGACAGACATTTCCATCACGTGAGTGTAAGCAAGAAGAAGAGACTAGTCTTTTGATGGTTTAGAGCTTCCTGATTTGAACTCTAAAAGAATCCTGTCCATTCAACATCTCTTTAAAGAAATAGCACTGGATGTATCTATAATTTCATGAGGACCTATAGTCCTTCCTATTACCTATTTCAATTTACATAAAAAGCCTAGATGTACCTCTTTGCAATTTCTCTGAGTCCTTTTAATATACCTTGTGCAACACTGAACCGATCACACTGATGTTGCTGAAAGGGAGTGGGGTTGTTTTGCTTATTTCCACAATCAGGGAACATACCCCCTGAGCCTGCAAAGATCTCCAAAAGCACTCCTCTTCCTGCTAGTCTCACAAGTCATGATGAGGCAGAGCACACTTCCCACTTTCTCCCTGAAACTAAGAAGAGCATGTTGTGTGATGTAAAAATATTTCCAGGCATTCATAACATTGTAATTGCAGATTATTGCTTCTTTTCTCAAACCAAAAGATAAATCTTAGTGTTTGGGATTTTTTTCCCCCCAAAACTGTTTTTTGAGCCAAAAATTCTGTATTAGAAGTATACTCGAAGAAAACTAGATTTCTGATATGTTAAATTGTCAAAATGTCCCCTGTTAATGTGGGCTTATGTATACTATGGACCTCTTGAGCTGCAGGAAACAATTTATTGGAATTAATTTGGGGGCTTTGTGGCATTTTGAGGAACTCTTGTGATCCAAAGACTCATCTTTTAATTTCTGCACAGCATGTGCATGGCGTTTGCTACCATAAAGAGGAGAAATTAAGTCAGTCACTGTGTGGGGGAGACTTGCTGACAACAGCAGTCACAAAACAACTTCCCCTGTTCTTGGTCCGGTGCCCTCACAGAACTAACCCGTACAAAGAAGAGGCAGACTGGTTTGTTCTTCTCTCAGAGAGCCATTGAACATGAAACGAGCTCCTAGTGCCACGCAGAAGTCACAGACAGCACAACTGTTATTAGGGGATAATGGTCTTTTTGTAGTCAGCAATGGGCTCAGCGCTGTTTCTGCTGACTGCGAGCCCCGCAGTGTAAGGCGCGGTAAGCCTATAGCACTATCCATAGCCGGCAAACAGAGAATGAACCTATGACCCTCCCTCCCTTCACTGCGGCAGAAAAGCCACCTTTCTCATGTAAATGTGCCTCTTTTGTCTCCTGGTGTTAGCAGCAATGATGTCATATAGTCAACCATCTCTTCTTGCTTTCCAAAGTGTACAAAGCACTCGTGAATGAAATATAGGCAGCGGTTTGAGAAGAAAATCATGACAGCCGATCAGAATTAGAGTCCAGCATTACTAAATATTGTGAGTCTTGCTCACACTACCTTCAAGTGCATCCTTTAGGGTAATTGTTAGAATGTGTGAAGGTAGAAAAATTGTCACCACCAGAGCACTGGTATCTCTAAAATTTTTATTTTATTTTATTTTTCATTTTTTGGGTGTGTGATTCAATATAAACTAAAGTTTCTCAACCAAGATATAATGTACTGCTTGTCAATATCAGTTAAAATCATGTGGTCTCAATAGGAGACACTCATTGCAAGTGTTTTCTTTTGGCACTCAGCTGTACTTTTTGATTTATTGAGGCAGTATTGCTTGCCAGTTACCACTGTAAGACCAAAAATAAAAAAAAAAAAATTACAAGAACCTGGAAAGCAAAACCTCTGGCGTTCAATTAAATAATCTTCTTTTATTTTAAAGGAAAAATTCATCCAGGAAGTGCAGGAAATATATAAAACTACTTTGGAAAGCAATTTAGTTTTAAATAGAAGCTGAATGGATAATTAACCATTGGTTAAAATTCTACTGTGGTAGGTTGACTTTGTTGTCTTGCTCTTCAAGAGGGAATAAGAATCTGAAAATTGAGCAAGAAAAAAAACATGGTAACATTTCTGTAATACAACAGGGGATTTTACAAAGCATTCCCTTGTTCTATATGCCAGGATCCAGCCAGAATTAGCATGCTCTAAAAATAATAAGAAAATCTGTTAATTATTTATGTCTTCTTACTTGACTATTCATTAGGATGTGTATGTTGTCACTGCAAAGACAAAACTCAAAAAATCGCTGCTACCAAACCTGTTCTGGTATTTTAGTTTGTTACAGCAAAAAATGGACCAGAGCAGGCACAAGCTGTAGGGGAACATCTTTTTCAGCATGCAGAGGAGAGTATGGAAAACAAATAGAGGGCAGCCAAAGATGTAATAAACAGAATTTATGAACCAATACATGTACATCAGTTGTATTTGTTAGGGCTCTGAGCCTTCAAAGATTTATGCCAGGGGACTACTTGGAGTACATAAAGTCTTTTAGTATCACTGCCTATGTTATCTCTGGTTGTTGAATTTGGATATTTAGGTGTCAGTAGCAGAAATGAAAGAACTTATCAGTGTACAGATAGGTAACAAACAATTTTATTATTTTTTTGTTAAAAGAGTGCCTCCTGTCAACTTACACTTCTTAAAGGTAGGTCAGGTCCTCAGCTGGCACAAAGCAGTACAGCTCAGCTGAGGTAAATGAGTCCTTCAGTGTATACAGAATGAGCTTTGACTTCTCAACTAAGGCCTTCAAGGCAATGGAGAATACAGCATTTGAAATTCCTGAGCCAGGAAATACCCATCACCATGGGAAAAAAAAAGTAAGAAACCCAGGACTCTGGAGAGGACTAAATCAGAAGGGGATAATAACACACAGAAAGTGAAGACGGATTTGTTTGAATCGGGCACCTATGTTGTCACAACTAAACCTGGTCATGAAGTCAGTACTCATCTGTGTGAGTTCCCCAGAGATGCACATGGGGAGGTATACCAAGTAGCCCCCTAAAACATGAGAGAATCAGATGCCTGTGAAGTGCGTACAGGATCCCACAGAGTGCAGAATATGCAGATGAATATTAAACTTTTATTGCCCAACAGAGCTGCATACCCATCAGGGTGTCTGCTTTTCAGAAAGGTGCTGCTCTACATTAAAGGACATTTTGCATTCCTTTTTTTTTTTTTCTTGTTTTGGGTTTTGTTTTGGGTTTTTTGCTCACTTCATGCAGCAAAGCCTCTAAGACCCTTTTGACCAGATAATCTCTTGTCGTGATTTGGGCATTTGTCCTGGGTAGCTAATGCTGAGTGATGCACAGCAGTTGGAGAATGGGCGCAGGCTTTCTAAGTAAGGATGCTCTCTATTTTACATTAAACAATCATTGCATAATCCCATGAAAGTGAAAGTTTAAGAGCTTGCGAAGTGCGCTAGCTTGCATGATTTCATGTAATGATTCATTCAGGAAGCAGAGCAGTTTGTAAAGTGTAATGTTTAATCTGTTGATTACTAGAAAATATTCAGATTACAGAAAATATTAATGAATTAATGCTCTTTCAAAAATCTTGCTTAATGTTTACTCTTCAAGCAGTAACACTTTGAGTGTTTTACATGATGCTGAGCTTTAGACTTTGGGTTGTGTTGTTCAATTTCATTTTTTTATCCACTCCAGTGCACCCATTTGGAGAATAGGCTCTTAATGGAGGGCAAGTGACAGTTTGACCTCTAAGTCCAATCAAAGTCATCTAGTTGTTGGAAATAACAATTAAAAAAAACCAAAACCAAAGCAAATCCCACCCCATGTAACATGCCTTTTCCTTCCAATCTGACTATCCATTTGTCACCATTTCTGATGATTGATAAGCAAAAAAATCATGATAGAAAACAATCAAAAGACATCCTTGCAAATGCTGAATACTCACCTGAAATATTCTGTTCCATTTATCCAGTCATGGTCACTGGTAACAAAAGAAATGCTGTCCTCTTAGAACTTAACTTTCTAATAATACATTCTGGGGATGACCATGCATTATGATAAAGCATTTGCCACTGGAAGAAATGAATTCCAAAACTTCTGATGTCTTCTGACCAAATGGACAATGTCTGCTATTTATTGTAACTGTTGTTTTTTGTTGATGTCAGAAATCCTTTAATTATCATATTCAGTGTAAAATGAAAGGCTGAGAGATAACTACAGTTCAGAAATCAGGGTATGGAAAACAGAGTACATGGAGGAAAGGCTCCCAACAGGACCTCTAAAATGCTAAGTTCTAAGGGATGAATGCTGCAAAGTTTCCTGTCTATAAGGCTAGACCTACAAAGTTAGATCTAGTAAGGACAAGTACCAAAACAAGCTAACAGCATCTGCCCTTTGTCTTGTAGTTCACTAGAATCTATTTTTCCTCATTTTTGTGTTGTAATTTAATTCAATTGTATGTAGTTGTTTCAAAACCATGTATATTTTGTTACATATCCTCTGTTATCTAAAGCTGTAGTGTAGAGGAAAAAAGGGAAAATAACTGACACCTAATGGCTTCCCGAGAAAACAGTCAGTGTTTTTACAAGAAGGAAAGGGAAGACAGAGACATAAAACAGAAAACAAAGATTTTTATGGTGGGCTTTAAAATAAGCATCAAAAAAGTGATGATGGTAGCAAAGAAGTCAAAAAAGTTGAACCTGAAAGAGAAAACAATATTTAGGAATGAAAACAGAGAAGAAAATATGCCAAGGTCATATGAAAAGGATAAACAGAGAAAGACAAGGAGACAGGAAGAGTTTGTTTGAGCACAGCAATTTCTATCACAATTCAGGCAGATATGCAAAGAATAAGGAAGAAATGCAAGAACAAAACAAATAAATACAGTAACTGGAAAAGCACAGATGTGCACAGTTGTTTTATCTCCGCTGAAACTACAAAGCAAAAAGAAGACTTTTGAAGAATAGCTTTTTTAAAAAGAACAACAGAATCCTCCCTGGCAATTCATCTGACTTGCAGAAAGTTTAGAAAGGATATTAAAATAAACTGTGAATGTGTTTCTGACCAATCTTGATCTCTGGCAAGAATGTATGCCTGCTTTTGCTTGAAAGTGTGTCTAGTTAAATCCTTATGCAGTAATAATTTTCTGTATATGAGCACAGAAGACTGAAAATCCTGATATACAAATGGAACCTTGGTACTGTTTATCAGTTGTTCTAGCAAAACAGAAATATTTCTTGTTATATGCAGTACAAGTAAGGATGCTACATAAATCTCTATGTACTTCCAGAGTAAAGGAAGCAGGTTACAAAACTTCAAGGATACATAGCCATGTATTTGGAGTTTGTGATCACATTATAAGGATGCAATTTCCAGGCTACTTCTTACACTAGGACACAAAGAGCAAGGTTTCCCCTTTTCTTTAAGAGTGCAATTTATGCCAAACCCCCAAATAACTTTGGACAATTGCCTTTGAATAATCTCTAATGTAGTGCCTGGCACAATGCTGAATTTACATCTATTGGAATAACACAAGGAATACATAATAGGCTTTCAAAGTGAAATGATAGCGTCAGTCATCTGGAAATTGGTGTAAGGTTTATATTTGCACTTCTAATTTTCCTAAAGTATTCCTATCAAGCATTCAGTGCAAGACTTCAGAGCACAAGAATAACCCATGTACACTTGCCTGTCTGTGTGACACATCCAGAAACTTATACTTTTATGTTTGTTTGTTTTGGTTTGGTTTGGTTTTGGGTTTTTTTTCCCCAAAGGGAAAACATTTTGAGTTCTGTAACAGTGGCAGGCATACTAAATAGTCTGTCTCTGCTACTGCACTGCCCACCTCTTTAGCACTTCATATGAAAAGTTTCATCCAAGTCTCTGGGTGCTGTGTCATTGTTTTGGGCAATGACAATTCCCCAGACTTGAAAACTTGTTGCAACAAAGATAGTGAGTTCCCATTTAAACAATACATAATGCTTATTTCTGTTTCAGCAAGATCATTTCACTTTGGGCAAAAAACCTGGCCATATGCATGGCCCCTAAATTATTAATTATCTTCTGTCCAAGCAATACTGATCTTCCCTCTTCCAAAACTATTGGTGAGACTGTTGTTTGCTCCTGAACAGTCTAAAGTCCAGTGTAGACAAGCCACTCCTCTAGGAAGTAGAAGACAGGTATGAAAGGGCCCCATCCTTGGCAGCAGTAGAAAACAGCATTTGTTTCCTGAGTAGAGCCATGATGGTTGTTATTGAACAAAGCAATTTGTGGTTTAGAATTTTTCAAAATTCCAAAATTTTGTTTACAATGTCTCATTGTTTCTCAGCTTAGCGGCAAAGTTCACACGATGTTTCTTCTGTTGGACAGTTGTGCAACAGAATGCTTGAAAATGCTTCTGGAGTGCTGAACTTACGACTGCCTGTCTTCAGTTGACCTGATTAATTCACCCACACCTATTTTAAACAAAGGTTATTTTGTAAAGGATGGGTAGGCAATGGCAACCTAGCTCCAGACATGCAATCCATGTGTTTCTGTAGTCAGCACAGTTGTTTATTCCCCTTTGAACACACCTCCCTGGAAGTCAGATGTGGATCACATTTGCTGGGCTACACTGTACAGTATCGAATCTGAATTTCCTGCACCCTTTCTCTTTGAATCAGCAACCCTAACAATGAAGTTACCCAGAGCACCCGAGGGGACAGGCAGGGATAAAAAGCCTCATTGAGAAGGAGCTATCAATTAGCAGACACACATTTACTATTCAAGCTGCATTATAAAGTAATTAAATGTAAGCAGTCCTTCATTCAAAGCTTCAGGGACAAGTAAATAAACTTAGTGGAAGCCATAGCTATTAAATGAAGACATGGCATGGGCAGTCAACAGCAGTAAAAGACTTGTAGAAAATAAACCCTTTCATATTAGGCTTGGGGAGGGGGCATTGCAGTGGACTCTGCAGAAACCTTGCTCTAGGCTTTAGAGGCTTTTGCTGATGGCATGGTGCAGTTGAGTTTTGTTCTTAACAAAGGGCTGGGGTTATAAAACCACAGTGAAACCTCTGCAAGCTGACAAGACTTATTATCTGGGCACAGGGTGAATTTTTCAAGGCATTACAAGTAAATGATTAGTTTACATGTTCCAATGAATTAAACTAGACTGCTTAAAAGACAGGGAAGTTTCATGGTGTGGGCATGCATAATTAGAGCAGCCATGCAAGATAATTTCTCTTTGCTGATGCCAGTGGAAGACAGGGAAATAAACCATGTTGTCTTTACCAAAGTGATTTGGTTTCATCCGGGCCAAAGGTATTCAAGTGCTCTTGTTAAAATGACAGTGGTATTGCATGATATTCCAAAGGGACAAGTTAAAATTTCATTTGTGCCAAGAATATGCACTGCCAAGTCTTGGTGTGTTTGAGCTTTCTCACGTTTAATGCTGAATTTTCTGGGCTTATTCATTGGGCATGATAACTAAGGAGCCTCATGTGTTGCTTCACTTATTCTAGGGTACATAAAACAAGTTGGAGTTCTAACAACTACTGGCTCAAATCAAAATATTTCAAGCCCTTAATGGGGCAATTATTTTACACTTACCCCTTGCTAGTGAAAGCTAGTACAGAAATATTTTTCATGCAACAATCACTCTTGAGTACATCTGAAGAAACTTGGGTTTGGTCCCATACTGCTCTGGTCAGCAACCTCTGCTGATGCTGTTTGATACTTTGGCTCCCTACATGAGACTTGAACCTTCAAAACTCTCTGTGGCATTGATCCCAGCTTGACTCATCTTCATGTTATATACACAACCTGAGATGTCCTCTAGGCCCCCTTTGTTGTAAGCAAGTTTGGTAGGCGCCTTTCTTCAGAGATTAATTTATGCATTTGCCTAGGACTGACTGTGGATTAATCCATTTTATTTCAGCCTGCAGAGCAAGCAGAGACTGGGATAGAGGAAACACACCCTTGCACTCCATCTCTCTTGTGCACTCTATTGGAAGAAGCTGAAGGAATTTCTCATTCTTCCTGAAGTCTATCCTTTCTTCAGAGTGCTGCTTCTACAAAGAAGGCAAATCTTCAGGAGAGGCACTTGTATTCACACTTTGGTTTCACTCCAGCTGCTGGGAGAACACTACAGGATCCTTATGCAACATATATGCATGTGGCAATACTGGGTCATGGATCCTATATTCTTTTCAGCACCGTTGTATGTACATAGTCTTTTTGTGTTCTTTATTCCCCCCTTTCTCCTGATTCCAAAACTTTATTCATGCTGAAAATATTTATTTTAGGACCTTTCCCTATGGCATTTGCATATATACTGGGAAATTGCCATATATTTATTATTTTCAGATTTACAATTAGTCTAGCTTTTTTCAGATTTTTTGATGTGGATTCCTGTCCTTCTACACTGTACTTTATCTCTATGAAGCCTTATTTCAGGTGTATTTTCACCCTTGTCCATATTCTACAGAAGCAAAAACTTGCTTTTTTCAATATGTGTTTTCAGCTCTGTCTCAAGACTGAATGCTACTTTTCTTTGTGATCAATGCAGGAAGCAAAAAAAGAATCTCTCATGCTCCTTACTCTAGTCCAGTACTGGCTGAATTTTTAGGGCTTCTCATGTCCTCTCACTTTTGCTTTCACTGTATGATTTGTGATCTGATAATCCAGTCCACTGAGCACTCAGCTTTTTTTCCAACATGTTAAAACTGACCTATCTGCAGACTGATACCACTTTACTTTTTTTCTTCTAAGCTGCAGTCAAGGACATATAGCAATAATTTCTGTATGACTTCTCAGAAGTCCATGGGGAACTAATGTTAAATTATGATTGCTGCAAACTCTCCCTCTTTATAGTAATATGTCTTGTGTAAATGTAAAGTCCCTGGACTTTTGTAAAGGCTTTGCTTTCATGTACAAAACATAGCTCTCAAAGCTAGGATTCTTTATGGTCATGCAGGAAATTTAGGGACCCACATCTGATAAACAGAATTGTTCTTTTTACTTCAGCTAGGCTGTTAAACAAATCCACAGGAACTGACTTAATAATGCTAAATTTAACAATCCCTCTTTTCTTTCAAACATCAATTAATTTTCATACCCAAACAACCACTGGATTTCTACAGCTGCACTGGAGCTTCTCCTCACATCCTTCTCCCTCGTGCTTCTCTTTCTTGTGATTAGGCAGTGTTTTTGTGCCAAGCTTTAGGGTTTCATCACACAATAAAAGAGTCCTCATCAGGGCAGCAGATTCACTAATATAAAAAACAACCAAAAAGAAATGTAAAGAGTAAGAATGTGGCTCTGTCTCCTAGTTACTCTAATTAAAACTGATGCAGTTAGTGGATTCTGGGAATAAATTTCCTGACAAAAAGAAAGAGGAAGGTATTGTGGGAAGTTTCTGGCCTATCTATCTAAATTACTAGCACACCACATGGCCTTTGACCTTCATCCTTTTACATGAATTTGGGTTAGAAACCTCTAGGTGGTTCAGCTTTCCAGAGCCCCATTGTACAGCAGCCCCCAGCACTGAGTGTGTTCAGCAGCTGCACAGCATCACAACAAAATCAGGGAGCCCACAAAGCTAAAGCAAAGAAAATCCTACCTCACTGTCACTTGGTAGAGGTAACTACCAGGAGTTACTAATACCTTTTGGCCCAACCCTGCTGTCATCATCAATGTCCATAGGAAAAAAAAGTAGTGGAAAAAAACTCCAAAGCACACAACATTAAGTCTGGCATTCCAAAAAAAATGCTATTAAAAAGCTGATGGCAATTACAATCTTAACATTACAGCCATAACTGTGCACATACCTCCACCTTAAACAGAAATCACAGGAACTATTAAAGCTCAGGTATAAATATCAAATTCCCTGTAGCTTTTTATAACATTTTTTTAGGACTCAAACAATTGCTTCTTTTTATCTGAAATCCTCCAGGTCTGTGATGCCTTAAAATGCTTAATATATTTGACATGACACATTATTCTATGTCACTCTCTGTTGCACAGGCTGCTTCTTCAACTAGTACGACAAATTGTCACAGGGGAGAGGCATCAAGAGGAAAGGAAATATGCATTTTAATTTCATCAGGGTAGTCAGGATGTGAAGCTAAGGCAGGTGCATTGTATGTATGACAGTCTGCAAAAGTAAAGCCCTTTTGCTTCATACGGAAATGGACAATTTGGGGGTGGTTTTTCCACAGTCTGGGGCATCTGTGTTTTAACTATACCAAGGACCAGAATATCTAAAATTAATATTCTCTTTAGTAAGGCCCCAAATTTTTAGGTGTGCTTAGTGCAGATAAGTGGAGCTTTTTAAGAGGCGAACTGCTTGAAAATGCAGACATGCAGAGTGCCTTTGAAAAGGGAGCATCTGTTTTATCTTTTTTTTTTCAACCTAAATCATGCATGTATAGTAGGGCAAGGCAGGTAGATGGGGTGGCAGGGGTGCCTCGTAATGAAGTATAAATCAGGAGTCCAGTCCATCTGGATGGGCTGTGGTATCTGTTTCATGAAGTCACTGGCAACAGGGTGGCATATAGGGAGTATGAAACAGGAAATCATCAGCAGGTTTTGTTCTGTGATTTGCCTCAGCGATACCATGACAATATTGGCTGCATTCCCACAGGGCACAAATAAAGCAGCAGTTCAGGAAGCCTGACGTTAGTTCACAGAAATCTGATGATACCCATCGAATTTCCCACTGCTGTGATAATGCAGCTCCAGCCAGCTGCTAAATTTCCTTCTTGTAAATCCTTTCCAAAGTATAAGGGGAAAAAGTCCACAGTGAGCAGAGTCCAAACCAGACCAGTCTCCCATTCTTCAACCTTTAATTTATCCAGCTGGGCTGTGGAGGTGAGACTGAAGAATTTATGATTTGTCCTAAATTAAGTATTCCCTTGTCAACCACTTTTGTTTAAAAAAGCACCTTTTGTGCTTTCATGTTTCCAAGAGCTTTCGGAGGCGAGTATAGACTGGAGCAAGGGTGGTAGTGTCTCAATTAGAGAGAGCATTTGGATAAGCTCTTCCATATCACCCAGCAGTATACCTCATACCCCTTGCCAGGATTTTGAGGGAAACTTAGGAAGAAATCAGACAGTTATTTGCTACCCAAGTACTTCTAGCCTCACACTTTGACCATGTGTATTCATAGGCACTATGAACATATGACTACAACTGAGTGGGTTAAGCTTGAGGTCTGTATGTGATAAAGATGAAAAGGAGCACTCTTGCACAGTCTGAATAGAGTTGGATTTATCTTTCTGATCTCAGGACAAATTGGTACATTTTTTTCTCCCTTTTTTTTCCCATCCAATTGTTTTTTCCTCACTTTACCATATATATTTTCATGACTTGACACAAAGCTTTCAAGAATGATGATGACTTAGAAGGAGAGTTGTTAAATAATACAAACTCATGAATTTTGGATGTGGAACATTCAGATATTTCTAAATGACGTAGCTAGGTTTTATGTCCAGCTGAATGTTTTGGCCATTTAGAAGGAGAAATGTAGGCACATGGGCTGGTTTTGCTGGTATCCCATCAGCTTGCCAGACTGGCAGAGCTCTGGCTTGACTCTGGTCATGCAGAAATGCCAGTCAAATGGTAACTGCATTATAATCCATAAATCTGACTTTTGGGATTTCCAGTGAAGGTAATGCTCTCCCAGAGCAAGTAAGATATTTCACAAAGCACTGAACTCAAAAGGATAAAACACAAGAACATATTTCTAGCCAGAAAACACTGGAAGAATATGTGCGTCTGCTCTACAACTTTACTGAACTCTAGGGTCACCATCAGTGTGCCTTGTAAATGCAGCAGTTTTGTTATCTTTGGAAATGCAGAAGAACATCCCAGGCAAGTTACTGAAAGAGAGGGATTATGAAATTGTTGTGCTTTTTAGCAGGTCTGAGTGCGGGACTGTGTTTGCAGATGGCAGGATCATTGTTCAGAGCAGGCTGTTACCAACCATATGTCTAAAAAGAGCCCTAAATCTCTTATCAGGCCTTAGATTATTCACTAGCTTGGCCCTAAAATTTGTATTTTCTCTTTGTGAAGAATACATACTCAATATATGCACATTTGCTACCTTTTCTCACTGGTATAGCAAACTAATATCAAGGCTTGTAAAAATAATGATTTATGAAAGGTAATAAATGTTACCTCAGCTTTAAAGTAAAATTATTGCAGCAAGAATGATGTTTTTTCAAGCTGGCTCTTAAATCTGGGATAATACCCCCTATTCTCACTTGAAATGGGCATACAAAATTCCCAGGCAAAATGAAAATAATCAAAAGTCAAAAGAAATGGGCTACTTTTGAATGACGGAACTAAAACTGGAACAACTGTGCCAGTGTCAGGCTTCATTGTGAAAAACAGAAAATATAATTTGACAAAGGAGTAGCCCATCATATTGCTTTACTAGTTGTTTTTGGTTGGCGTTATTTTTATTTTTGTTTGGAAAGTTAGCTTTTCACTTTTAACATTCAGAAAGTTACTTCTGATAGAGAACATTAATGTCATAAAGATCATTTTGTAGGTTACTCTTACCAAAATATATAGCCAGAAAGAGCTGCTTCATACTGATGGTTCAAACATTGTTTGCCAAAATTCTCTCCAATCTCTCAAATGAAAGCAGCTCAGAATGAAACAGATTAGAATGTAAATAGCTTTAAATATCCACAGGCATACATTCTTCCATACTCCTGTAACTATGCTGATCATCCAGAGGAAACCTCCTTGTATTGTAAAGTGTTGGTTTTTTTAATCAACTTAATATCTCATATTTTCCAGGAGGGACATTTTGAGATGGACTTTGAATTAATTATAGAATGACAGATGTGCAGAAGACAGGCCCCAGATGAGATGCGGAGTTTCAACGTTGGTTGTATTTCAAATCAACTTAGACTGTCATGTGATAGTAGTGTACTCTGTGTCTTGACAAACTTAAAAACAAGGTAGGCATCATACATACAGCTGGACATTTTGCCCCTGAAATCATTAGTAACTCCCTCAAAAGACCCCAAATGAATCCAGTTCAATCCCTTAATTTAAACCCTGCATTCTGAATACAGCACTTCATCCCAAGGTGATGGTTCTGAAAATGTGAAGTAACTGAAGTTAAAATGTGAAGTAACAGATGGTTAAAATCCAGGCAAAATTTATTACCATGAATTCAGAAAAATCCTAAATATCCTTTCTCAGACTTTGCATGTGTCCTTATTCATTTTCAGCATGATTGGTACAATTTTCAGTCCAAGATTTTCCAATACAAATGGAAGAAAATTATTGGATAAAGTTAAAATAGGCTTTAATGATCATGAAAGCAGCCTACAGCTACACTGTGGAAGAACAATTTGCTATTTCTTCAAAATACATACCAGTCTGTCTATCTGTCAACTCCCTTAACATAGAATATATATAAATTTGTGTATTAAAAAGAAGTACCTAAGAGTTTGCTTCTGACAGGTGCTGAATGCCTGACAGAAGAAGCTCAGAAACTGTCAGGATCCTACTCAAAATAGATGATTTTCACAGACAGCAGAATAACTGTGAAAGAACATTCCTAACCTGAAATAAATACCAGTTTACCACTTCACTTTCTGATCTGAATTGAAACAACACAGAATTGTTTATATATAAGAGATGTCCTATAGTTTTTCTAAGTTTTTGTATTTAATCTTTGAGTTTACAGAGAAAAAATTGTTAAAGGTTAAGTAAAATTGTTATTTGTTTGTTTGCTTTTATGTGCAGTTTTCCATAACTGAAACTAAGGGAACTGAAAAATTCTCATGAAATGCTTCTTAATTTGCATCTTGCCCCAGAGTTAGAATTTAACTGAGATGCCATGAGAACATTTCTTTTGACATCGAAGTGGTTCAGAGGAACTGGCTAAGCAGTGTCTCCAAATTTCTGCTGACCCTTTGTAGTCTAAACTAGAATCAGATATTAAGTTATTAAACAGATATTAAGATATTACACAGTATGGATACCAATACAGACCCCTGAAGGTCTGTATTGCCTTGATCTCCCTCTGGACACTGAGGTGTTACAAACATCTATCCAATTCCTTATCTATCATAGAGCCCACCCATCAAAACCATATATCTGCAGTTTAGAGAGGAGGAGGTCATGCAGGACATTATCAAAGACCTTATGGAAGTCCAGAGGGATGACATCCATAATTCTTCCCTTGTCCACTGATGGAGTCACTCCAACACAGAACACCATGGGGTTGGTCAGGTAGGACTTGCCCTTGCTGAAGCCATGCTGCCTGTCTCAAATCACCTTCCCAACCTCCATGGGCCTTAGTACAGTTTCCAGGAGGATCTGTTCCCTTTAATTGCTTTAAAGTTGCTTTTGCAGTCATTTTACATGTTCTCCAAATCAATTCTGAAATTCAAAATAGTTTTGTGCATGTATACTTGTTTTTTGTTTGACTATTTTTGCAAACTGTTGGAAATAAACTTCAGACTTCACTGACATATCATACAATTTACGCAGAAGAAAGTATTCTAACATTCTTTTCTTTAGATGAGATATGTGTTTATTACAAAATCTTGAACTGTCTGTGTGTGAGACAAGGTAAAAAAGAAAATTCATGTAGCTTAACACATTCTCCACTAGAACTTAGTGCTTAATTTTATGCAGATTAGCACATAAAAACAGATAAATGTAAAAAGACACATCATTGCTGAAGATTACTAACATTTCTCCATGCACGAGAAAATTAACTGGCACCACAATAACTTTGTTGGGGAGCTATGCCCAAGTAACTCCCTGCATATTGGATTCTGAAATAAAAGTTACTTTATTCTAGAATGATTATTCCCTTCTGGAAGCAGAGTCATTATTCTGGAATAATTTTTTTTTTTTTATTCTGGAGCTGAATGTCTGCACCGGGGAGTTATTCCAGAATGGTTATATTATACCAAAATAGCAATAATGGAAGTTATTACAGAACAGCTCTGCTGGTTAATTTCCCCCGAGTAGAGCAGACCAAAGGTTGAGTTACACCAAAATGTATCGTACATAATTATGTGAGTGATTGCTGTAGAGTAAGACAGATTTTAAAGGGAATTACTCCCTTTAAGACAACTCCTCATACTCCTTCTCCATCTCCCTCTTCCTCCCGCCCCAAATAAAATCCCAGTTAATTAAGCCCTGAAGCTAAGAAAGTTTCAAATAAAAAGTAAATTTCAGGACAGGACAGTGAATTATTGTAGCCAATCCCATCCAAACTAGAAGAAACATCTAGGGTTGGCACTATGCTGTTTACTGTCTCATACATGTGTCATTCATACTATGTTGTCCTCTTTTCCATTCACAGTGACAGCTATCATCATCCAGAAACAAAACCCTCTTGTGTCTGTCCTTACTAAGCTGTGGTTGTTTCAATGGATTTCACTTTGTGTCCTGGAAAGTGACAAGCTCCAGAGTACACAGTGTGAATTTGCCTTTCTGAAGCAAGCCTTGCACTTGGTGCCTCATCCTTAGCTAATGAGAAATGGGGGAGGGAGGAAAGAGGGAATTTCTAGCACTTAAAGACAGGTACTTCAAGGTAATATAGTGGAATAAACTAAAGGTCTGTAGACATGGTAAACTTCAGCATTGGAGGGAGGCAACGTGATAATGATAACCTACGGCTTTTGTCAAGCCTCTATCTCCTGTCAAGCTTTTCTTTGCCTTTCATTCCTGGGACTGGATAGTTAGGTGATGTCCAGGATTTAGCCTTCATTAAAATGAAGACTGTTTCACACAATTAGGGCTGTGATGGTTCTTAAAGTAAGAACCATCCCCTTGCACTCTGTTCTGCTGTAGTGTACACTGGATGTAGATCAGGCACACCTGACTCCTCAGGGGTGTTAAATGAGCAGCACTGTCAGGGGCACAGTCCCACTCTGTGGAGGTCTTGCATGGCTCTGGAAGCCTCTGAAAGATTTATTTTAAAGCAACAGTCAGGAACACAAGGCAAGAGCCTTCCTGCTTGGCATTTTTCAACTATTACCCTTCCATCCAGAAGCCACAGGTCTGAGGACTTTTGGGTTCTGCCCTTTAATAGCTTCTCAGTTAGCAAAAACAGATTTAAGTAGGACAGCTCTCTTCCCAGGACAGATTTTGATGGATACTTGCACATTAAATGTCAAACAGAAGAGGAATTTTCTTGCTGGGGTCATTTCATATTGTACTGTATTGCGCAATGCAACTGCTTATCTCGGGTTGCAGAGGTTATTTGCTGCAGGGAAGGCTGAGAATGTCATTAGAGCACCGTGCCCTGAGATAACCTGCAGCATATCATTAAACCATCTAATGACTCTATGGCCCATTGACCTCCATCACTCATTTGCTAACAATGTTTGTTATTTACAGGCACTAGGGAAATTACTGTTGAGTTATTACTCAACCTTCCCTTGCTGCTGCCATCACAATACCTGGTGATATGCAACAGGAAAAGGTAGAAAGCCAGTAAATTTACTTTAAAGATACGATCTGGTGTGCCTATGAATTAAGTCTGTAGATGCATTTATTGAGTCCCCCCTGCTGTCATCACCCCTACCCTGTCAAATCTGGTATATCACTCTTGTCACTGAAATATTTTCACTAAGCCATACCTTGCCATCCAGCTTTGGGTTCCACTGGCTGAAATTTTCTCTTAAAAGCATGTTATGCAACAATATGGAATGGAGATAAATCCAGTGATGGGAGAAGCTGAATACATAGATAATTGGTACTTGTACTGAAAATGTCACTTAGCCCCCAGATTCTTAAAGCAAAGCAATTGGGACTTGTAAATTACTATCTTTTTTTGCAGATGTGAAGTATTTGCAACCCCTCATATTAAAACATTTCTTCCATTAAACAGGGTATTTTCAAAGGCACTTAAGGCTATTGAACAGCTAAACCTTACTGGAACTGAAAGGTACTGGCTTGGATTTTTTGTTTGGTTGTGAGATTTTGGAAGATAAGTGAAGATAAGGTAGTTGTTTATTTACACCATTTTGCAGTTAATATGCAATAAACAAAGCTGGTGGTGTTTTCATAAAATATTAAGCTTTCCAATGGTTAAAAGTCTATTCAGCAAGTTAAATTAACCTGCTGTTTTTCCCAAGTACGAGCAATTGAACTTTCTTTTGCAGTAAATGAGGGCTAATGAAGAACGTGAAATACAGATGGAATAATATTCCAATCACGTGCCTGCTTGCAACCTCACAGAGAGGGGTATAGCTTTCACTGCCTTCAGTGAATTATGACAGTACAGAACAAGGCATTGTGTACTGCTAGAATTAATTAGCATTACTGGCTCCATTTGAGGGTGACCAGATGTCCATAGCCAAAGCAGGACACCAATCTCTGGTTGCCAGGATTTCAAAAGGACAACAACGTGCAAATCAAGTCAAATTATGTTTGTACTGCAAAAATTACTCCAGCTTTTGGGATTTTCCTTTGCAAAAGGGAGTAATAACATAAACAAGTGGTGCTTGTGCTTGAGAGAGTCTAATTGTGTTACCATACCTACTGCAGTTTTTCTTTTTAAAACAGGAGTGAGTTTACAGGGTTCTTCAAAGTCTCACTCTTCGCTTCTTCAATATCACTTCTTCACCATCTGTAAAACAGGGTTAATAAATAATAATATTGTAAGTGTAACAGTGTGAAATACAAAGGAATATGCCTGGGGTACAGATCCAGCAAGAATAAATAATCAGACTAGCTAAGGACATTCAGGGCATCAGCTCTAATCAGTCTATAGAGTACCACAGTTTAAGGATAGTATTAACAAGGCATTGTATTAAGTGGCCAAATAGCATTTTACAAAGCTGAATAAAGGTGCAACCAAACAGAAGGTCAGTTTTTGCCATCTAATAACACAAAACTGATAATCCAGGGTACACCAGCAGCTGGGAAAAGCTTAGCATGATGATAGACAAATGAATTACCGCAGCCTAATGTCATCAGCAGAGCT
The DNA here is from genome assembly GCA_013397195.1 of Hylia prasina. Taxonomy (NCBI): domain Eukaryota; kingdom Metazoa; phylum Chordata; class Aves; order Passeriformes; family Sylviidae; genus Hylia; species Hylia prasina. The sequence goes on along the minus strand of VYXD01015093.1, from coordinate 778,633 downwards.
ACAGGAACTGACTGGAGCAGTGTCCTTTGCCACCAGCAAATGCTATCTAAAATGCATTAAACTAATGTGTTAATCTAAACCACAGTGAACTTGCTACACTGCAGTAATTCCGTTCAATTTTGTGCCATAACCTCTACAACTTTTCACTGGGTTTTATTTAAGCCAATGCAGGTTTAGTAACTGACTTATCCCAACACTGGGATTCAGTGGAGACACTCAATTCAATGTCACCTTCATCAGATTCCAGAATAAAGACCCTCACATTCAAATCCATCTTGAAGAAATACTGATCCAACACCAGTCTCTTCACTCTCTTTCACTCTGGTCAGTCTTTTAGTAGAAAAGCTCTTTGTGGGTGTCTCTATTTTACTGTTGATCTTCTTCAAGATGTATCATGATGTGCAAGTACCAAGTTCCTCGGAAATATTTTTTACAGTGAAACTGTCACCATATCCCTCCATAAAGTAAAGGTACTGCTCTTAAACTAGGAAATATTCTGATAATCTGTCCCTCCTACTTGGGCGTACAAGCCTGAGGTTAGGATCCAACAGAGATATTTTAGGGCTTGCAAGTTTATCATAAGGATTTCAAAAGGCACAGAATCGCGATCCCTGCTAAGTCTCTTAAAGGGTTAAGTTTTCCCCCTATATAAAGTGCTCCTTTTAATCTGGGATAGTCTTGCTTCACCTCTCAGCCACAGGAGCTCATTAAGACTCCTTCTAATCTGTTAATAAGCCACCTATTCAGATCTCTTTATGCTTCCAAGTGTGAAACTGCAAACTCATTTTGAATGGAACACTGGCTACTTTCTCTGTTATCTTTTACATCTGCGGTCAGTGAAATCTTATCAAGAGTGGACATGTAATTAACATGAAGAATAATGGAGTAAATGACTTTCCATCCAAGCAGAAGCCTGGTGAAGCAGTGAGATGGTAACAGCACAGACCTTCCTGCAAGGCACCAGCACAAGAATTTCTTTGTTAACAGCACCTTAAAAATAAAATGGCAAAGACGTGATAAGGGACCATCTTCTGGGAAGGAAAGTGAGGAGTGCTTTTGTTGCAAGGAGATCTAACTCAGCTAGTAAGCAAGACAAGAAGTGGGCTTCTTGGGAAAGAGAGCTCACATGGTGCAAAGAAGGAGTTATGCCAAAGCAAATGATCCCAGGCTCCTTCTATCTTCAAAAAGTGGACAGGCATGAAGAAGTAACAGCACTAGGGAAATAGGACAACATAGTATAGATGTTATGGATGGATTTCAGATCAACCATGTATAGAATCATTTCTGTGGGCTCTGTGCCTGTCTGTTTTTAACTGTCAGATATCCTTTGAGGGTCAGTTTATAAATCTGGAGAACCTGCAAGATATGGGAGGTGAAAAAGATGCTTAAATTACTAGACCATCAGGGTGTGATAGCCCTAACTTTACTTGTGGGTCAATATTGCAATATAATCTTGTAGTCTACCAGGAAATAATCGGGTGGCATAGTCATAAAGGATGTGGAAGGGAAAGATGGCACTCTGGTGTTCTCAAATCAAAGCAAGGCATGGGACTGGATTCCTGGAATTTGAACACATCAGCCTGGTAACCCTGTAAGTAGGAAAGGCTTACCGAAAACTGTATGTCAGAAATCTCCTATTTAATAATTACCTGTGCACTGTGACAAAACTACTTCTTTTCTTTGTCTCAGCTAAACCAAGAAGGCTAACAAGTGTGAGGCTGACCAGTCAGGAGCCCAGTGAGGAGTCCAAGTCCAAACCACAGCAACATGACAATAAATGATCATCTTTTCGCTAGGATTTTATTTGTTTGGGATGTTGGCTCCTCTGGATCCCATCATTAAATGCACAACAATCTGCTTTTCAACAGTGCACTTAATAATTGGAGAGTGCTGATGCTAACTATGCTGGATACCAGACTTCTCTTTGGTATCCTTCAGTACTTTACTGTTTCCTTGGTAGTCCACAGAGGTGATAATTGTGTGTAGAGTGGGTTTGCTGAGTGTTTTATTTTTAAAAAAACTTAGTAGTTATTGTCTATTTCTGTCACAGCTTTTACGGTGTTTCAGTGATGGCTTGACAATTTTTATTTTCAAATTGACAGTTCCGATAATGATGTACTACTCAGGAAATCTGTAAATCTTCTGCTGAATAAATCCTCTGTATATTTTTGTTTAATGTATTTGGCAGCATTTTAATGGATTTAAAATTACATTTATTGTTCGTGATACTGTGTGACAAGGGATGGATTTCAACCACTCCTTTCCCAGGAAACATAGCCTTATTGCTTGATGTAGAAATACTGCTTTTACATATAGGCTACTTATCACAATTTAAACCTGCCCTCTGACAGTGATTCACATAAACTTTGTGTGCTCTGTGACCAAACTGGGAAGCTCAGCAAGCTCTGAGTATTATCAGATTCTCATGTTTCAAAGGAAAATATATGGATTATGATTAAATTAAAGCTGCTGTTCCTGTTTCCTGCTGTATCACCTCAATACTCCCCAGTCCAAGAGCATCTCCCACTGTGACCCACATGGAGCCTCTCTGTCTGACCATATCTACTCTTCACATGCATCTGACTGCAGCAGAGGAGGAGAGAAATGGGAGGAGGACAGGACACGCTCTGCTTTTAGGCATGCCAAGGCAAGATTTTTTGATGATCCCTAATCATTCTGATTTGTTATTCTGATCTGGTTTTGTGTCTGAAAGCGTATCCTAACCTGCTCAAGCAGGCTCACCAAGCAAGCCAACATCACAGGCATATGTCATGGGAAAGGCGACGATATTGCCAACCACAGGATTGCACAGGAGCCCATTCCATCAAATTCTCATTCTCCATCTTTATGTAATACCCTACTTCATACTGAGAGACTGCTGTGAGAAGCTTTGAAGATAGTAGGGGTCCAGGGATTGCCCACAGGATTTTTGATTAGCTTCCATAAGTTAATCATGAATCATGATTGCTTCAACCCACACTTACCTATTCCTGTCAGAGCTACTCTTAGCAGCAGTTTTGTGCTTTTCTAGCTTCCCACAGAACTGAGCTGCCATCAGGGAGACATACAGTCCTTAACAGACCCTCTTATCAAATGAGTGACCCTAATTTCAGTACCACAGCAAATGCATTCAGTACACAGCTTCTTCATAAGTCGTGTTCCATCAGAATGTTGGTCTGTTGGGTAATTAGCTAGCATGGACTAGTCAACATACATTAAATGGTCTTCCATGCATTTCTCTCTCTTCTCCCTCCTCACTGACTGCACACCCAAAAACTGCACACTGTGTGTAACCATGGATGCTACTAACTTGTGGTGGTGCATCAAACTCGGGACACAACTTCCTTTCTCCTCTCTACTGGTGGTTGTCCCATCACCCCCACTGGCCTGGGGACACCAAGGGAAGAATGTTCCATCCAGATTCCTGTCATTTTTGTTCACCACAAAAACAAACAAACAAACAAACAAACAAAAACCCCACCCCAAATCAAAACAAAACAACCCAGCAAAAGCCCAGAACAAGTAAAAGAAACATTTTCATTCCAAAGTGTTCCAGAAAGGGCATGGGAAATGGCAACATTGCAATTCAGTCAGAAGATTTTATTTTACCTTTGATTCTTTTCTCTTGTAATTTAGAACTGTCTGTCCTCAGTATTCCTTTATTTAGTGTGTGGGTGCAAGGGCAAGAACCCAGACTAAATCCATTTTTCTCCCCTTCTTTTATTCCTCTTGGTGAAACTTGCAGAACCATTTTTGTTTTGTTTCTTTTTCCAAAAAGAGAAAAATAACAAAAGTGGCAAGAAAAGCCCTTCACCCTCTAATTTGAGAAAAACAGGTGTTGGCCTGTTTTTTCTCCAGTGAGATAAGGTGTTGTTACTGCTGAACAGAGTGACTTTTTCTCTAAAATAGAAATCTCTGATGTGGACATTATAGCAGCACAACTAAAATAGAATCAGATTTGTTTTCTCCTCACTTGCAGTAGCTACAACTGCCAACCTTTCTGTGCAAACAAGCCATCCTAGTGTCATACCTGAATCGTGGTTGTGCAGAACCCTTTGAGACAGCTGTCCTGGCCCATTAGTTTCAAAGCATTTCTGTGGCTGCCTAGATAAACATACAGTGGGGTGGCAAATGTATTCTGATCTGGCTGTAGTGCCCCACTGCCACTAAAGACAGGAAGTTACACAGCATGGAAAACCTCTGGTTTGCAAATGCTCCACCAGAGACCCTAGTGAATGTGAAGTTGTGGGGTTAATTTCAATTTACTAGAGAAATTTCTGTTAAATTAAGGCCAGAAAACCTAATGGTGGTATTGGCCTGGGTGTTCCCATTTTTATCTGTTCTTTCTCTTTCAGAGTATAATTTGCTCTCTTTTCTAGGTCAGATAACAATTTACCAGGGAGCTGTTAATGTGAAGGAAGGTATTATACCATAGAACCATAGAAGCACAGAACTGTCATAGAATTATCATAGAACCATCATAGAATCATCATAGAATCACCATAGAGTCATAGAATGGCTTAGGTTGGAAGGGGCTTTAAAGAATATTTCGTTCCAACACCACTGCTGGGGCAGGGACACATTTCACTAGACCATTTCACTATATCATATTTTCACTAGATATACATCCTCACTCTGCTTTTTCCAAGGAGACTCATTATGAGCTGCCTAATTTCAGTCTGGTTTTGGTCTGTTTTATTGTCTAAAGCTCATTTACACTTTTTTTTTTTTTTTTTTTT